>OX402531.1:1678381-2103717 GCA_948098885.1 Drepanosiphum platanoidis
AAATTTGGAGAAGTTATTTTCAAAGAAAAGCGAGAGCAAAAAGAATTCTTCGAATTTTGGAATTTAGTGTCAGGAAAATACAAAACCATACAAAAATGTGCCCACTTTTTGCTAACAATGTTCACATCAACATTTTTGATGACCTACACTCCAGGTCCAACCAGTTGCGTTCTACCGATCTATTTATCAGTACGGCATTCTAATTTGGACAGGAGTTAGAGAAAGTATTTTAAGAATAATACTTGACGAACATTCTTTAGCAGGTTCAACGAAAATTAATTATTTAATTTCAGGTGTTCTTCCTAATATATAAAAAATTAATGAACACAACTAACGGGAAACATTTTTCTTACATTAATACACTAAAAAACACTTCGGTCGATATTTTGTGGACTGTCCCTAGGTCCAACGTATTTCATTGGACCCCCCCCCCCCCCGAAAAATATTTCTGGATACGGCCTTGGGCAGGGACACGGTTTTCGCTCGACGGCGACGGGGGAAGCGAGAGAAATGAATTTTTCCGACCGCCGCCGCCGCCGCCGGCGAACGTCAAGTGCGACCTGGCCTGCGAGCCAACGATTTGTCACGAACATCATAACAATTACTTTACATTCGGAAACTATATACAAAAGGCCGCGATTTCTTTCCTGATTTTTTGGACCCCGGCGCGGCGGCGCGGCGCATTCGCAGGGACGATTCTCCGAACGGTTTCGAATTTTCGGACTGACCCCGACGAGTGTCACGAATCCAATAGTGTCGTCCTGTTGAACGCGCGAGTGCACGAGTCGATTATTTCAAAAATAATTGAAAATATTTTCAAAACCGCGTGTTCCCGCGCATATCGATATAGTATACGAGGAGACGGGCCGCGCGTTTCGACGTTATTTTCAATTAACTTTTACGCCGTTAGAATTACGTAATATAACGTTACGATCGGGGGAAAAAAAAAACAAAAAACTCACGCGAACAATACGGCGGCTCGTCAGACTTGTCGCCGCAGTCGTCGTTTCCGTTGCAGAATTTGTCCAGCGCCACGCAGTAGCCCGTGTCGCACATAAACTCGGACAACTGACAACCGAAACCGTAATTGATCATGCCCAGCACGCCGCACAAGAACAGGGCAGCTCTTCGTGTTTGCATTGTGTTCTGAAAGCAAATAAAATCGATTGACATTTTCGATTCGATTTATTATATTACACCGCGGCGAATGTCATACTGCTTATGTAAAACAGTATATTATTACAACATAATATTATTATCATCACGAATAATCGTATCCGATCGAAAAGCTCGTTATTGGTTTTTCAGAGAGAGAGAGAGAGAAAAGTTTTAAATTAAAACTGCGCTCATTATTATTTTAACGGACAAAAAATCGTCGGATTTCGAAAGACCCGCGTCGAGTCACACGTCGCGTCGGATGGATAAGAGAGAGACTATCGAGGTGGATTTTTTTTTTTACGCGTCGAAATTAAAAACGTTTGAAAAAATCATTTCGACGCGTCATGCGAACAGCTCTCCGTGCGATTTTCAAACTATAAATCACACGCCACCGACCTTTGAGGAAAAGGTTAAAAGACCGCTAGAAATTCGTTAGCGTTTGGCGAGAGTTGGTTCTTTTCTCTTTTTTTTTTCCCCCCCTTCTTTTCCCTTTCTACACGTCTTGTAGACACTACTTCTCCGCGGACGTACGTAATCATCGCCGCACACCAAAGACCGAATTTCCGCTCGGAACATAAATAGTAATTAAAGACTTATATATACGTATACTCTATAAATTATGGGATGGACAAATAAATGTAAATATAGAAACGTCGACCTTCATTATCATTTTCAGCGCGAATAGGTAAACACCAACAGCTGGCCGAATTTAATTTACACAAATTAACGTAAGACCCAACAATACAACGGCACGCTCTCTCCTCTTACGTTGTGCATTTCTTATTCGTTCCCGTGCGTTTATTTAATCTGCTTAGACTGCGCTGCTGCTGTCTTATGATTATTATTATTATTATCATCATCATCATCGCTATTATCGTCGTCGTCGTCGTTGTTGTTTTGTTATTATTATTTAGGACGTATCTCGTTAGTTATTAATGTTTCTTTGTGCTCTGTATACTACTTCTTTGTACTTTCCTGACCTGACCGAGAACGAACGTCTGCCGAATCGAGTGGTTTCTTTGGGAGAACGAAAACGAAAGATTTCGCGGCGAAAGGATGCGAAGTTATTGAAATTATTGAAACGCCAATGAGATTCGTATGGCGATCGTTCGTCGATTTGCTTTCTAATAATCGCGTTATGACAACTTAAAGTCGATAAAAAAAAAACTCCAATCGTTTAAGAAAAAAAAACAATACGTATCGCAGGAATCACACTTTTCGTCGTAGATCGATTAAAAACATTTAAACTCGTGTTGATAAATAATGCTTTGAAAAACACATATTATTATCATCGTCGTATCATACAAGTCGTCGACACAATGATGCGATTATAATATTATAACTATTAGAGTCCGGATTTGTATGCATTTTCATAAAATTTGTAATGAGTGTATGCATTTCGATGGGAGTAAGAAACGTGGACGATTTGCGTCACAGATAATGCATAGAAAAAAGTTTATTTTGCATATAAATGCATATTTTAGGGATGACGGCATATTATTTGAACATTTTTGCATATTCAAGCATATTTTCTATAAAAGTTTATTAAGCCTATTATTTTGTTTCAATTTCATCGTAAAAATTATTAGTTCATTACGTTGGGAAATAAATGTTATTCTCCATATCATGTTATATTTTTGGACAGTTTATGTTAAAATTATATCTCGTTTATCGCAAGTCGCAACACGGTCATCGGCAACAACGCTGACTGGTTTTATTGTTAGATTTATATTTTGTAAAGACGTATTTGTTTTATTTGTTGAATATATTTTTAAACATTTAGTAGTTCTTTAATAAAAGGTTTAAAGTCGATGTCTATAATTAAAAAATTAAGTTTTTCAACAATGTCGAATTATTATTTATGGAAGAAATTAAAAAATAAAATATTAAAATGCATATATTTTGGGTATGAGAGCATAATATTTTTGCATATTATTAAAAAAAAAATAAGAGCATATCAAGTGCATATTTTGAAGTTTTTTGTTGCATAAATGCATATTATTTTGGCCTTTTTGAGTGCATACAAATCCGGACTTTAATTATAATTCATTGACGATCGGCCGCCAATGTTTAAACAGTCGATTTTTCGGTCGTCGGCCGACGACGAATCAATTATTTCGCCCTCCGTCGTCGTCGGTTGTTTTCTTTCCGCGCGATCTTAATCCACCAGCTCGCCATTGTGTGTCTACACAATATTAGGACCCGTACGGCCACTTTAGCAACAGTGTCGGCGCGGCGGCGTCGTTATACACTCGCGTCCTTTTGTGTTCCGAGTGAAACGTTTCGGCGCTATTCGACCCCGGTGATCTCGACGCGCTCTTGTAGCACACAACTTTGGCCACAGCTCGCGCACTCTTTTCTCTCCTCGCCGCCTATCGATTCTATTTTTGCGCGAAATCTACTCGATCGACCGGCGCGAATCATAATAATATCATACGGTCTTCGCGGTATCTTTCATAATAATCACTAGGGCACGGATGTTGTTGCATTTGCAACTTTTCTTCTACCTTTCCAATTTATTGCTATGTAAGTTTTAAATACGTTTCATATGTAAGTACGAATTCAAATCTAAAAGTTTTAAGTGCAATTTTTGGAATTTTATTGCAATTTTGTTGAATTTAATCATTTTATACAACTATTTTAGCTATATTCGATGAGGTAAAAAGTGTCGTGCAAGAACTTGATCCTGACGAAGCTGTTTCAATATAAAAGTTTCACGAAATATTTTTACCCAGATTTCAACTCCGGCCGATTTAGTATTTATTCACTCGAACTACGGATTTTTGCCGGAAGCGATTTTAAAATTAGAAAATCAAGGACTTCCGACAGTTGAAGCTATTGGAATAATTAAAAATGTTCAAAATAAATCAGAAAATATATTTTGTGAAATCGGAATTTCAGTCCATGTCAAAAATTCAAGAAAGTTATTGAAAAAAATATCGGATTTGAAACTATTATTAAAATAAATGATATACTCACTGGCCAAGGAAAATGTTTCGATGGTTTACCAGAAGACTTAACAATAAACGATATAGCTTATTTTAAATACGCTCCACTTACATCGACCGACGTAGAACGAAGTTTTTCGAGGTATAAGAACTTATTGGCTCCAAATCGAAGAGCGTTCGAATTCGAAAATTTAAAACAAACACTCATGTCCAAATGCAATAAGGTTTAAAATTTAAAATATTTAATATGTTTAGAATACGCATAGACTATTAGTTAATATTTATTAATATAAAATGTAAAAAATATATTTTTTTGGCAGAATTAAAAATTAAACATCTATAAATTATAACGAAATGTTGTAATTTTTAGTGCAATTTTTAATATTTTTAGTGCAATTTTCGGTATTTTTTAGTGCAATACTGCAATCAATTTTAGTAGTTTTTTACTACTACAACATCCGTGCCCTAATAATCACATTCTTTATATTTTTTAAAACATAGTACACGCGGACGACTTCGTATAAACCGATTTAATGTTTTTCGAATCGTCGTCGTAACATCACATAGAGAGAGAGACGGTATACTCTGCAGAATTCGACTCGATCGAACGTTTAAATCGGTGTTTCCCAAAGCGGGCGATATCGCCCCCTTGGGGGCGCTAGAGCTATCCAGGGGGGCAATGGAAGTTACAAGCTTAATTGGGGGGGGGGGCATTTCATTACAAAAAGGGGACGATGACAGTTTCATCTATCGTTATCGCAATAACAGAAACACCGTACGTGATCTAAATTTGTTGAAAAACGTAATTTGTTGTGTATTATTTTATTTAAATTTTAAACGTTTTTCACATCACGGCTGAATCGAAGACACCAACCACATCCATTTCATTAAGATATTTATTTTCATTTGTACCTATACATTATATAAATATGTATTTATAAACAATACATTTTATTTACTTTATTACTTTTGTAATAATATTTTTTTTAAGGGGGCGTTTGTCGGATTTTTTTTTTGGAAGTGGGCGGTAAAGATAAAAAGTTTGGGAAACACTGGTTTAAATATTATAATATATGAAAATGATTATTATATTTCGACAAAACGAAAATACTCGCGCGCGCGTTAAACAAACAATCGTCGCGTAACGTGGAATAAAATATGAAAAAAAAAAACCGTGTAATCGCGTCGGGTACAAACACTCGGGGAACAACGGTGATTGATGAAACGCGCGCGCGCGTTGACAATGCCGAAAAACGCGTTATTATACTTTAATTTAAAAATACAAATTTCATATCCGATACCGTTTTCAAACTACGCGTGCGTTTTATTTCATAACAACGACGCGAACAGGGTTAAAGTATAATATAAAAAATCGACGTTTCGGCGTTTCAGTAAATAATTATGTGCACGTATACGTACGCGACTACCAATTGTGATAACAAGTACGAATATCGAGCAAATTATAAATGTTCCGCAACTTGAGCGATCGACAGGCGAAGAACAGGCTACAGCTGTGTGTAATGCATTACAAGAATGGGGATTATGTGATATTGTTCGTATTTCCAAAGAGATCGTGTTTTTTTAGAGTCAAATCAATATAATTCACGAACCATTAGAAATATGAAAAATTGTAATAAAATAAAAGTTATAGCAAATTTAATTTACTTTAAAATATGTAGTATTAAAAATATCGATATTTCTAAAGGTTAACGAAATATTTACGAAAATGTCGAAAATTTTCGTAAATATTGAAAAATGTAGTAAGTTCAAACTTAAATCACAAGTCGGCACGGGTTAACCTTATCTGATCGAACCAAAACTTTTTGTAGTTCGTTTTTATACATATAGGCACAATATTAGGGGGTGAGACCAAACATATTTTAAAATCAAAAATTAAGGAACACCCTAGTACGCGTATTTCAAACGCGTTATATAGCGTAAAATCGACAAAAAAAAAAAACGTGAAATAATATGTTTTAAAAGTGTAGGATTTGATTATATACGTATATGGCGGTACTTCGTTAGGCGAAACATACAACAGGTATATTATGATTTTTTTCCCCCTCCCGTCGCGCGTCGGTTCCATTCGAATCCCGAGAGCGAAAAAATGTTCAGTTTTGATTCCGGTTTCGGCGGTGGTGTTTATTATGGTTTTAACGGGCTTTTTTCAATATTTCGTTGTTATTCGTTCATTCTCTATCGGAGCGGAAAGAAAATATGTACCGGTTATACAGAAGGATAGAACATCGTCGCGCTGTTTTAGAGTTGCCGTCTCGTGTCGAATACTCTCGCCGGTCGTTATTACCGCGTTGCCGAATCCGGAGGAATTCTATTCAATAACATCGACGCCCGTTTTGGAGAACGAGCACGAAAAGTACAACACGACGACTATATAGTAGTCGTTCCGGAACACTTGAAGTGTGCGTCGTCGATACAGTGGCATATTATTGTCGACATTCGTTTACTAATGAAAATCATTTCGATCGTTGAAAATCGTACACAACAACGCGAGTTGTTTATCATCATTCCGGTTTGCGACGACGAGTGGACGAGTAATGTGTACAACGAGTTTAACGATATTACAATATTCCATGCGTAAAATGTAAAACAACATGATTTATCATTTTTTTCGTGCTCTACACACACACACGACCTTATTAGGATAATGGACTATTTTCTGTCCTAATATTACACGTCTTTGATGTTTCGTCCGAGGAATCGCACAGTTATTTTTAAAAATTCAGTCTCTTAAGGACTGTTTATTACTGCAGGACGATCTCTGGTTTCGTGGGCTAATAACCGTGGGTTGGAACTTAATATTTCAAAATGCCGTTCAACGTCATTCTATAGGACTCGAGAACATAATATTAATTATTCATATAATATATGATTAATGATAATCTATTGCTGTCTGCGGGCAATGTGATTACAGATTTGGGTATCGTTTTTGATCGTGAATTAAACTTCCATGCTCATCCTGATAAAATTTGTTGTAAAGCTCTTAAAACGTTAGGTTTTATCAGAAGAATTAGTAGTGAATTTAAATTAGTGTCTTCTTTAAAATCTTTATGTCGTGCCTTTGTGAGGTCGATTTTGGATTATGGATCTGTTGTTTGGGATCCGGGTACTTCTTGTGGTAAGAAACAAGTCGAACGTGTTCAACGTAAGTTGCTCAATATTGCAGCTTACAAATTAAAAATTGATCACCCACCCCACGATTATTCTCCAGTCATGCATAGACTTGGCATGAATACATTAGCTGACAGGAGATTGGAAGCCAATTTGATTTTCCTCAGACGTCTTATTGACGGCCTCGTAGACTCTCCTGAACTATTAGCCCAAATTAACTTTAAAGTTCCATCTTTTCATTCTCGTCAATTAATTATTTTTTCCTTACCCAAATGCAACACCAACTATGCAAAAAACCAGCCCCTATTTCGCACGATGAGTATAGCCAATAAGGATCCATCAGCACTACTATAATATTATTAACTGTTTGTACTTAATATATAATACATATTACAATATTGTAATTTGGGCATGTCCCGTATTGTTATAAAATAAATAAATTATACGATTATGAGCCCAGGACGATTATTTCGAAACGAATCGGAAACGCCGAAGCTACAGCGACGTTTTTCGACCTCCTTCGAGCTAATTCCAATCTAATCGAATATTTCAAAGCCGATAATGTTGCCTGTTGTCCGCCAATAACGGGCCCGCCGCCGTTGTCTGAATCGAATTCATTATTGTCTCGCTGTCGTTTGCTATAACCTCTGGTGACAAATAACGCGTATGGAAATTAACGGAACTGGGTGTACATACTCGCGTACATCCACGCCGCCGGCGGAATTTATCGGCCGATCCGGAGGGCGTTACAAATGCCGCGTATCAATTACCGACGGCCGGCCGTCGTCGGCGGAAATCTCGGTCGAAAATTGACTCCGGCGCGCGGCGCGGCGTCGTCGCGACGTTTCAAGATCCAATCGGTCGGATCTAAGGAATACACGCGGCGACAGGACGTACTTGGAAACGCACCAAAAACGATTCGCCGCCATCGATCTCGATGGGTTCTTTGGTAACGGACACCGCGGCGGTGTAAAATCAAAACTCGACGCGCGACGCGCCGAACGAAAACGCACGTCGTCGTCAATATAACCTGACCGAGTCTCGACCGAAAACATCGAGACGATCGTCAATAATATTACGGGTTTCAGATTAAAAAAAAAGAGAATTGAATTATTTTATATACGCAAATTATTGTTCGCTCGTCAAGTGCTGTACGGAAAACCGTACAAACGTTCAAAACGAACACACGTCGGGAGAAAAACGCAAAACGAAATAGATAATAATATGTCGGCGCGCGAGAGCACGGTTTTTAAGCGCGTTTTAGTAATTTACATAATATATGAAATAATAACAATAAAAATAATAATAATAATAATAAATATATAAATAAAGAAAACGGAAAAGTAGGAGCGTTAGAAGTTAAAGTTAAACAAAAAATAATACCGAAAAGTTTTAAAAAAACATTAGTTGTTTAAAATAATAAGTATAACCGAGTGAGAAAAATATTTTAAAGTATTCTCAGAGTTTTCTCTCAATTTCGCAGTATTCTTTACTTTAAAACTATTATTATTAATTTTATTTTTCATCTCTTTCCACCGTCCGTCGCCGAGTTATTTCAAAAGTAGATAACTTTACTATATCTCCAGAAGAAGTTCACGCGGCACCATATACATACATACATATATATATACAAGTATATACAAGTATATATACTCGTACTATGCATTTGGCTTTTCGTCCTTATACGCCGACGAGTGCTATTCCTCCGATGATCAACGCGCGTATATTAGTGATCAGAGTTTTTTTTTGAAATTTCGGGAGTTTCAAATCCGACCGATTTTATAATCTATTATTATATATATAAAAGAACAGGCCTTTTTTAAGTTCCCATTTTGTAACGACGCTAATTAACTTTTTTCCAATTTTTTTTTCACGCAGTTGTTTCAAATACCTCTCTGAGTGTCGTAACGTCACCCGATTTTCAAAATTCGACCCCTAAAGGGGTTAAAAGGGGTAAAAGGGGTAAGATGAAAAAAAAATAAAAAGTTATACTGCACACGGGCGAAGCCGGGTTATTCAGCTAGTGAATTATATTATATAATCGAGATTTACTTTGCGCGCGTCGATTCGGTCGAGGAATATTTTTAGATTATAAAACGGAACTTACAACACTCGACGCGGTTTTAAACAATATAAAATAACGCTATTTAAGACGCGACCTATCTGAATGCAACCACGCGTCGTCGTCCGATCGAAGTTTTCCAATGGACGAGGAAAATTATTGAAAAAATAATAAATTCCGCCGAATGGATTTCTGAAAAAAAAAAAAAAAACGTTACGATCGGCGCAAAACGTTCCCATTATGATGTCCGCCGGCAGAACACGACGGTTTTGCAATCGTTTTCGTTTCGGATTTCGATTTATACATTCGTCCATACGCTCTCGCGTCTAATTATTATCATAATGAAAAATCGTTTCGAATTATTATTATTATCTCGATTTTTAGCTCCAACACTACTCGTTCGTAGAAAAATAATACCTCTCGAATCGATTCGATGCATTGTAGTACTCGCGCACGAACTCGACGACAATGCGATATGTTTATTATATTATCTCATATAATAATATCGTCGTCTTCGTGAAAGTTATCATCTTTGTCACGGGAGATTTTCATCATGTCCTCGTTCGTCCCGCCTCCGCTCGCCGGAGCATAGTAATAATAATAATAATAATAATGACAATAATCTACGAGACATGGGGATTAGCTTACGAGGCCGTATAGCCGAATAATAGCGGCGGCGGCGGTAGTCCGGCGCGCGGCGCGCGTGCGAGGGAAAAACATTAATTCTTTATGTTATTTTTTTTTTTTTTTTTTTTCCATTAGACTCGTTGCCAGTCTTTTGTGCTTCCGTACCAGATTACCGCCGAGTATTGTACGAGCAAGCTATAACGTATAGATTATTATTATTATTTTTTTTTTTTTTTCGCGGAAAAGTCTTTGACAACAATACGCACGACGACGCACGGGGCGGTCTTTTTTCCGTGCCCGAGAGAGAGATATTTTCACATTTCGTTGGTACAAATAGTCGTGCGCGACCGCACGAAAACTGTACGCGCACCAGAATTTTAATCGACTCGATAAAAATACAGTAGCGAACGAGTGTTTATCATTAAACCACGTCGTCGTCGTCGTATAATAACGTCGCGGCGGCGTTCGTGTGAAAATATATCGCATCCGAGACGCCGCGCCGCGCCGCCGCCGAGTAAATAACCGATTGTGTTTAATGCACTCGGCGGCGTTGCACTTAGACTCGCGACGATATAAAAACAAACAGATTTAAAAACAACGTCAACACGCAGCGATCAAACGCGGATTAAAGATCCGTCGGGGAGCGTCTCTCTCGATCCTGCTCTTCACTTGGAAAAAAGAAAGAATTATTTTAACTAGGTACCGGTTTTCACTATTTTTCCAATGCGACAATCTTTTGATCATTTTTCAAAATGTCCCTTTTTTTGTATTGTTCTATTTTTCCTTTTAATTGCGAACGAAAATGTTTCGTACGAAACAATAGGACCGCGATCGGTTTTGAATTACGATCTCGCGGTTTCACGCGTACAATAAGCTTGGAAAGAATCGATAAACAATCATTCGGAGACACCGGAAGTTGGATTTTTTTTTTCGTAAACGATACGTCCGCCGAGTACGTAAGCAAATGCACGTGGTTATAGACGACAATTATATTATTACGTTTCTTCTAGCTTAATACGCGCGGTATGCACGTCATTTAATGAACAATGTTACTCTGTGCGTACATATTATAGTCGATTTCTATGTTAATTGTTGTTTCGAAACCGTCTATATTGTTTGTGAATATTTAGATGAAAACACTTCAACACTAATACATGATAATTCGACATAATTTATGTTAATGTATTTGCTTCCGAGCGCGGCATGTACATGTACACATTATAATATACGAATGACGACGACGACGATAATAATAATATTATTATCAGGCGTATTCGATTTAATTGGTTTAGCTTTCAACGTGTTATTATTTCGTTGCCGCCGAGTAAAATGACTTTGGTAAAAACACAAGGAAATTTCGTCGTCGTTTCCGCTATCGAATAGCAGCACCACGGTGTCGTATATAATAGAACGACGACGAATAATAGTGTCCTACGCCATAGGTCAGACAAGTTAACAAGTTTCGGAAGATTGGGAAAAGAAAATAATAATAATATCGAGTATAGATCGTGTGTGTGCGCGTTTTTACTACGGAATAGTGTCGTCGTTATAAAAAAAAAAAAAACGAACGTTTTCGGTTTCTATTTCCCCCATCGCGCCCGTATAATATAATAATATGTAAATATTTATAAACACCACGCGTACAGCTGCGTTCCGAGGGACGAGCAGTAATTTCGCGCGATAAATAATTTGTTTCGGTCGTTTTCGCGAGCATTTAAGCTCTCTCTACCTCTATAGGAACGACGACGACGACGACGACGAAGAAGAAGAAGTCTCTCGTTCGCCTCGCCACTCTTCCTTTAATTAAATCGCTTTAATTATAAATAATGTACGGGAGCAATGCATTTCTCGAAAAACAAATTTCCACAAACCGTGGGGATTTTTTAATTAATATGGAAAATAAAAAACGCGCGCGCGGCGGCGGCGGCGGCGGCGGCGTTTGGTAATTTTTCCGCTCGCGGTCGAATCGCTCCCGCCGCCGCCGCCGCGCCGCCGGAACGAAATTTTCCAAAAAGACCTCGCGGCTACTATACGCAACGTTTGCGTTCGCAACTATAATATCTCGCGCGTGTATCTCGTCCTTGCAGTGTCCTCCGCGGCCCAGGAGGCGAATTGAAAAATTTCACTCTACATACTCCGTCTGTCTAACTGCAGAAGTGACTCTTTTCTCATAGCATCACGACATCGCGACACTTTTACACCGTACAGCGACTCAAATGTTCAAGGATTGCGAAAGCAACGATCTGTACAGTATTTTTTTTGTTATCAATATCAGTAAGAACGTCGTTTTAAATCTTCATTTGTAGAAAACAATTCCTAGTGACGTAGCAAAATTACTACGTTTTCAAATTACTTTAAAAAATATATAAAATTTTAAGGATTTTTCCGTATTTTATTTAATTATACTCGATAAAATCGATAAAACGTATAGATATGAATTCTTAGCTAATAGTCGTGTTCCAAAATCGTATACTGCTTATGGGAGAATCTGTATTTATGTATTATTGACAAACGAAAAAATTCCTTTTTTACTTTCTTTTTTACGCTTTCTAAGTTTTCTGCTGGCCCCGAGTGTCCGTTTGTCTCGAGAACTTAACCGATTTGGTTGATTTTTGGACGATAATTCATTGGGGGGAAAAGAAATGTATATAAATTGTACTTTTAAACGACGACTTTAGTAATCCGACGCACTATTTTAGGTTCGTAACTAGGATCGTAAACGCGCGTAGGTACGCCGGGACAGAGTTTCGGTAAAAAGGTCAAACGGTCGATTTATGTTATTGCGTTTGATGGAGGAGGCGAGCGCCTTTTGTGCGTGAAACAAGAGCAGCAACCGACGGACGACCGGGGTAAGCCGCTCCGCCGCCAGTCATAATGATCGTCATCATCATCATAATCATTCATGTTCCTTTCGCGCACAACAATCCCCTTTCTTTCCCACACCGTTTATTTCTCTCTCTCTCTCTCACTGACGATGACGACGACGGCGACGGCGACCGCGACCAACACTTAACAGCCGCCGGTCCCCTCGCCCACCCGCTCGTGCGCGCCCACACGTGTATATACGAGCTATTATATACGAGCGAGTCTGCGTGAGCGCGCGCGGAAGAAAATGTGTAGCTATTAGCGGGAGACCGTACGACGACGAGGCATTCAACGCGCCGCAACGTTTTATTATGTCCGCGCGTCCTCCTCCCATTGTGCGCCGCGGTCGAGAATCCGTTCTAATTCTTCGCGCATGAACTCGAATATAATAATACGGGGGGGGGGGGCGGGGGGGAAGGAAAACTAAATTAAATTAATGAAACGAAAGAGAGTAGAAGGGGGGGGGGGAAAAAAAAAGAAAAAATTATATAATACGTACGTATAATCCCCGGCGCACCTCGACGGGCTTATTCGGATTACCGTCTAAAAGTACAAATTATAGGATAAATCTGGAAATTTTTAAATTGTTTTTCCGGATGAGCGTGCGCGACGTTGTTCCGCGATCGAATTTCAGTCGTTTTTTCCCGTCCGCGTCGCTATTAAAATTATGTATAATAATAATAATATTATGTATACGTTTTATTATGTTATAATATTATAATCCCGAGAGGAATTAAATTAAAAAAAAGAAAAAAAACGAATCTAAATATTATACGAATTAATCGTAATTTACAATCAATTTTTTGGAATTAAATTATTCACGCCCCGTATTATAATAATATTATTTTAACGACGACGTTATATTAGTAGATAATAACAATAACGATTTAAAATCTAGTCCGACCGTAAATATTTATTATGAAATACGATATTTACAAGAAACGACTCGAAAATATTTATCCCAGCCTTTTTCTATTTGTTATAATATTATTATTATTTTTTTTTCAAAACCCATCGTTGTACCATTGTCGTCTTTGATATTATCTCTTTATCCCCGAATGAATTTTAATTTTAATTTTTTTTTTTTTTTTCTATCCCCAACGTTTTAATTAAAATCAGGTTCTTATTTTCCACATGGTTATTTTTATATTTTTTTTCCGCGTCGATTTGCATAATTTAATCGAAATCGGGCGTTTACATGTATAATTCATATCGGTAAATTTCGGTATTCGTTTATTTATTGAAAACAATGGGGGGTTAGTACCTTTATACATATTTTTGTATAAATACACACACACACACACACACACACACACACACACACACACACACAGATATAATATTATGGCTTTGATTAACATTGGATATTTGGCTTTTTTTTTTATTTTATTTATTGTCGAAGCTTCGAGTCAATATAATATAATTAAGTATTTTTTTTTTTACGATCGATACAAATATTATAATTATGAAATGATTTCGTCGATAAAGGCGTACGAAATCGTCCTTATTATATTATAGCCCCGGCCGACATCAGTAGGTACTACTACTCGTCATTTCAATGATAACGCGGGATTCAAATCCGAGATGATTAACGGGGAGACTATATTTACTAGGAAATGAACCGTTCCCGGCGATATGCTCGAAATGTTTTACATAATATCGTATTTTAATCAACTAATTGCGGACTCGTGCGATTGAAATTCCATAATAATACGCCATATTCGATAATATTTCTATTTGATTTTCGTTATAGTTTAAAAAACACCTAAACATTTATATATACTCGTATATACGAGTATATACTCGTATATATATATATATATATATATATATATGTGTATATAAAACGACGGGCTGGGTAACGAACAGGAATACATTCAAATGAAAATCATGTTCCGAAATAATCACAAAGCTATCTGGAATGACAACGAACCGGGAATACCAAAATACGCCGCCGCCGCCGCCGTCGTCGTCGTTGTCCGCCTTCGTCGGGAAACTTAACTTGTTTGGCGCAAACTTGGGCGGCAACGGGGAAACGTGCTCGCGACGTTCTCTCCGCCTTCCTTTAAATTAGACATCCGTAACCAAACTTATGAATTATCAAACTTGTCATCGCCACCCTAACCTCAGTTCATCAGCAATACACTCCGATAATAACGTATACCACGTGACGATGGCGAAAAAAGAGAGAAGAAAAGAGAAAAAAAACCACACGTCCGCCCGCGCACTATGCGCGGAAGACTAACGGATATGACGTGATAATAATATTACGTCGTGTGCCGCGACGACTACGATGTTTAAAATATCTAATCCAGTAGTTCTCAACCTTTTTTGATTCATGTCACCTTTAGCCACTAGAATCAAACACTGCGTGTTGAACGCGGTTACTGAGAACGCAGAACACGACTACTGTTGAATAGAGAAAAATAAGCTCTATAAAATGCAATAACGCCACATTCAATATCATTTTTCATTTAGCCACTATAGAGATGACGTGTCAGTATTGAATTATTTAAAATGTTAGTTAATTTTCAATGCAAGAGAGCCATATTTACTTTATGGCTGTATACTTATTTATCCAAATTATCACTCAAGTCAAAATTCAAGACTGCCTTATTTCGACTTGTGGCGTGTTCTTGCACTGAATAAAAACTAATTATCGTGTGATATTATGTTGAGTGCAAAACAGCAATATTTAGAGTTGTGGCAGTATTGCATTTTATAATCTGTGATAGTGCAGCCACGAACACGAAATATGACTATAAAGTGGCCGTCTAAAAATCAACTATCCGTATGTAATACAGTCACATCTCAAAATATGGCAGTCTCGCGTTTACTTGAAAAATTGTAAATGGCCACAAGTCTAAATTTTTGGGTCAAAAGAGTGAATTTCATAATATTTGAAAAAATAATATTGTAAAGTATGATTGTAAGTATTTAAGTGTTTCAAAATTTCAAACGCACGAGTAAAAAACTCATCAAAATATTCTAGGTCCAAACTTCAAATCGATTTTTCTCAAAACTATAAATTTTGAGTTGTGGCAGTCTTGTTCTAGCAGTGCGTTATGCACATGACAGTGGTGGTATAGGCGTATAATAATATTTATAATAAGAAATAATACGATTGTTTCGTAATTTTTAAAAATTATTTTCTTTTCTTGTTAAAATTCTGCGTCACCCCGGTCGAGAACTACTGATCTAATCGGTCCGACGGAATTCGTCGTGGAAAAACGATCGTCGTCGTCGCGCCGCCGCCGCCGCCGCCGGTAGTTTATAATAATACGAACATCGCGGTTTTTCAACGTTATTATCTATATATTATATAAAAATGGAGACAAAAAATTGGAAATTGAATCAGTTGAGAACGGCTGGGCCGATTTGGCTCAAATTTTTTTTAAATGATAGAGAATGTCGGGGAGCGGGTTTATAGCATAAATTATGGAGAAAATTAACCCTAAGGGGGTTAAAAGGGGTAAAAATGGAAAAAATCCTGAGTCAATGGAGCTTTGTGGTATTAAATTTTGTCAATAGTTTCATTGAATATAGCAGAGGCCCCATGGGAAAGGATTTTTCGAAATTCGACCCCTAAGGGGGTTAAAAGGGGTAAAAAGGGTGAAACTAGAAAAATTCGCCTGGCTGGAACTGCTGGAGCTTTGAGTATGAAATTTGGGCAGCAGTTTCGTTTTATCTAGTGGAGACCCCATTGGAAAGGATTATTCGAAATTCGACACCTACCGGAGTTAAAAGGGGTAAAAGGGGTAAAAATGAAAAAAAAAAACTGATAAAATAAAAAGTTATACTGCACACGGGCGAAGCCGGGTTATTCAGCTAGTTATTATTATATGCTCGCTCGCAGACGCGGCGAATATTATTTTCTTCTTTTTTTTTTTAACAAGTGAACCGAAAGAGTTAATTCTTTCGGGGTCCGCGGATGACAATGATCCATCGGCGAATTTTCTTAAGCCGCCGGCGGCGGCGGCGCTCTGTGTGTGTGTGGTGTAAAGGTTGTCAGGCCCTTTGTACCGCCGACGAGCCCTAGCCGTGTGTCACGACGTAAGCCGTGAAAAATATATAACGGCAATAAAAATGATAAACTCCGACGGGTGGCGCAAAGTAAAACGAATGACCATCTTGGCCGACTCCGATGTTTTTCTTCCTCCCCCCCCGGTTAAACTCGTATTTATTTTTATTTTTTTTTTCTCTCGTTTTAACGTACACACCCCCGATGTGTCTATCCGTCCATTATTGTTATGGAACGCGATTTTCGTCTGGCAATACATTTATATTCGCGCGTAGTAAACAATAAACCCGCTCTGTCGTCCTCGACCGGGGTTCTCGGGTGTGACGAAAATATCATAATCGTCCGATATCGATCGCCGACGCCGCCGCTGCGAGTTTTATTTTCCAACACATCCGTTTAATTTAATGTTTCGTAAAATACGAATGACATCATTCATATACACGAAAACAATTTTCAACACGCCACAATATACGAATACATACACGGTATATTTTTTAACTAGCGCACATCAAAAAGATTAACAAGTTTTCGAGATGGAAATTAATGTTTTGGCGTAGTTAAAAACCCCGAATGTGTTTTTAAAATTAAAATATATACGTATACGTTATACACACAGTTCGCGTGTAAATTATTATAATAATAATTAATGTAACGTCGTCGTCGGGTAGAAAAAAAAACAAAAAAAAAAAAACGGAAAAACGAAAAGTTTTATATAATAATATAGTTGTTCGACTCTTTTACGGCTGGATCTACGCGGCGCGGCGGCGCGGCGGCGTCGCGTCGTCGAACAAACTCGAGAAAATAACAATTCGTCAAGTGGCTATTTCGAGGCGCGTAATAATAAAAAAAAAAAAAAAAAACATCGCACTCGAGTTTTATTAAAACGTACTTGAAAATTATCGCGCCGAGCAAACTCTGTACAAAATATCGCGCGTCATAATTTAATAATCTCCGGACGGAAAAAAGCATCGCGTTTTGTTTTTGAATTTTTTCGATTTCCGACTAAAGAAAAAAAAAAACGGACCACGATTATTCTCTCCGATAATTAATTTATAAATCGGCTGATCTTCCACGAATCGAAAATAGTGAAATAATCGATGACGAGAGTAATAGGTATACTTACGCCATAATTTACGTTTAATTTAATTTTTTACTTTTAAGTTGACGAGTAAAATGAGTTCAAATACGAGTGTTTTTAATCGATACGAAGAAATCTATTCGCTCGACGAATACACACCACAGTGCTAGTGGGGCGGTTCCGGTGAATGCGTATTTTTTTATGCTTTGAAAATCCCGGAAGACCACATAATTTATAATATTATATATTTTTCCACGCACTTTTTAGTATTCGTACTTTTCACTATTTCAAAACGCACGCGAAGAAGCCGATGATTTTTCTAAAGACCGTAAAATTACAAATCTCCATCGCGAGTACTCGTAGATCAAAGTTATGAATCCACGATCAATCACTGTCCGAATAGTATATACTATATACGTACAACTGACTTTGTGGAATACGAGTTGTATGACATATTATTAATATCGGTAATTTTCAAATAAATCGTATAATCATTATTTTAGCACTCGATCGGTTACGTAGTTTTGAATTCTAAAAGAAGCTCGAACTTTTCAAATACCAATAGGAAAAAACGGTGAGGTACGGTGATCGATTTCGGTGAATCGATTTTTTGAATTCGAGACCAATTTGCCGTCGCTCTCGAAAAAAAGAACCGATTCCGAATGGGTTTTGGGAAAGATCAACTCATTGGGAACTTTACAAAAACTCATAAAACCAAAAGTACTCAAAAACGTCTAATTATCAGGAAAAAAAAACATACACACACACGCGTCGTGGTAAAACCAATAGTAGCTCGTAGTAGCTCGCGTGAAAAGAAATTATGAAACGTTGTCCTCGAGATATGATTGGAAAAAAAAAACCCGAGATTTTCGAAAAATCGTTATCGTCCGAGAAAAGGTCGGCGCTTTTATTTACACGAGTCGCTCGTAAGTATGGAAAAAAGGGAAAAGTGCAACGGTCCGGGCGAACAATAATAATCCCGAGGTTCGGAAAAGGCGCGTGCACCGATTCGTCGGGAAAGGAGAAAAGGCAACGATGACGTAAAAAGAAAAGGGGGGGTGGGGAAAAAAACGGGCCGGCCGGAGATCCGTCTCAATTAGGAGGTGATGAGGTGAAATAACGAATCATGAAATACGAGCGCGTGTAAAAAAAACGTCTACGGCGCGGCGGCGGGAACTTTTTTCATTCGAAAACTCTTCGGCGCCATCGATTATTATTTTACGGACGAAATAAACAATAATTAGTAGGCCGCTTTCTTTCCGGAGATTGATAAAATAACCCGACCCCCCGTCGTCCTCGTCCCGAGAGAGTTACTCGAACGCCCCTTATTGGGGTTTCCAATAAGAAAATAACCAAGTCGATGAATTTGCGCGCAACTCGTGTGCGCGGCTTAGATTTCAACACTCGAATAAACTCCGCCGTAGAGGGTAGTTGGTCCAAAGTTGCCGGGCGAGCTGACACGTGCAGAATACCTTAGAAAGCCGCGCGCGAAATAATATATAAAACATCAACATACGCCGCGCCGCACTGATTAGATCCGGACGATTAATTCGCGAGCGAGCGCGCGCGGGGGTGAAAAAAAAAAAAAAAACTTTAATAACCGCGCATTCATTATTTTTATTTTTAACTCGTTAAACAAACGTGGAATATCCATCCATTAATTTGGCCGTACCGAGAGCAACATTCGGACCCTTTTTGTAATTTTATAACGAGGCCACACGGCCACACACACACCACCGCCAGAGCAGTTGCTTTTTTTCCCTTTTTTTTTTTTTTTGTAATGCGTTAATATTATGAAACATTGTAGTTAGAGTTGTAGACGAAAAAAACGAAAAAAAAAATTCTAAAAAATCCGACCATCATATTCTCGTTTACATTTTTATACGCCAACGAGTATTATTATTATTATTATTATTATTATATACTACATAATATTATTATACGCGTTCGAGTGAAATTGTTGTTGTCGTGCCGCGTTTTTTCATTTTTTTAAACGTCGCGTTTAAGAATTTAAGATTCGTCATCGCATCATTTTGTCGTTTCGACAATCGTAATCAAGGTCAGCTTACACTCTTTTAATGGGTTTTAAATCCTGCAGTCCACTTTGCGCGACTCCCCGTGTCCTTCGTTCCGTCCAAAGCTTATGCATTACTCGTGTAATTTTTTGAATCTAATTTTTCGAGTATTTCGAATTTAAAACCATTTGTCGAACAAACAAATATATTATGTAAAAACGAACCGATCGATGTATTTTATTTTACGTTATTCGCGGTCGTTTTTTAAATTCAATTTCAATTTCTCAGAAACGTCTATTCTATTTTAATACAACATAAAAACTTAGTTTTTCAATCTTTATAAGTATAATAGTACACTATAAGCGAGTGAAATTTTAAAATAGACCACTCGCACATAAAAAAAGTAATAACAAAATATTATGAAATATATTAAATTATTTTAATACAAACCGTTAAATATTTATTTAAACAATAATGAAATAAAAATAAAGGACTTGCCTCGAGTATTATATAATTAAGTGTGTAAAAAAGACACGACCGGTTTCGATTAAAAATCATCGTCGGGTGTAAAGAATCGTCCTTTATTTTTATTTTACTATTGTTTAAATATTGTATTTGATAATATTTTGTTATTATTTATGAGCATTGACCATTTAATATGAATATAATTACTTTGTTTATTTATTTTATTTATATTTTTCATACACAAAAAGTGTCATAAACGAGAACGTACGCGCGACGACACGCCTTATTTATCAATCAAATTTTAAGTTAATTTAGTTATTCTAGTCCTGTGCGTTTTATGCGCCTTTTTTTTTCGAATTCGTAATTTAACGTGGCGTAAACATTAGAATTTAAAAAAAAAAATCGAAAAATACCCGATAATTAGAAGAAGAAGAAAAAATGTCTTTTGTTACTCGCGAGAACGCGTTCGATATAATGTATCGGTTCCGTATTATGTATAAACTGGCATCAAACAGGTAGGTGTAAACAGAGCGTTGCCGATTTCATAATGTAAAACCGCGTCGTTGATCAAAAATAACTGTGATATTTATAGGCGATTAAAATTCAAACTGCAGTTGAATTGCGAGTGAAATCTAAGTTTTTGTGGTTTTCGTGCGACAAGTGTAATTCAACAATACGTATTAATTACGGCTATTGCGAACTATAATATAGTTAATTATATGACTACGCCTATTGTGATAAAATGTGATTTATTATTAGTTTTAAATATTTTGTTTTGTTTTATTGAAAAGTAATTAGCTGTTAAATAATATATTTTATTTTGTGAAACAGCATATGTTGTTATATTATTAATTAAAAATATTATTTTTTATTGTTTTATTTTATTGAACAGGTTAATAAAAATTAATAAAGTTATCATTTTAAATGCATACCTTGTTGAAATTTAATGATACATATAGCGTAAGTCATAATAAATAAAAATCCAAATATCTTAAGTCACTTAAAAACAATGAAAAATTGATTTTAAAGTTCTACCTAATAGTTGAAACAAAAGTTGGCACATTAAATACTATATTAAACTAATTATCAGCCCAGACATTTTGTCAATGATTTTCCAATGTTTTTTGTTATCTTCCTGAAAACTAGTTGTTTTTGACTTAAGACATTTATACCATTCACCAAAGATATATGTATTCCCGTTGAACATTTAAAAATTCGTATATTATAATTATTATAATATGATTAAATTATCGTTAAATCGTGTTCAAACGCGGAGTAGATTTTAAACGAGTTTATAATAATATCAATATTGTCGGAGCAGCGAGAGCAGCGTTCTGGTTTTCCAACATCGCGCGTAGAAAAACAATAAAATTACGAAAAAAAAAACCCGCGAGTGTTAAACGTTTGTATTTTTGCGGACATTATTATATTTACAAACCTAACCGTTTGAGAAAACCTATTTATTTGTTTTATAAACGATTATTAAAGAAAAAAAAAACAAACGTCTACTGCGTATATTTCATTAAACTTCGTAAACAATATTGTTCGGTCCTTATAATAAATTCAAGTCTTAGACACGTTTATTTATAAAGTTCCGTCATTTAAAAAAAAAACCCCCTATTGGTTTTAAACTGTAAATTAGTTTTGAACATCAATAAAGAGTTAGAGGTGCATTATTGAACACATTTCTTTAACTACTTACCGAAAAAAAAAAAAAAAAAAAAAAAAAAACAACCCGGTACTAATAAAAAGACAATTGACCTATTTTTATTTTATACCTCGAGTTGCTGCTCGAAACGAGAGAAAACATTATTGTTTCTTTATTTCTCGATTCCTACTCGATAATACAATATAATAATATATGTATTTACTTTTTTTATGTGTCTACTTATACGGAGATTAAACGCGCGGTGTGTTTCGATTGAAATATTTCGTTTTCGAAAAATCGATTTTATCGCGAGCCCGAGCGAGTGAGTGATTTGTATTGTCTCGAAATATTTACAAAGGGCACGTTTACCTACTCGCTTTACCGCTCTTTTATTAAATTAACGCAATTTTTGTTTCTACAAGAAAATAAAAAACCACGTCGTCGACGACTCGCGGTTTGAACGTTTTCGTCTTACACGGTGACCGGACTGGACTGGACTGGACTGGAATATTTTCGAGACGTGCGAAAACGGTATTCGACGATCACGTCGTAATCAGGGCTCGTAGGAATTGCATATTGTTTTCTAGCTCTCGAAGCTGGAAATGGCGAGTTTGAAGAAAATTAAAAAAAAAAATGAAATACATTTTAGCCGGAAAAGTGTGCGCGTTCAATCGGACATCATACGTATTTCTACAAAAAAAATCGATTTTCGGAAAAATCGTTATTCGTCCGGCGATAGTTTTCCTACGACACCGAAAACCACGAGAAGAAGAAGTATAGGAAAAATGTACCGCTGCAGTGGGTAAACGCGTTAGAAATCTCATTTGATTTTTTCACTATTTCATGTCATCGATTGTTTGACCGTTTTCAAAATCTCTACTTAACTACGGTTTTTAAACCTATTTTCCCGTCCTGTGCGGCCCCGCTTTTCGAAAATCGACGATTTATTTCCTTTTTTTTTTTTTCGCGCACGATTTTTTCGTCCTTATTTCGCCCACTTTAGCTCCTCCTATGACTTCCGAGCCCTCCTAGTCGTACGTATTATTATTAGATGGTCGTTTCGTTTCGTTTTTTTTAATAATAACCTTTCCGGCGATTTCGAGGTCTACTACTAGGCGTAGTGAAATAACGTACAAAAAAAAAAAACGGACGTGAAATATTACGACCGGGGGTGGGGGGTAAAGCAATAAATCTAAATTCTACCCTATCGGCGGCGGCGGCGGCGGCGGCTCACCGCAGAAGAGAGACACACATAATAGATATTATACGTTTTCTTACACTATTATTATTGTAGCATATCCGTGGTCCGACGGGGTTTTTGATTAATGAAGAATTAGATAGGTGCTCTCGATGGGATGTTTTCTGCTGCAAACTAATATCATCGGCCGTCCCTTTTCGTACATTATAATATTATTATATTCCCGTACAATATTATCGCTCGCGTCACGGTCGCCCCTCCGGGGTCCCCCGGCCCGGGACGCGTCCGATATCCCAGGTCTTTGGCTAATTAATGACTCCGCGGGGAAGCTCGGCACCTGTCAACGATGCCATCCAACTTTGATATTTCGCACGGGCATGTGTATAATATGTGCAGTTTTGCACGCGCGACGACGACCGAAAGCGAAAAGTTTGAAATCCTCGCGTGTTATTTTCGGTCTCATACGTAATACGTAAACGACGTGCTCGCTGCCGTCCGCGCGACGACGACGTCTTTCGAAATCGTTTGCGTATTTCTCAACGTGATTATACGAGTGTGTTTTAGCCGACGACGTTTTTTTTTTTTTTTCAAAACACACCCCCGCCCCCGTTTCTCCGATAAAATCTCACACGTCAATGTGGACCAATGTGTTTCACGCGAAATACGGCCGTGAAAATGTCGGTAGAAAATTAAATTTAACGGGACTTTGGTTATTATGATTTGATTGATGGGCAATTAAAAGAGGAGCGGCGGCGGCGCCCATAAATCAATCTTAAAATTACGTTTAATACTTTTAATAAAGATGAGGGAGGGGGGGCGGCGGGGAGGACCGTAATTAATAATTAAAGTAAATATAAAATGTTTTTTTTTTTTTATTTCTCTTACGACACTGCACTAGCTGTCCCCCGCAAACGTTGTTTTATAAAAATTATATTTTTAAATTATATATATTTGTATTATAAAAAATAAATAAACGCACTATGTTATTGAAAAAAAGCGATACACGTTTTTTATCTTCAATGACGATTTAAAAAAAAAATATCGATAATCTAATCTAAATCACTTTGAATATAACGAATTGAAGTGTATACTCAAAATATTCTTTTATTGTTTCACAATATCATGACACGCGTATATATTTTTTTATTAATTGAAAATGATTCGTAAAAAATTTTTATAAATATTAACGATTATGGTTACTGTGGTTACTACTACAGAACGGGTATACCCGGTTCGACGCGTTAAATTTTTAAAAATAGTTTATGTCCTATTGTCAGACCTACCGAATATTATATAGACGAACAATTTCATGAAAATCGGTCGTTTTTCTGAGGAGTTCGATAACAAACACTGCGACGGGAGAATTTTCTATATAAGCACTGGCGGAACTACTAGATTCTTGGAGGGTAAAAAACGTTCGTGGAGGTCCTATTGCTGGGACAGAGTTTCCAAGTCTAAAAAATAGAAGAATTTTTTTTTTTTTATAGTTAAATCAATCGTATGATTAGTGTATTAAAAACAGAAACAAAACAGAATTACTTTTTAAAAAATTTCGCATTTTATTATGCATTTCGAATGTTGAAAATCCGACTCGAACGACTTCAGCGAGTAAAATAACATAATATTTTTTATAACTGAAAATAAACTTTTACGAGGTTTTTAGTATTTAATTTTTTCAAATCGTAATTTTTCAACTTAAATCGGTCCGCCGCCGCATATAAGATATAGCGCGGGGACGGGATCATTACAACATAATAATTCCGATCAAGATCGTCGGATATATATATCTATTTGATCGGATCGCGCGCATAAATTGACGACGGGCGTCTCCCTCGATTATTATCTCTATTCGTAGACGCGGCGGCGGGCATAATATTACGCGTGTCCTGTGATTAATCAATCGAGCCGTACTCGAAAATCGGTCGCTCGCGTTGGCTGCGATATATTATATTTGCGATATAATCGGTCGTTCGCGCGGACCTTCTTCTAACCGTTCGATTATCGGATATTATAATAATATACGACACGACGCGAAAAGAAATAATAATAATAACAACAACAACAACAGGTAGGTGTGGCGCTCTCGCGACGATAGAGTTTATACAGAGAGAAACGAACGGTATTAAATAATAATATTATGTATTATGCGCGCGTTTATAATAATAATAATAATAATAATAGTAGACGCGATTACGTATTTCCATATCCATAAATGAATAGTTAATTAACGTAAATATCTTGATTAAAAAAAAAAAAAACGAAAACAAATAGGTTAAGTGGATTAATGACTTTAATCGCGATATAATAATATCTAGATGGAAAAATTAGTCGCCGATCGTGTTCGTCAACACGTTCACGCAAAACAAGCGCTCTATTGTACGCGGCCCGCGACTCGGTGATTCCCGGCGAGATAAATATAATTAATTTGAAAAAAATATCATCGCGAGTGATATTTCACGTCGCGAAAAACGCACGGAGGATTCGTCGATTACGTCGAGATTATTTGACGCTATGAGAGAGCAAAAGTGGCTTAACCCTCTAGCGTGCGTAATCGAGTTATAATATGCGTTTTATTATTACGTTTGTTTTCAATGATTTTTTTCCCATAAAATTGTGTTATTGTTTAAAAGTTACCAACTGCAATTATTTCTAAACACCATTAGAGTCATATACGAGTATATGAGTCGATAAAATCAATATTTGCGTTATCGAAATTTGGTGGGTTAGGCCACTTTTGCTCTCATTTTTCCGCCGACCCGCAGAGCAGAAATAGAAACGCGAGAAAAACACGCGTGACGAACTTTGTGCCGATTTTTAGGTATCGGGGACGGCACGTGTACGCGCCGCGCCGCCGGACGTCGTTATAATAATTGAAAAAATAGAGAAAAAGTAATTGCCACTTATCGCGAGACTTTTTCAATTTATTCGGAAAGAGAGGAAAGTATACTTAATTAATTACGTAGTATAGTCGTAAAAAAAAAAAACGAGCAGAGAAAAAAAGTTCAAATTCAAAAACGCGATGACGATGTTTTAAATTTGAATATTACACAACGTAAGACACCGGTGTGACTCGTGATTGGTCCTGCACCCTCCTCGGCGCGCGGCCGCAATCGATATACGCTCGGAAATATAATAATTATTTACGTACTATTTACGGGGATGTAATTACAGCGGGGGTTCGAAAATAGACGACGAGTCAATATTATAATTATCCGCGCGACTCGAACGCACGTATATTACTGCGGGCGGCGAATTAAATCTCGATTAAGAAAAAAAAGAAAAGAAACCGTCGTAGAATCAGAATTTTCGCGAAATCAGATACGCCAAGGATTCGTCGTACGTTTCAAAATATATTTCGATATTATCTCTCGGTCGCTCTCCGCGCGCGCGGTCATTACTTAATCGTTTCGCTCCGAGAAGGAAAAAAACGACGACGACGACCGAAAAAACACATACACGTACGACGTGTATATATTTTTATTATTTTTTTTTTTTTTCTGCTTAGCGCGCACCACGATGGGATTTAGTGTAGTGGCGGTACTTACGGGGCGGTAAATACTTTAATCCCAATGGCCTGTAACCGACTAAGCCGGTACCGAACGTTTACGGGAGGCAAAGAGAGAGAGAGAGAAAAATAAATATATTAACCCCGCTGCTTGCACAGATAGTGTCTGTGTGTCGTTTAAGAGAACATAAAAAGAATCCGAGAGGTTTGGCAAAGACCCGGAAAAAAAAAAAAATACGCGTAGTACAGTTACAGGTACACACCTCCGCCGCCCGCGATATTGACGAGTAATTTAGAAACTCGTCGGGGGCGAGGCGAGTGGAGAAAATGAAAAGACAATAATAGAGATCGCACTCGACGATAAGTGATGTGCCGCCGCCGCGAGTATGAACGCGCAATAAAAGGAAATGTCTGGTAATTTGTTTTATGAATATTATCGTGCCTTCCGCTAATGCGGAATGCGAGTATTAACGAAATAAATACGCACTATATTTATACGCGAGTAAGTATCGTTTTATTGTTTTTGTTCTAAGAAGTGTTTTACACATTTGCAAAGTATGAAAACTAACGACCCCGAACGGAACGCGACGGCGCGGCACACGGTTTTGCACCGAACGCGGCGGCGGCGGCGATATCTTTCTCATTATGATAATACGTATGCGAGAGAGAAACACGTTTACAGTTCGAATTGGCAAGCATCGAGTTTTAAAAACAACACTGCGGATATCACCGCGATATTATAATAATATTATTAGGTATATAATATGTTATTCGCGCTTTCGACGACATTGACGATTCTCGAAATCTTCTAAACGTTTACTTTTTCGTTTACTTCACCGTACGAGCGGCGAGTATACTTGAATTTATGTGATTTGGACCAGAGCTCTCGGTTTTAAGGTAATTTCAAAATACATAAATCGTTTCGGTTACAGAGAGCATTTTTGAAACTGGCGGAGATTCACGTCCGTCGGGCGCCCACACGGCGGCGTGCCAATGAAACTATAAAGTCTGTTCTCAAACATATTTCACGCGACCCGAGTGATGACTAATCCGAGTTCAAGTCTCTTATTTTTCGTTTCGATGTCTAAAACGTCGGTAATGTGATGTTCGTAGGGGATGACCTGCCCGTCGAAAACCGAGTTTTTAAATCATTCAATTATTATCTATTCGGTCGAATGTTCAACGGCATCGGTGCAGATGTGACTGTTCATCGTCAGGACGTTATTGCGACGTCGCGCGTCGGTCGGTCGCGTACAGAAATAGCGTTTTCCCGAGTAACCGAGTAAAAATCGAAACGCGCGAGACCGTAGAGCAGGGGTCGGCAACCCGCGGCCCGCAAAGCAATGTTTGATGGCCCGCACAAAGGTGGTTAATTTTTGTGTTTTATTTTTGTTTAATAACATTTTTCATATAATTTTCTATAAATTTCTCAATATCATTGAACAATTAAAAAACGAATTTTCAACAAGATTTGATGATTTTTATAAATACGATAAAGAAATTAAATTATTCCAGAATTCTTTTCAAGTGGACATAAATAATGTCAAGAATTATTTACAAATGGAAGTCATTGAACTCCAAAATGACGAGGTTCTAAAAAATTCTTTTCGGGAAGCAACTAGTTTGCCTCAATTTTATAGTTGTCTTCCAATATCTACCTTCCCTGGAATCAGACAATTCGCACAAAAACTTATAGCGGCGTTTGCAAGTACATATATAATATGTGAGCAGACGTTTTCCATTGTGAAGTACAGAAAAAGTAAGCACTCTTCGCGCCTTAGTGATGAACATTTACGAGCTGTATTACGAGTCTCAACAACAAGTCTGCAAGCTGATATCGAAAATTTAACTAATAAACTGCAGGCACAGAAATCGCATTAATTTACAACTTTACAATTTTTTATTCAATTCGATTTTTTCTTAAATGCAATTATTTCCAGTAACATTTGTGTTTTTTTACTCTCATATTTCTATGTAAAATAATCAAATATAACAGCAATACAATTATAAGTATTATATAATAATACTAGCTGACCCGGCAAACGTTGTTTTGCCATATATTTCCAGTGAATTTTGCAGTATAAAAAGTAACTGACTTATTGTAAGTGCGTGGCGACGACGACGGCGTCTACGATTGAAAGAGGAATGGTGCGCGCACGCACGCAATTTCGGTAACAGTTATGTAATAATATATGACGTTGCGAAATCCATACCTTTTGCGTAAACGTCGTCGGGTTTTCTCTTTAAAATTGTATACGCCTATCGAGCCAATCGACCAATGACAATAGATTTGCCTGCGATCGTATTCGACCGCCCAATGAAAAAAGTTCTATTGTTCATCGCACGCACGCAATTTCGATAAAAGTTATGTAATAATATGATATTGCAAAATCAATTCGTTTTCGGTAAAGATCGTCGGGTTTTTTGATGACATAATAATCTATTCGTATAAAATGCAAATTACTCGCTGATCGTTGCATCTCAAAATCTAGCCCGTGAAAAGTTTACCCCTTCTTTTAAGGGTTGAATTTTGAAAAATTAGTTTGTAGATTTATTTGTATACATCCCCCTGGGGGAGGAGCTCAAACGGGGATTTTGTATTATGAAAAATTACTAACCTATTGTAAGTATGTACGTAGATGTGAAAAGTATATGAAACACGTATATATATTTTAATTCATAATGATTCGCAAAAAAATTTATAAACAATGATAATGGTCACTATGGTTACAGTATAGGTATACGTACATAAATGTATAAATGGGTTATATGATATAAATGGGCTGACTTTTTCCTATAACCAGTAGCAACCATTTAAAATTTCAAAAGTACATCACAAAATTCCCGTTTCAGCACCTCCCCTAATTGGGTTTTTTCAAATTTTTTTTTTCGTAAAAACCTTCTCCTGGCAATTACGAACAATTCAAAAAAAAATTTGAGCCAAATCGGCCCAGCCGTTCTCAATTGATGAATTGTTTTACATTTTTATAGTATATATATATAACCGTTCCAGAATATTCTCGGCGCTCGCCACATATAAATATTGAAAAAGAACTATTCTATCTTTTAAGTTGGACCATATTATAAATGGTTACCAAATTTTATCAAAATCCGTTCAGTAGTTTCGGAGTGTATCGCGAACATACATCGTGACACGAAATTTTTATATATATATAGCTGAATAACCCGGCTTCGCCCGTGTGCAGTATAACTTTTTATTTTATCAGTTTTTTTCATTTTTACCCCTTTTACCCCTTTTAACTCCGGTAGGTGTCGAATTTAGGAAAATCCTTTCCCATGGGGTCTCCACTATATAAAACGAAACTGTTGACCAAATTTCATACTCAAAGCTCCAGCAGTTCCAGCCAGGCGAATTTTTCTAGTTTCACCTTTTTTACCCCTTTTAACCCCGGTAGGGGTCGAATTTCGAAAAATCCTTTCCCATGGGGTCTCCACTATATAAAACGAAACTGTTGACCAAATTTCATACTTAAAACTCCAGCAGTTCCGGCCAGGCGAATTTTTCTAGTTTCACCTTTTTTACCCCTTTTAACCCCCTTAGGGGTCGAATTTTGGAAAATCCTTTCTTTAGGGGCCTCATTATCATCATCATATTATTATTGTCGTTGTCGAGGAGGAAACGTGCCGCCGCGCGTGTGTTTTTTTTTCTCGATCGGAAATGGAGGTCTCGAGTGCTAGATGGGTATTGGCCCCGACGATTACGTCGGGGTTTCGCAATAATTATGTTTCGACGACGACGTTAATGGACCCGAAATACGATCATCATAATACGACGCGAGAGGAGAGTCTGTTCGAACCGCGTGCGACGTTCGGCGTTATCGTCGCAGTGACCCCCGCGCGACTAACAAACGCTGGCAAATCTAACCGCAGCGCTCGCTCCTTCGTCCTCGCCGCTGTTCGTCGGTCGGACGGCAGGTACACAGGGGTCCCCGTTTGTTTATACTATATTATTATCGCACTGCGTGTTTGTATAAGACGTCGTTTCGCGTCGACGACGTCATAAACAAAACGCGCCGCCGCGCCGCGGCCTACACTCCCCGCGTGCTAAATTTCGGCGTGCGCCTGCGGAATAATGAAAACCATAGTAGTACAGCTCGCGGAATCGAGGGGGTGGGGAGGAATCGACCCTATTCGCGGATTAAATCGTTCCGGTTTGTTTTGTCCTATTCGAAAGTTATTCGACAGACATTCGAGTGTATGATAATATAACATTGTTCGTCGCTTTGTAAAACAAGAAACCGCGCGCGCGATCGGGTTCGCGTAGAACATTTCGAAATCCAATCGAAAACCACGCGGAAATATCGTGTTTGGTATATTTTTTCGATTTCAAAATACTATTTATTTATTATTGACAAATTTTAGAATAAAATTTAATTGATTTCACGATCATATTTCGTTTGATTATTGATTTGCGCGAGGCAATGCTATATTAAATAAATAATAATATATAGATTTAATAATATTGTTAGTTCATAATTCTTATATTACTGTATTCCTACCCCTTGGGGTGTTGTTTATTTATTGATTTTTATAACAATAAATATATTATTATTATTCGATTTTCCCGATCGTCCGAACATTTCAAGTGTTCGATTATCTGCAAGTATTGAATATATAACAATATAATAATCTCAAGTTTATTTATCGTCGTCGAACAGTTTACACACGGTTTGTTCTACGTCCAAAAATATACAGCGCGTGTCGTTTGTTTTTACATACGCAGTCGATAATAATTTTAATAAACACGACGTTCGGCGGTTAATAATAATAATAATAATAATAATAATAAAGAGTGTGTCTCGAAAAATAAATCTGGGATTTCTGTACACGGCGACGCGGGGCTGGTGGTCCCCGGGGCGGGCGCGGTGTTCGCGCGAGGAGACGCGATCGTCGCGCGCGATTTAAAATGGAGGAAAACACAGCGCCCGTAATTTATATGCTGCGCCCGTAGTATTAAGTTCGATTTTTACAGCGGTAGCTCGCCGAGGATAAGGGACTCGTTTTTATCCGGCGACGCGCACCACCACCGGCGAAGGTCCTTCGTGCACGCGACGTAGCGGCGGCGGCGTCGTCGGTTAAAATATATATATATATATATAGAGGGGCGTTGCCGCTGTCTACCGCGGAGAGGGTCCTTGGTGTGTGTGTGTGTGTGTGTTGATTGCTTCTAAACGGGAACAAGACAGCCGTAAAATTTCGGATTATCACTGGACCGGCAAATCTGACAGCACTCGTAGTCACCGATTCGCATTATACGAACCAATAGCGGCGCGCACACACACACACACACACACACACACACACACACACTAAAAAAAAAGAGGGGAAATAAAAAATATCATACACGATTTTATATATATATATATAAATAACAAAAACGTTAACGTTTTTGCGAATACATTATTAAAATCGAACGCGCTCTCCCCTCCCCTCTCACTGTGACAAAACACGACCGACGCGGTTTGTTATTTCGTTTTTATTTTCTAGTTTATTTATGTATATACGAGTATTATAATATATTTCGACATAATATAATATACGTATAACGATGACCGACAAACGTGTAATATAATAATATAATCGTAAAAAATCGACGCGATCGAATCCGATGATGTTTGATTTTTATAATATTTATTACCGAGGCCACGAACACCGCGAACAATCAATAAAACGATAATAATAATAATATTGTTATTACGACGACGACGACGATGTAAAACGGTAGTTTTAACTAAACGTTAAAACAAATATTACTATTATTAAACCGCGTACGGCCAATATCGTCGTCGTATCGTATTAGCTATTGGCCGAGCACGATACATTTGAATAGCCTCGAGTCGGTACGTGTACCCGCCGCCGCCGCCGACGACGACATAAAAACAAACGTATAAACGACGCGCGACGTATAAAACGATTTTCAAACAATAAAAACCGAAATTAAAAAAAATAAAAATATCCCTTCCGTTGAAATGGTCGAAAAATCGAATCGAACGTTTCGACGAAATCGTATCGCGCGAAATTATTATTAATAATTTGTTCGCACGGAAGTAATATTCGACTGGAAACGTCGTCGTGTTTTTTTTTCCACGCGACGACGACGACGACGCGATTGTATTTTTTTATCGTTTCGCGTATGAAAAAAAAAAAAACATTTTATATTATTATGATACTGCAGTACGCGAAACGACGATATTACGTATATTGGATAATGTGGATAACAACACACAAGATGATGAGCGTAATAGGCGTTTGCGGGAAAAATACGATTTCCGTTTTCGGTCGATCGACCCCCTGGGGTCGATTCTGACCTGCGAGGGGTCCATGTCAACGAGAAAAAAAACGGGGGGGGGGGGTGCATGAGATATAAATAGGGGGGGTCCACGAGAATTATTAACTGTGCGCCGTAGTTGTTACGTATAACACGTGTGCGATGATATTGTGAACGAAAAATGACTTTGTTGATAATGATAAATGAGTCAATGACCAGGGCTCATAACTTATAGCTCTAAATAAAAGGTTGTTATAAGCGCTTAAATAATATGTAAAAAAAAAAAGTTTGTATACAAAAATTATTATTTTAATATTATTATTTATTATATTATTTTATTATTAAAAAAAAAAATTGAATAATATTACATCGGAATTATCGTACTTTATTGTATCATTAACAACTTGTGGTACCTACTCATTTATTCTGCGATTGTTCTGTTAAAAAAAAAAACGTTGTTTTAGGCTATTAAAAAAAATAAAAAATAAATAAATGATAAACATCATTGAAAATCATGCGAAAATCCAAAAATAAGCGAAAAAAATCAAAACAGCACTATAATTATACTCCGAAATATGCAAATGCTAGAAGTTATGAGTTCTGGACTAATGACTAACGAGTCGATACTCGACTGTAAATATCAGAATGTTAAGATAAAATTAAATAACACTAATTTGATGCCAAATATTGAAAATTTAATATCAAAGCATCAGACTCGCCCCTACCGTTAAAGTTATTAGATCTAATTTTCAAATTTGAAAAACGAAATAAATATTGTCTATCAAAAACACATTTAAATAAAAATTTAATACCCGGGGGGGTCTATGAAAAACAGAAAAAATTAGTCAGTGGTCTACGGAGAAAAAAAGTTTGGGAACCTCTGCGTTAGAGAACCCTAAGGTTTACGAGAGAAACGAACGTGAACGAGCGTGTCAACGGTGTCTGTGAATTCGATCGCGTACAATAATAATTATTATAGTTTCGCGGGGGATTATCCTATTTTTCGTGTCGCATTTTGAATTTTCTTCTCTCCGCGACGACGACTCGGACCGTATTCGCTTACGTCTGCTACGTCACACTGGCCGTAGATTTATCGTCGGAAAATCAATCGGACCGATTGGATTTGACGTTGGACACGGCCAAACAACACTTTTGTGCTGGTACATATAATATGACGGCCGGCGACGACGCCAATAACCGAAACACTTCACGCACGCACGCACGGCAACGTACCTGTTGAGAACACCGTTCGTCGTCTCGCATTGTAAAATCGTCGGCTTTTGACGTCGTCGTCGGCATTGTGAAAACCAGTTACGTAATAACGCACTCGCGAGACCGTTATTGCAATCGGAAGTGCAACGCGGTGTTGTAATTGTGTTGACAAAAGAATGTCTTTCCCTTCGCGTCCTTCCCCGGGGGCGTTCGAGTGCCATTAGACGGTGCACTTTTCGTTTCCGCGCCGCGGTACAAATAGCTTTTGGAAAGCGTCCCGCTCCGGTTTTCGCCGTGTCCGCGTGCGAGTGACGCGCGCGCATTATATATACGTACGAGATATCGAAAATAGAGACGCCACTCATCTCCTCACCGTTTTTCTTTTTACACGAAAACCGGGCGGGCGCCTCATTGTCGTTTGTAAAATACTACCGCCGCGCGGCGACGAGAAAAGAAAGAAAGGAGAGAGGAGAGAGGAGAGAGCAGCGTGGGCGATAAAGGGTGAACATATATACTTTTCTTAGATCTCTTCAAGCCACATTTTTATCGTCTCTCTTTCTCTCGTTCGTTCTGAAATTCACCCCTCGAGCAATGATTTAAACAATCTTCAGGCGCCCGGGTGGGTTTTTCGTTTTCAAAAAGCAAAACAATGCCAATATATAGACCGCGGCGCGGCGGCTCTCCCTCCCTTTGGCGACCCGGAGGGTAATAAAAGGAAAACCGTACAACCGATGTCCCCCGGAAACTCACACTAATTAAAGGCCATATTTTAATCTTTTCTACCTTTTGTATTTAGCTCTAACCGCCGCCGTTGATCCTCCCTCTTCACCGCCGCGGCCGGCCCCGGATAGTAGGCCCGGTTATTATTTATTGCCGTATCCATAAAAATTGCAACAAAACACCGAAAAAAAAAAAATAAAAAAAATCGCCAAACACGCACAAAAACGAAAAAAAAAAAAAAAAATTAGGTAATATTATATGAACCTATATATTACATTTTTGTTTTGTGTCGGTCGGGTCACGGGATTTCTTTCTTTTTTTTCATCATTATTATTAAAAAGCCCGACAAAACGCGTTGGCGTCGTTGGTACTGTGCCGCACAACAATCGTGTTTTAAACGCGTCGATTATTTACATTTTTTTTTTTGTTTGTTTGTTTTTCACGCGACTTTGAGACGAAATTAATAATTTAATTCCCCGCCGCCGTTTAAATACGTTCGGTCGGAAATTTTTAAAATCGATCGTTTATTTCATATTATAATATGATTCGTGTCTATGACGACGACCGCGCCACGTACTGCGTACGTTTAATAATAACTGGACATTTTTCCAACGAGCCGATTATACGGTTTCGCGTTCGACGTTTCAACCCCCGAATACGTGTATTTTTATCAAAGGTTTTTTAAAAAAAAATTGCTTTTTTCTAGGTTTTTTTTTTCATTGTTTTTGCTTTTCTTGCATATCTCTGCTCCATTATAACACGGGCCACTGACGAAAGTTTCGAATTTGTAATAAAATGGTTAAATATAAATTTTATCTTATCAAATTATGTAGAAATGAATAGAGGGTAATCCCAAGTTTTACAATGACATTAATTCATTATTTTATAATCACTTAAGGCGATATCGATATGTTAGTTTTCGCAAATATGTCGACCGGACAGCACAAAGCGTTTTGTGTGTTGCGATTTTCGAAGTGTGAATCGATAATAACTGTGCAGCGCGATTTTCGTCGTCATTATGGTATCGATGGTATAAGCAGTTTGAAGAAACAGGGTGTTTGTGCAAAGGAAAAAGCACAGGTCGACCTCGTGTATCCCATGATAATGTGGAAAGAATTAGAGAGAGTTTTCAACGCAGTCCGTGTTATTAGATGTTATTCGTGTGAGACCAAAGGAGCTCACATAGAACATTTATAAGTATAATTAATTAAACTCGACATATTTTTCTTTAATTTAATGTATAAAATATTGTTCTAAATATAAAATATAAATATATGTAAGTATTTTAAATTGGACGAATCATTTTGAATAACCCTGTATTTGTAACTAATCGCATATTATAACGCTGTAACATCATTGTAATATGGAAAAAGATTTGTAATTCGATTCAATTTAGAGTAAAAAAATACAATATTTTATTGAAAAAAATTGTTTTTGTTGGTATTTCAGTGTTTTTTTTTGATGATTAAAAGTGCTAAAAACCCTGGTCATGACAATATTTCGCGATTAAAACGCGTTATATTTTTCACTCGGATCATAATAATATTATTATAATAGCGATTCTTCAGATTACCGACATTATTCTCCGCAAAAGAATAAAATACAATATCGTCACGCGCTCGTTGCCGATCGACGGTGTTTTTTACGCCGTAAATAACATTATGGAGGAGTATTTTATCGCGCGTGAAAACGCGTTCGATACTCGTGTCAGCGTTCGGGCCCAGCGATCGTTCTTTCGCCGCGATAAATTATCATTGTTATATTATTACGGTTTGTCGTTTTGGGATTTCGGTATTTTTTTGAGTGAGTTCCGAACGGACGTTGAAGTGCTCGTCCGCGAAACAGTGAAATTCGGACGAGGGGTTTTCAGCGTATTATCCGTGTAGATTTTGTGCGGATATATTATATGCGTCGAGGTTGACAAAAGCACACACACACACACCGCAAAACGTTTCCACAATAATTTCACATAAAATATATGCGCGCGAACCGACATTACACAATCAGCGTGTTACAAAATAGTTAGGCTCTCTATAATAGTCGTTAAACACTGCGCGGCGCCGAACAAAGCGTTTCGCGGAATTCGCTGGTTATGATATATTTTCACGCGACGCGTAAAATATATTTGATTTCGTTCCCGACGACGACGCCCACACGCCTACTAGCGTTTTAAATACAAAACGGTATATTTTATGTTATTATCGTAATAATTAGATATGTATAATTATAAACAAAAAAAATGGAAAATTCAAAACGTTTTGACAAAGTGGCGTCGCGTCCCGCGAGATAATCAAAGCGGCGGCGCGCGGACGGACTAGTAACGCAGTGTTATTATTTATTCTTTTATTCGAAAACACAGTAGTGAATGTCGTTCTCTTGTCGTAACAAAAGGTCGTATTAAATCGCGCGTCGGCGACGACGACGATAACCTCGATCGAATCGAATTAGTCGTTTTATTAGAGAAATTTAATATTCAAAAGGACACGACGACGATGAAATAAGGCTACCGCGCCGTTTAGAAATATTATATCCGAACCAATTTTATGCCGACAGATGAGATTAAAATATATTACGTATTTCGGTTTTTAATATTATTACATCGTGTGTTGGCCGTTTGTTTTGTGTTTTTGTTTTTCGATTATTTCTCAATAATCCTGTGATGAAAAAAAAAAAACAAAACCATCGCTTTTGTCGCGTCGTTTCAATAGTATTATACTATTAGCGCGCGAATTAAACTTTCAATTTGTTTTCAAATATTTCAAGTCGGATTACGTTGTCGATACACGAAATCACAATATTGCAGTTGTTTTTTTTTTCTAAATTTACAAGTGTCGTTTGGAACGACATCACGTCGTCGCGGTAGTTGTGATTTATATTATATGCTGTGCGATAATATTATTATTATTATTATTCTTTGATTTTCGATCACGACGCGCGGTCGTCGGTCGTTCGGCCGGTTTTGAATCGTCGAAAAAGGACGAAATCGGAACGTACGTTCGTCTCTACGTCAACCCATCTATACGTATATACTATATATATCGTTGTTATTGTATCTGCAGACGTCTTTTTCAATTCTCCGGAGAAACGATCGATTTGCGAGCGACTTGTTTATTTGAGTACCGTTCGAAATGGTTTTACGATCGGTGACAGGTATCAATTGATGGCCGGCGTGTTATGTCTGGCGTTTACTCGACAGCTCTATCGGTCTTGGCATCTTAAAAGAATTAACTACACGGAGACGGGCAAACGATCGGTGGTGGGCTACCTGTTTTACGTGTGAACTGCCGCGCAACCGATGAATACGATTTTTATTCGAATCGTCGCAGCACGATATTATACGTATATTATTCAATATAATACAAACCTCGACCCGAGACGAGACTTTTATTATTACGATTATTAGAAAACGTCGTAATATCATTATACGAATATCGTATGATAATATCGACGCTTTTGAAACGTACGAAAAGCCCCCCCCCCACCCCCTGCACATTATGAAAACATACGCGCGAGCGATGTGTGATATTAAAAAAAAGTAGAATACGCAGTCGTTATAATATATCGTTCACCTGCATAAAACCGGCGACCCGGTGTCAAAAGTCGGTTACCACGGTTACCACTACCACCGTCGCGTCGCGGATGGTTTTATGAAAACCGTATTCGACGATTTATAGCCCCGAGAGAAATCGTCGCATCGGATTAATCGATTATTATATTATCATCATCATCGTCACCGTCTCGTCTCATGGTATCATCCAGACCGAATATTATTCGCTTGTTAAAATATTATTATTTTAGATACCTATGACCGACGAACAACAGCCCGACGACGACAATCGTCGCGACTCGAACGCGACAAAACAAATAATAAATTACCACTATTATAGGTCGCTGTGACATTACTACACTGCGCCACTAAGTTTGAGAGGTTTATCGTAGTCCGACGAGCGTTTTTCAGTTTTCCACGTCGATTCGGTCAGTGACGCGGGCGGCGATCGCGCGTCGTTTCGTCCGCGCGATGATGTATTTCCAAATCCTTTGTAAACCTTTGAATCGAGTAATCAAAGAATCGCACGTATATCTTAAAACCACGCACGTCCGTGTACGCACAACGACGACGACGACGACGACGACGACATATAGTGTTTTGATTGTATACTGTAGAACACGCGCGCGCGGATAAAACTTTTTATCGAGCCGTAAGTACGGACCCGTAAATCACCTTTAGTTTTTTTTTCTTTGTTTGTTCGTACGGACCCCTCCTGTGTAAAACTCTATTTCTCGAGTTATTCTTTCCCCAAGGACCTCGTTTTCAAAAGGCCCCGCCGAAACATATTTAAATTATTATTTTTTTCGCTCCGTTATCCAAGTCACAAATTCGAGATATTATTTGACAAAAAGAAAGCGTTTTCAAAGATTGCCACGATCGTACGTATAAACGCGTCACTCTCCGCGGTCTCGTATGAATCGCTAAATGCGGAAAAGGCACATGTCCAATATTTTACAAAAATCACTCTATTACGTCATGATCGATTTGAATATTGATAAATACGCGGTTTTGTGCAGACGAGGCACACGTTTCGTTAAATAGATCCGCGTTAAAAATAATTTTAAACTAATTTAAAATTTCGTTAATAATTGCACAAAAGGCACTTTTCCTGGACATGTGACCTTTCTGCATCAAAACTATACTCTAGTAATACTATCAGAACATAACTTCGTGAACGTGATTTCACTTTAGTAATCCTTAAAGACTTAAATGAGAATGGTAATTATATCGTATCTAGTTGGTCTTGTTCACTATTAATAACTCTAGGCCTTCTTATATTTTTAAATTGATTTTTTTCTATTTAAAGTTAAAAAATTCTCAAAGACATTCATAAAATTTCTAATTATTAAATTAAAAAAAAAAAAAAATCAAATATTTATGACTCGTTATTACTATATAATCATCTCCTGTATATTATTTTAATTTTTATGCATTTTAAAGGTACTTATTATTTATAAGAAAACGTTATTTTCGAAAAATGAATGGTAATTTGAAGCATTAAACCTAGAGTCTAATATTATATTTCTTAAAGTGATTGTATAAAAACATGTATTTTTTCAGATATATTATGTTTTCTGTGTTTCCTGGAAAATTTTAAAACATTGACTTGTGCCCTTTCTGCATTTAGTGATTCATATATATATATATATTAGGGTGGTCCTTATTTTTTAAACTTAATTATACTTGGTCCGTACCACCTAGATTTATTAAGTTACATTAGATTTGGAATTCGTGCCTTCTTCCAGTATATTAAACATTCGTCAATAGTTAGCAAGGCACTCGAGTTCAAATTTAAATGTACATTTCGCATATTATAGTATAAAACACTTAAACAGTTTCGTTTTGAAGGCAATTTACTACCTGTAATTTGATTATTCATAGTACCGACTAGAACAATTTTATTTCGTGACATTTTAAACATTAAACACTACCATAGAACAAGGCTCTCGTGAGACAGTCGAACCGTAATGGCGTAAAGATTAAATACGTTAGTATTAAACGTCTATCTACGAATAATCAGTATATTATTATTATCTGAAAATAAATTCATATATACGATAATAATTGAAATATAAATAATATCAACAATTGTTGATTATATTTTATTGAAATATCGGCCAGTGAACCATAATCTATTTATAATCAACGATAATAAGTATCTTTATGACGGTATGATTATAAAATAATTGAAAAAATCGATTTTGTCCAAAAAACATTTTATTTTTGTTTTATTAATATTTTTCTTAGAAAATAATGAATTTACAAAAAATTTCATTTTATTACTTTTTATAGACATAGTTACGCTCTATAATTAAGATCCCATACATTTTTATGCTAGGTGCTATAGTTTTTATAATAAATTTGAAAAACAATTAAACTACCCTCTTCGGCCATTTTCAACCCTAAATCGGCACCTGAAAGGGTTGAGTAATACCTTCCAAATTTTACCCAAATTACTTTCTCATGTAACTTAACAAATCTAGTGGGTACGGATTAAAGTATATTTAATAAAATATATCACCTATGTATATAAGGACCACCCTAATATATATATAATAATAATAATAATAATAATAACAGGCGGACAATCGCCGATGATAAAACGTTAATATTCTTTCGCTCGGAAACACACTGGACGAGGACGAAAACACAATGGCGTCCGGAACACAAGTTTTCATGTGTTGTTTATGTGTATACGTATACGTTGAGCTTTGCCGCCGTCTTGCACGTGTGGTTTAGAATGTAAATGTGACGAGAACGTGTTATATAGTATATAATACTATTACGTGTACGTACATCGTATTTGACTAATTGAACAAGCCAATAGTTGCTCGTACGCGTCATAATACCTCGTACTGCGTCGCGCGCGAGAAGCACGAGGAGATCGCGATTGAATTAGACTCGCGCGCGCTATACATTTATCTCGGCCGTGTAATATACGAGTAGGTATCCGATATATCATTAGTATGCACTATATAATAATATATGCTCGGTAGACGCGCGTCTTGTTCGGTCGAAACCTATTTCGCAGAACGCAGCGTTCGCTATTGAAAACGAAACGAAAACACACCCTCGCCCCTCGAAAAAAAATTGTTAGGGGTGCTTTTGCAGCACCTTGCTTACTTCGCACTGTACGTTACACCATACAGTGCACGGTACGTAGGTTGGATCGAACAAAACACGCAAATTACCAATGAAAAATTACGTTTTATTTAGAAAAAAGAAACGGATAAACACGCAGACTGCTTTGCCTGAGCTCACATATGCCCTTATATACAGCAAGTCTTTGCGACGTTCGGTCGAAAAGGCTTGTTCTTCAAATTCTTTCGGACCGACGTTCCTATCGATATCACATGCTTACATTGATTTATAAGTTCCACTAATTAATACGTTAATACTATGCAGTGGCGTACTTAGACCTGAACTTTGGGGGGGGGTTTTAATTTTTTTAATTAACATATTAGATCACGTGACACCTGAACAAACAAAACATATCGTACATTTTAATAGATTACTAATTTTTATTCGTGATATTATTTTTCATTGACATGTGATAATTAATAAATATGTTATTACTACTTAACCATATATATAAAAAAAAAAAATGTTAAATTATATAATAATAATAATAAAAAAATAATAATTTAGATACTTATATTTTTTAGAACATTCATTTTCTATTTTTTTCTGAAAAAATATCGACCACTTCACTACTTTTTATTACACCGATCGTCCACGTCCATATCTACAATATCTTCGTGGAAATACCCATATTCCCGTAGGTACCCACATTAGATAATGTAAGCTGACAAGCTGTACTATTAATAATATTTATAATTCAGAATTCAGAATTTGAGAAAATTCAGATAATTTGTTATACCTAAGTACAGTACAGTTCAGTACAATTAATATACAGGTACTAGATATTTTAGTTTTCTCATAATAAATTAAATCATCCATTAATTTCGGGGGGGGGGGTTTATCCCCAACCCCCCCCCCCCCGTTAGTACGCCACTGATACTATGTCGAAAAGGATTATTAAGCATTCCTTTTCGACGTTCCCACGTTTATATAAAAAAACAATTATACCGAATTTATTTCGGCGTGTGGTCGAAAAGATTCGTTCATCAATTCTTTTCGACGTTCACACCGTTTCAAATATCTTTTCCCATACGCTTGTTATTACTAAATATTACATGATACAGGGGTTCGTTACAAAATAAACATCAAAACGAAACGCGCGTTCTCAAATCGATATCGATCGACAGCACCGGAGACGATGGAAATAATATGATATTCCTTTTGAAAAAATTCGCGCAAAGTGTTTTGCAAAAAAAGAATTTGTTGCCGTCGATCGCGGTCAGTATATCGTGTTTTCGGTCGTCGGACCGACGACGACGACGACGACGTCACCACACACTAAACAGCGTTACATATTATAATCGGTGGAGAATAATTAATTCTTCGGTTTTCGCATGGAAATAATTTATTACGGTCGTGTGCGCGCGATAAATCATGTAAATAAACATTTTCGGTACCGGGGGTTGGGGGGGGGGGAGGGGGGATATACGTGTTGTAAATTCACTCGGGAAGAAAAGTTTTTTAATAAGCACGCGGTCTTGTTTTGCACGTCGCGTTCTATACACACTTAGTGTCCCTCTTAAAACGTGCTTATTAAAATATAAAAGTCGTAATGGGAATTTTATTCTCCTACAACCGTTTCGCGTTTGTAACTTTATTGTTCATAGATAATTTACAAAAACTATATTATTTACATGAAACGTCCATAAATTAACCGCGTTTATAACTTTTATGTTTTCCGTCCATATCGTTATAACACTGGCGTCCCACCACCACCGGCCACGAGAGAAACGAGCGAATTAAACGGTTTGATTTATGTCGTAAAAAATAATAAAACACGACATTATATAACGGTGATTTATACGATACGAATCCGCGGACGCGGTCGCGCGGCGAATCCGTCGAAAGCCGTCTTCGCGTCGCGAAAATACCGTTTCCCGAACGCGTCGCGCGTCGTTTACGATTCGCTGCGGTTTACAATTCGTTTTTGGAAACTACCTTTTTTTTTTTTTTTTATCGGCGCAATAAAGTGTAACGAACGAGAAGAGTTATAGGATTTGCATATTTTTTTCTGTATCTTCTATTATTATATTTTATAGCTAGGTGCAGTGCCGCAATTATGAATTCTGAGGCCCGTGTGCAAGGATTTATTTAGAGGCCCCAAATTAATAATATATTTATTACTTGATCTTTGTATTACTACAGAATTTTTTTAGTATTTTTTTAGTACTATAACTTAAATATTTGACGGATTCGCGGAACCGATCGGAAGAATAAATTATGTAAATTTATAAAAATTTGAGCTTCTAAATACCTCCTCTATAAATTAATATAACGAATAATCAAAAAAATTAACGAACAACTTAATTCAGTGATCCAAGTCTATAGTATCCATACAATAATTATTTGAGAAATATTTCGCAATAACAGAGAGGGGCCCCTGCGATAATGACTATTATTCTACAAATTATGTCATACTTTATAATATCATTTTCGTAATTTTATTCCTATAATAATTTGTACGTTTGTACGCTTGCATGATATTAATTATCATCTACTTATGCTAATAATAAATTCATTGAAAACAATTACAAAAAAATCAAAAAACTTTCGAGGTACGAGCCACGAGGAAGTAAAGAATACCAAGGATAGGCTAAATTCATTTTGAAACTGACAATCTTCAATTTTTAGCTTATGGTTTGGGAGGCCCCTGAGAACCGGAGGCGGCCCGTGTGCATCGCACACCTTGCACGCCCAATTGTTGCGGCACTGGCTAGGTGAGCTAAAAATCTGTTACCTATAACCTAATGAATATTGAAATTTGGTATTTAAATTTCGCATATTCTCGCATATATTGGTAGTTTTCTTAAAAGTTGCATATTCGTGTTTTTTTTTTTATGCATAAAAATGCATATTTAGTAAAATTATGTGGATTTTAATACAATTGACACGAAAAATTGATTATTTTATGGAATTTTATAATACTCGTATGTTTGTAGTTTTTTATTTTTATTTTTTTTTTTTGATTAAATCACCCGACTATCAATATAATATAATCAATACACCTACCAATCATTTATCATCTCATATTTATACCTAGTATTAATTTTTTATCACTCGGTTAAAAATAATTTACATTTTAATTGAATCAAATTTAACGAAATACGTATTATTTATAGTAAATTTATTGTAAACATGTTTTTTATTTATAGAAAAAATTGCATATTATAATATAATATATTTTTTGCATATATTCAAATTTTCGATTCATACACGCCTCCTATATATCATAATTTTTTTATTTGCATATTTTGTCTATTTTAGCTCTCCTATATATTTTATCTCATCGCTAGCAAGAATATATTACTAAAAATATTCGTTCGAACTAGGTGGGGAAAAAAAAAAAGAAAAAAGAAAAAGAGTTTCGTCAAAAGCGTTTTTTTTATTTTATTGTTGTTTTTAAGCTAGAATCCGACGAAACACGCACGTTTTAATCGACGAAAACATCACTGCGCGCGAGTACGCTCGACAGATCGCGACGCGAACCGAAACGTTTCGCGAGAAAAAAAAAAAATCGTAAAACTTTCCGAAACTTTACGTCATCGTTTTTTTTTTTTGTTTTTCTCATCGAACATTATGGATGGGGTGGGGGGGGGACGAAAAACCAAACAAAAGTATTATATTATTAATGTGGTGTAGTCGCGTTTACATTTCGTTCGGTCGGCGACTTTTGCGCAAACCTGCGCGCGTATTATCATCATTACTCGACATACGGTGTTGTTTTTTACAAGGTCCCCGGCATAAAAACCTTCCGAGAATAGGACATGGACTATTTTTTAAACTCCAAAGTGTTGAGGACAAATATTTTTAAAAATTTAACGTTTTACGTATACGTATGTATTATTTCCTATTCTGTAACCATATAGGTAACCACAATCGATGTTTACAAATTTGTTTGCGAATCGTTATTTCGATTAAAAAGTGTATACGTGTTTCCTAATAATGAAAAATCTATCGATTATTTCTCAAAATTCAACCCCTAAGGGATGGGTAAAAAGGGGTTAAAAATCAAGAACGTTGTATCTCCCTGATACCGGGAAAAACCTTTCACGGGCTAGATTTTCAAATGCAACATATTCAGTGCGTGGTAATTTGGATTTTAATTTAATTTAATCAATACCGCCGCCGCCGCCGGGTCTAGAGACTTGAAATTTTCTACAGAGGTTCCTCGAGCGATGTGGGCGCGCACTAAGAAAGGATTTTCCGAAATTCCACCCCTAAGGGGGTTAAAACGGGGGTTGAAACGGGTAAAAATGAAAAAAAAAAAAACTGATAAAACAAAAAGTTATACTGCACATGTAAATGAATGGGTTCCGGTCCTCTTTTAAACCATAGACACGCCATCCCCGTCACCACATACTTACAATAAGTTGGTTATTTTTCATACTACAAAATGCACTAGAAATAAATATGGCAAAACAACGTTTGCCAGGTCAGCTATAAGTATATACGTATACTCGTACGTATATGAAATCGCATCGCATTACTCGCTAGATCCGATTAGATGATAATAGACGTCTGAAATTCGATCGTCGTTGTACGCTCGGGGCAGCAGTGGGGGGGGGGGCATTATGAAACGATGAATTTTTTTCGAAAACGCATAACGCGCGCACGTTTGGAAAATTATGAAAAAACCCGATTCGAAAAGTCGAAAAGAAAACGGAATTCGCATCGTGCGCGGAGCAGCGCACGATAATAATAATAATAATAATAATATATTCTTTTATTCGAATCCGAGAAAATAATATAATACGTGCCCCCGTCTAGTTTACTTTGGCCGATACGATTCAACTTCGTACGCGGCGGCGTATACGTTTTATATATTATACGTATATATATAAGTATATACGCGCGCGCGCGCGAGTTTTGGACAGGGGATTTCGAGAAAAGGCTACGACGACGACGGAGATCACCATAACCACTAGATGGTTTTTTTTTAATACGAATCTAGTCGACGACGGTGGTGGTAGTTTTTCCTCCGATAGAATTTTATACATGTGTTTTTTTTTTTTCTTCCTTTTCCCTTCCGAAGGGATAGAAAAGGAATATGTATATAAATAGAATAAAAACATACTCGAATACGATGAAATACACGATAACGCGAGAGAATGATATAATATTATATAAACATAAATATATAATACGGTCGAATATTATGTTTATTTACACACCGGAACATAATATTACTCGCGCGCGCGCATATCGAAAACAGCAGACGACTCTCGTAGAGCGCGTTTTTATTTCTTTTTAATCAAAATACATCGGGAGTAAACGGAAATTTCGACGTCTGTTGAAAAAGAAAAGTTCACGATATCTCGCGACCTGCTCCGATAATATTGTATTATGCGCGCGTAAGTATGATATTATTATTATTATAACGAGCAAAACGTCGTCGTCGGCAGGGGGTCAGCAGCAGCAGCAGCAGCAGCAGGAGAAATGGAGGAAAGAAAAAATCATCGCGGCGGCGTCGTCCAATTAAAACTTCTCGAGAACGTTCGGATTTTATTTTTTTCATTTATTTAACAATCGTTGAAAAATGTTTAACAAATATTATATATTTTCATCGTTATCTATTCATAACGACGACGTAATACCTGAGTGGCCGTTTTAACGAACCGAACGCGTATGAATTACCGTCGCTTCCCCCCCGATAGACACTTTTCTTTTTTTTAATAATTTTTATTGAACGACCCGGACAGGCGTCCGCCTGACAAAAAGATCGGCACTCGTAATCGGTAATCTTACGGAAATGTTGAAAACAGTTTTGGAAAGTTAGAGTGTGTCACAACACGTGTCTACTTCGCATCGGTCGGAGCACTTTTTTTTTATATTGTATTTGCAATTTTCGCACGAGAATCTCAATTCAAATGTATTATTGTTTAATTTTGAAAATCAAACCATTATAGAAGTCAACTTAAAATAATTGTCGTCAGGGGTAGAGGTGTTTTTCGCGCATAAATTCTCTACGAAACACCCATCTGCTCTATTCATTCGCTTTTTATTTATTTTAAACATTTTATCGTCAATATATTTTTTCAATATAGTCAGAGTTTCGCAAGTCGGGTTTTGTTATTTTCACAACGTCGCGCGTCGTAATGAAATTAATTATTTTTTGATTATATTTTTTAATTATTAATTTGATTTTTTAAAATTCAAAACGTTATACGCGCACGTTTATAATACAAAATAATATGTTTTTTCTCTGTTTCGATAACAACATTTTAATGTAAAAAAATTATATTTTTATTGATGACCGTTCAATTTAGTCGGGCCCGCCCGGAAGAACATCTCCAGCCACGCCAGTGACAGTCGACGAGAAAAAAGGAAAAAAATCCCTCGCCCCTCTTTATATCCAGGACTGCGCGATTTAATATACGTTTTTTAATAAACCGATCGTTTCTCATGCCGTGTTATTCCGCCGTGTTTACGCCGCCGCCGCCGCGGCAAACTTTATTCTACGATAATCCAATATTATACAATAGGTTAACGACTCGCTGGAAGGAACGCGACGACGCGGCGTCACCGCGGTTTGACCCGAATGCATAATATTATTATAATTATTATAAATATCGTTATTAATTCAGACCGCGGGCAGCGTATTTTTTTTCGACGACACGTCCGTACTAGTCCCGCACGTATCGCGCGAGTGTTTACACGAGTATTAATCAGACTATAATCTATATATATATATATAAAAATCGATGTACATTTGAATAAATTTTATAGCTCAAGATCCACCGAACCGATTTCGATAAAAATTTTAGGGCATATTAAGATTGATATGCAGATGGTTTCTGTGAAGTTTGTACGCTGTGCGATATGTGGTTCCGGAGTTATGGCCTCTTAAGTGTACAATATTAATCACACATTGTTATTGTTTTGCCATGGAGATATATTACGTATATAAACTCTATGTGGTTATGTTTGTATTATTTGTTTCCGTGGCACGTGCGTCTATGACATTTTCTATTAATTAGTTTGAGATTAAATGAGTTTGTTTTTTATTCAATTTCAATTATATGGATTTTGGTGTAAAAAATGCCAAAACAAAAAAATGCTAACCATTTTCCTAAATTCGACCCCTACCGGAGTTAAAAGGGGTAAAAGGGGTAAAAAATGAAAAAAAACTGATAAAATAAAAAGTTATACTGCACACGGGCGAAGCCGGGTTATTCATATTGTATAAAAAATAGATTGCGATTAATAAATACTATTATTGCTCGACGCCGCCGCAACGCGTAGCAGTCGGCGAGTTTGGATTTTTTTTCCCTACTCGTTATTTACATAATCGTTTTAGACTACTGGTCTCGAGCGAGCAGGTGAGAGAGTTACGAGATCAGGCGAATTAGAGATCAGCACGGGCCGGGCCATAATTTAAATATTACCGCGGTCAGTTGTAGACGCAGGGATCGTAATATTATTATTCACTAGGCCGGGTGTCGGTCAAAAAGAAAACTAATTATAATTTGATCGGTTAACACAATGTGAACGGTGTTCGCAAAATCGTATCGAAAATTCTATAAATAACTAGCCGAATAACCCGGCTTCGCCCGTGTGCAGTATGACTTTTTATTTTATCAGTTTTTTTAATTTTTACCCCTTTTACCCCTTTTAACCCCCTTAGGGGTCGAATTTTGAAAATCGGGCGTCGTGACGACACTCGGAAAGGTATTTGGAACAACTCTCTGAAAAAAAATTGGAAAAAAGTTAAATAGCGTATATTCAGTCGTTTTTGTCGCGGCATTTTTTACACCAAAATCCATATAGTTGAAATTGAATAAAAAACAAACTCATTTAATCTCAAACTAATATTAATAGAAAATGTCATAGACGCACGTGCCACGGAAACAAATAATAAAACATAACCACATTTATACACGTATCTCCATGGCAAAACAATAACAATGTGTGATTAATATTTTGCACTTAAGAGGCCATAACTCCGGAACCACATATCGCACAGCGTACAAACTTCACAGAAACCATCTACATATCAATCTTAATATGCCCTGAAATTTTAATCGAAATCGGTTCGGTGGATCTTGAGCTATAAAATTTATTAAAATGTACATCGATTTTTATAGATATAGATTTGAATAAAATTTAATATATATTTTTCTTTGTAATAAATTTACTGTCTTTACGAATAAAAATGTTTTTGTCTACAATGTCGATACTACGAGGAGATAAAGTTGATGTATATTTTTATTTACAAACGGGCATGGTCGGGTTGGACTTAAAATAAAATACGGACCAGTTTATTAGTTTATTAGTTTTGGGCCGGATCGGGCCCGTGCTGATCTCTAGTGTGAATTCGTCGGATCACAGAGACGTTTTTTTTATTTTTTTATTTATTCATCAATCGATCGAGAGAGCTCGCGCGCGCGTCGTCGGTGTACGTAAAACACTGTGCACAGACTGTGTCTTTCAATAATACGAAAATAATGGAAGAAACACATACCGTTTGGGGTTATTTTCGTCGCGTCTAACTTTTGCCCGTCGCTTTGGCACACGCCCACCACGAGACACCACAGCACCGTCATGGCGAGAGCGGAAGTGCGGCGAGCGGATTTTCGTGATTTTTTCGTCAATTGGACGAAAATTGAAAAGAAAATAAATACGCGCGATTATTCGCATCGATCTGTCGAGAACGAAAGTATTTTCAACGCGACGCTCATAATATACAATGTACACAAGAGGAGGACCTTATGATAAGCAACCTGCAGAAGGCGGAAAATACAGCCATGTTTTGGACACTGTACATTACCGCACCACGTTACCATTAGATTAGTGTGTGTTATTAATAGGGAACGGATTTGCATTTTTTTGCATTTATAAGACTTGAGTACATTTTTAGAGCATTTTTTTTTTGTTGAAATTTTGAGTGCATTTTTTTATGTTTTCAAGTCGTTTTTATATAGGAATGGATAAAATTCGATAAAATCGACGATGCACAAAAACTGTTAAATGATAATAATTTGGAACTAAACTTGACATAATATTTTATCAAAGCTAATAATTATGGAAATTTATCAAAATACATTATTACTACATTGGAAACATCTGGATTACCGTTGGCTGACGCAATTAATATTATCGCTCAAGTACAAAATGAAATCGCAACAGACTACAGTGGTATCGAATAACTTATTATCATTCATAATATTTTACTTATAGTTTTACAATTTTTACTTATTTGTCGTTTATTTTATTTAGTTTTGTCGTACAGATTACATTGTTTTATTCTGTTTTAAATATTATATGACGGGAGAGAAAAAAAAATTGGAAAGAGTTTTGGAAAAATCGTTCGAAAACGTCAATAGTTAGTAGTATATTAGTATAGCTACTACGAAATTCTCTCTTCGGAGTCGAATTCGCAAACGGTTTGTTTTGCGCGAGAATATACGTACCGCGGCGGCGCGTGGCCAAACAAACGACGCGTGACCGTACTAATTGAATCGATAACGAGTACGATGTTGAAATCGACGACGACATAAATCCGATTGTAAAACACGATATATAATATAAATTACAATCATCGCGGATTCAGCCCCCATTAAGGGAGGAGGAATATCAATAAGTATGCGTACATTTAGATACCTACCATGGTATATGAGCGGTTGTTGTCATCAAACATAATACGACGACGTACCGTGTCAGATACCTCTAAACGCGCGGCATTCGTCCTAACAAGATCAAATTAATCCGCCCGCGATGTGTGTGTGTGTTAACGGACGACAAATTAAATAACACATTTAGATACGGCCGACGGGGGGGGGGGGGGAGAGTGGGGGCTAAATCCGCTCCTTTTATCGTCACAGGACACGTACACCGGGGGGTAGTCTCTAAAGTTACACGCGAATTCGGGAAAACGCACGCGAGAATTATTAATCATCGACGACGCGTCGCGTCGGTTCGTTTGTTTACTTTTTAACCGACGACGACGACGTGAAAAAATCGAAAACTTTCCGAAAAACACGCGACTTATCGTTCCAAAAATATCTTGTTTCCTCCCCCCCCCCCGTCAATGCGATCGTTATTATAATATTATTATTGTGATAGCTGCCGTCACGGCGGGAATTGAAAATCTACACCTACGTTGGATCCGTATTTCTCCCGATCCGATCCGATCCGACGTCGTCGTGCGAGATTTTTTGTGCTGGTTTTTACTGGGGATAACAACGTCCACTGAAAAAGACGTAAAACTAAAAAATGGGTCGACGAATTTAATTTAGATAGGCCTAGGGGTGGAATTTTGAAAAAAAAAATCCTTTCTCAAGGGGACTCCACTATATAAGACGAAACTACTGACCAAATTTCACACACCCATTGCTTCAGCGGTTCCGGCTAGGTGATTTTTTTTTTTTCATTTTTACCCGTTTCACCCCTTTTTAACCCCGATAGGGGTGGAATTTCGGAAAATCCTTTCTCCAGGAGTTTCCGTTATATAAAACGAAACCGCCGACCGAGTTTCATAGTTTTTCATATGATATAAAATTGCACGAGCACAACTTACTACTCGTCGGATTGGAAAATCGCAATGGAAACAAAACATGATTGATCGGCCGTCAAATCGGATAGTGTCGTCGGGAGTCGTCGGGAATCGAGAAATCGGGAGCTTCGTTTCCAATATAGGCACTAACATTAAGATAAGGATGTTTGTTTTTCATCGGATCGGGAGAAATACGGATCCAATGTAGGTGCGCGCCGCGAGATTTCGTCGGAATTATTATCGTCGTCTGTCGTTTTATACGTATAATAACCGATATTTAGTTCATTAAACAAAAAAAAAACACAAAATCGGTCCCGATACACCGACGACGACGGCGGCATAGCTGCGCAGAGACGTATTCGGCGGAACAACGCACAACAATATTGTTTCGCCGTTTTCGGTCGCGACGTCGGTTATTTATTTTATATTATTATCGTGCGGTGGAACGTGATTTATCAAAAACGGTTTAGCATTTATAGCTTCACGGGAAACATAATATACGTACAATGTCATGTGTATCTGTAACGGAAACGGTCCACTTTCAGAGGTCGATGGATGGATGGATGGATGGATGGATACACCGAAATAATAATAATATATTGTCTTATTTTACTGTTTCGAATAAAAATAACATAATATACGTACGTATATATAATGTCGCGCCGGTTTTTGTTAAAATTCGCGGCGAAAAACGAAAATAAATTGTTTTTGATAGATAAACTTCGAACGTTATAATATACGTATAATACTTTCGCAATAGAATGACATCTAGATTTTTTTTTTTTTTATTTTATCGTCATTATTATTATTATTATTTTTTTTTTCCCCCCCCGAAAGTTTGTTGGCGGACCAGGCTTTTTTCAGACCATTTAACACGACGAAATACGATTTCAATAACAATAAAAGAGGGACCCGACGCGAACGCGCCGGGCTGCTGCCGGGGACATATTTTTGGGTCGTTCTACCCCGAGTTTACTTATACCCCGTCCGTCCTGTCCGCGCGGGCATACGCGCGCCCGATATTTCTCTCCTTCTTTTTACCTCTCCAAACATCAATAATGACCCTATAAAAGTTTCATAATAAAAATGAAAAAAAAAATGAACAACTTCCCTCCGGCGGCGGCGGCACAAGAAAGTGATTGAATCGACAGTCGCGTATAAAGTTTGCCAGTCGTCACACACACACAGAGTTACAGAGTTATTGTATAATTTTCGGACACGCGCGACTCATAAATATTTAAATAATAATATTCTCCGCTCGGCTTAAAAAATCTCACGGCGGTCATTTGCGACCGACCCCGCGCGTAGTAACTACTGTTTTCCGAGATTCGGAGCGAAGCGAGAAAACTGCAGTCGTATTGTTTTTATTACGCGCGCGCGTATTTTTCATTTTATTTTTTTTATGTTTGTATTTTCGATAAATAACGGTATTGTTTTACGCGAACCCCCGCCGCCTTTCCTCCCGGTAAACATGTCGTTTGGTTTTGTTCGAAAGAGAATCGATTTCCGCAGTTTTTACGAAAATCGAGAAAAACAGACGGACAATAATTATGACAAACCGGTAAAATCATCTACTCTAGTGATGGGCAGAAACGACTATTTGATACTACCGACTGTTATTCGACTAATAATTTGCACGACCAGCTATATACAAATCATAGAAATTAGTCGAATAATTATTTGACTATTTTTTTTCAACCAACTAATATGAATAAATTAAATTAGTCGACTAATTATTCGACTAAAATAACTGATAACTCGGTAATTCTAAGAAATCTAAATTGTAGTCGTAATTCTATTTAAAACTAGTCAAAACAAAAATTATTATTATTTTGTTATATTGTTGAATTAAAGTAATTCGTGCTAAAGTTTGCAATCAGTCCAAAAAAAATCAGTTGAATAATAAAAAAAAGCCAATTGAATAATGATAATAAGTTAAATAATAAAAATAAATCGAATAATAATGATTAGTCGAATAATAAAAATGTTCGAGTAACTAAATTAGTCATATGCTGGGATTTTGATGCAAAGGCATCTTTTTTTCTGATGTTTTGAAACGTTGATCCGTAAGTATAAAATGTGTTTTGGGTGATACTGATTATTTTAAAGTATTATTTATTTTGCATTTTTTTGCATTTTTTGACAAAATTAAACATAAATGCATTTTTAGGACATTTTTTGACGTTTTTGGTGCATTTTCTTAGTTTTTAGAGCATTTTTCACAATTTCTTCATAAAATGAACGAAAATTGTTGCGATGCACAAGAAATTTTCAAAAACAAGTTCAAATATTAAAATTTTTTTTTAAATTATTATTTTAGAATGAATGATTATTGAATAAGAAAACAGAAGCACAAAAAAACTAAAGAAGTAACAACGTACAATAAACAAAAAAAAATACTGTAGTGTAATTTAAATTTTTTTTTCTAATTTTTAACCTATAATAAATATAATTTAAATGCATTTTTTAGTTTTTTTAGTCATTTTTGCATTTTTTTAAGGGCATTTTTTGAAGTTTTTTAGGGCATTAAAATCCCAGCCCTAGTCATATGGTACTACCGACTAAGTCGGTAGTAATTAGTCAATTTTGCCCATCACTAATCTACTCGTATATAGTGTTGCACAACGATATGTTTTCAATTATCGATATCGAATCACATATATCGATATCGTATCACGATGTCGTAAAACAAACGATATCGATATCAATATACGATATATCGATACGCGCGACAATGGACTTGTTTTTTATTTAAAATTATACCATTGGTATCCACTTTAAAGGCCAAATTGTTTCCATATATCGCTACGGCCTCCAGGCAATGACACTAACTTTAAATCACTCATAATTATTAATTAATTTCAATACCTAGTGAATAAAATACACTGAGAAACACTTGATACTAAAATATTGACACGGACGATCGACGGAAATGACGAGACTGAAATTGTATTGCGATATATAATATGTTCATTATGAGGGCTTTATCGTTTTAGTATTGCTATTATCGTATAATATTTATCGTTCTTTGATATTGATTTACTGTCAAAACTTAAATAAATAGAAAAAATAGAAAATTGAACGCATCGATTATCGATTATCGATGTACTTTCAATAAATTAGTCACATCGATATCGAAATACGATATCAATGTGCATCACTACTCGTATATATCGAATGTTTAATAAACTACTCCTCTCATTAGACTATTTTCAAGAGACCGTGTGAATTCCAAAAGGTTTTAACTTGTTCGACACTCGAAAATCGTCCGCAAAACATCTAAATATAAACAAAGTAGGACTGAAAATGTCGAAAAAATGCATTCGAAATTATGCATTTTTTTTTTTTTTGAATTTGGTCGAGAACACGGCGGCGGCGGTTATTATCAATACGTCGTCACTAGGTTATCGTCCGCGGTCATGTGAATATTATATAGTATTTTCGCTGCTGTGATCGATATATTATATTCGTAGTTACACGCGTTGAAATATTTACGGCGTTATAATTACGAGTTTACGTCGCTCGGCGCTGCTTGTAATTATTCAAAAAACGAATGCGTTTCGAAAAATACGCTTTGATATTTAAAATAATATAGTTTAAAAGGTTTTTTTTTTTTTTTTTCCCCATGAAACTATATAAACTGTGCGGGTTGACCCTTAAATTACGAAACAAAATAAATTCAGTATGAAACATGAATAATAATTGGTCCATTATGCGATTCGCGTTAGAATTTAAATATGACGTATACTATATTATTATGTACGCGCGACGTGTGAAACACGAGAGAGCGAATTCAAAGTGATAACGTTCAATACATATGATATTATATAATATTATGTTTTAGGGGCGATTATTTTTTCTTATCGAATCCCACACTACGAATCGGATTTGTTAAATTACACGTCGCGACGACGCGACGACGGTTTGTTATGATTCCGGAGACGGCTTCGTTTGCTATGGTCGAGAGAAACGCGAGTTTTCGAATAATATTTCAACATTCTATTGTTTTATAGCAGTGGTTCCCAACTTTTTTATTCTACGCCCCCCCTTTGTATATTTTCAAAACTCTCACGCCCCCCTCTATAACGTGAAAAATATATCACTTTTTTGTGTACTTTACGAAGAAATTATAAAATATCCGGGATGAATTCAATTTTATTAATGATAATAATTATAATTTTTCATATTTTCCCTACATTTTAAAATAAAAATAATTTAATCAATAAAAATTGTATTTCGTAATAACTGCTTGCGCCTCCCCAGCAATGTGTACACGCCCCCCAGTTTGGGAACCAGTGTTTTATAGTAATTAAATGGCGCGCTCAATTCTAGGTCATCGCCGAAAAACTCTCTCTGGGTAACGTACCCGATAATAATTTTGTAAAACATAATCGATTCACGCCGAATCGTTCTCGGCATGTTTACTTCGATCGTCGTACGTGTAGAGAATACACACACAGCGAACCGCCGCCGCCGCCGTAACTTAAACCGACGCAAAAACAAATTAATTAATCGCGCGGGGAGAGGGGTTTTTTTAATATCACAGCGTATAATAATAATATAATAATTGATAAAGGCTGTGAAGGTAATCTTCGCCAGTGGCAATAAAGCACGAGTTCTTAACTGCGAGAGATTTTAATCGAATTATAAAACACATAATTACTTTGTGTTTGAAGATAGTTTAAAACTGACAGCGGTTGATGGCGAAATATTTACTCGAATATTATATCCATCGTGATATTATTACAACAACAACAACGATAATAATAATAATAATAACAAAATTATTTTTCAAACGTTAATGGTAATAATTTAAATATTTTTCGTGTGCGCGCCCCCCCGTTTATTCGATGAATCATATTCGAAATGAAATAACGTTGACATTATACGTTGGCGGCGGCGCGGCGCGGCGGTGTGGTGGTGGGAAAAAAAAATAAAAGTTTTATTAAAATCGCGTGGACGAAAAAAACGCTCGCGATCAAATGAAAACGCATAAATACGTTATATATTCCAATTAAACCCCGTCGCGCGTCGTCGCGATGTACGACGATGGTAATTATCGTGACCGCGAAAAACGTTTCGCCGACGAAACAACAGTCGACTGCAGTACAACGACGATGACCGCGAATGTTTTGTGTGTCCCCGGAAAAATCGATCTTATAATTTATTAGGGACGGGAGATTTCGCGAACTCGATGCTTTTTCGCCAACTATTTTCCAACTTTCGAAATTCACCTACACGCGTCATACGTATGACGAAAACAAAAATCGTTTCGAACGCGATAAATTACACGCTCGACGCGAACCGTTCTAGACTTTTAAACCGTCCCGAGACTATAAGATTCTCGGGAGGCCCGTGTAAAAAATTTTCCCTATTGCCAGGACAGAATTTTTTGTAAACGTCGAAGAATTTTTTTTTTTAATCAAATTAATTATTGTATAGTTCGGCGGTTCTTAACCTGTGGTCCGCCGCGGCCCCCTTAATAATGAAGTAAATAAAAATTGATTTTTAAGAATGTATTAAGAATAAAATAATTTATATCGCGATTTATTTTTTTTTAAATAAAAGTGTTTAATGATGTTTAAAGTTTTATAAAAATAATTATAAATGTCGTGTATATTTCGTCATGTCTACTTCTATAATTTGTAATATAAAATAGTTATTATAATTATTTGGTTATGATAACTTGATATGTTTTGAAAAAAAAAGAGAAAGGTATTGGACAGAAAATTGGTAGGGAGTCCGCGCGATTAAGGTTAAGAGCCGCCGGTATAGTTAGTATATTATTATTATTGATTCGATCCAAAACAGAATTACATTTTAAATTCTATACCCTGCAGTAAACGTTTTGTTTTTATTCGACGCATTTCGAATGTGTTGAAAATTCGACTTTTCTATTGCAGATAACATGTATTAAACTTTTACGAGGTTTTTAGCTAAATTTTTTTATACCGTGTAATTTTCCAACTCCGATCGTCGGAGGCCCGTGTGAAATCACGACCGAGTCGACGGTACTGATCGGCGTTGTTTCTCCCGCGTGATTAGCGGACGCGGAAACGGCGTTGAATTCAACTAAAACAACCCAACGATAATAATACTGTTTATCCTAATCGCGGATGAAAACGAGATTTTATGTGTCTATTATAAGACCCACATTGACCTACGGATGTGAAGCCTGGACTGTAGTCAACGGTGACGACGGAAATGTTAAGATGTTAAGAACTTTCGAAAACAGGATATGGCGAAAAATATGTGGCCCTGTGTTTGACGCGAATGTGTGATGTCGGCGAAGAAGATTCAATAGAGAACTGCAGGAAATTATGAATCTGGCTCCAGTTACTAACTTCATCAAAGGTCAAAGGATCCAATGGCTATAGGACATATTATACTAAGAAGAGAAGAAAACCACCCCATACGGGTTGCTTTCGAGTGGAAACCTAAGGGAAAACGACCAAGGGGACGTCCCAGGAAGAGGTGGATTGATGGAGTAGCGGAAGACCTGAAGGAAATGGGCATAGAAGACTGGCGTGTAATTGTTCAAGACAGAGAAAAGTGGCGGGATATTGTAGTGACGGCTAAAACTCTTAGAGAGTAAAATGGCCAATAGAAGAAGAAGAAGAAGTATCGCGGATATTCGGCGGCGGAAGACGAAAAACTGTGCTACACAGGTGTACCACACGTGACCTTTTGCATTAATCCCGGAGACCCGTCCCCAAAGGAAAACTGCCGCGGGAACGTCGTCGCCGCCGCCGCCGCCGCTGTATCTTTATCCATTTTTGAAAAGACAGATATTTGCATTTTGTACACACACACACACATATGCCCTTTGGGATGGTTCGGAAACGTTCCGAAAATTCTGTAGGACGCCTACTCGCCGCGTTTTCAATTTGGACTCTCTCTTTTTTCTCTCTTTTTAGTAGAGGAAAAAAAAACAACATGTATATATTTTATTATCAAAGGGTATGCGCGCGCGATGGGTAAAAATTCAGATGCGTATTTAATAATACTTTTGATGGTTTTATTCGCGATGTTGTACGCGCGCGGTGGCGGCGGCGGCGGCGGCGTTTGTGTCGGAAAAGCCGTCTGGAAAAAAAGAAAAAAATCCCGCGTTCTCCGCAGAACGATTGCACACAATTTTCGAAAAAAAATAACGATAAAACGTAATACGTCTCCTCTTTACGCGGGCTATCAAAGCAGATGTTGAAAATGACCCTTCGTAATCGGCTTGGTAGAAACGGCGGCGGTTCTATACCGGTGGTATTGTGTTACTTTTTCTCCGGAGAGGACGCGCGGCGGCGGCGGCGGGCGAATTAAACGCCACACGCGTCCTGCGGCTCCTCCGCGAGCCCTATCATCGAGCACTCGAAAAGAAAACGTCTGCTCTTCGGATATTATTGTTTTTTTTTTAAAATCGATTTAAATTTCATTTCTCTCTGCTAAAATAGCAACGCGCGTCTTTTCGAAACATCGCACTCGATTCGCGTTCACTCCTATATCGCTCGTTTTATTGGAAAATATTTTGACGACGCGAGCGGCGATATTATCGTCGATAATTAATTCATATCGATCGACTCTGCGGAATATTATTTAGTCGGAACGCGCGTTATTATCGTCCTCTACCGAGTATAGACACCAAATGAAAAATTTATATACTATAATCTAAATATATATAAATCTCGTGTCACAATGTTTGTCCTCAATGGACTCCTAACTCCTAACTCCACTTAACCGATTTTGATGAAATTTTTTACACCGCGTGTAATTTGGTCCAACTTAAAAGATAGGATAGTTTTTATTTCAAATTTTTTAATACATTAAATATTTTAATTAACTTTTTAATAAATATATTATAAAAATGAATCGCAAAATGTGTTGTAAGCGCATAACTCAACAACCCCTGAACCGATTTCGCTAATTCTTTTTTTATAATATTCCTTGAAGTACGAGGATGGTTTTTACGGAGATAATTATTAAGAAAATTAACCCTAAGGGGGTTAAAAGGGGTAAAAATGGAAAAAATCCTGAGTCACTGGAGCTTTGTGGTATTAAATTTTGTCAATAGTTTCATTTAATATAGCAGAGGCCCCTAAAGAAAGGATTTTCCAAAATTCGACCCCTAAGGGGGTTAAAAGGGGTAAAAAAGGTGAAACTAGAAAAATTTGCCTGGCCAGAACTGCTGGAGCTTTAAATATGAAATTTGGTCAACAGTTTCGTTTTATATAGTGGAGACCCCATGGGAAAGGATTTTTCGAAATTCGACCCCTACCGGGGTTCAAAGGGGTAAAAGGGGTAAAAATGAAAAAAAACTGATAAAATAAAAAGTTATACTGCACACGGGCGAAGCCGGGTTATTCAGCTAGTATTATATATTATTTTATAATTATTCGTAAAATCGTAACCGCCGATGGCCGTGTCAATCGTAATATTATATGTTATATCTTGATTTTGCGATGTAATAGTAATTTTATCATTTTAAAAACGTCGATTATAATTGTAACGATTTCGGACATTTTTTTTAATTTTAGATTCTATAAAGCTCTGGTTTTGTTTCCGCAAGAGTGGTCTAGGGGCTCCCTGGGCATATTCGTATTAATCAAATTCAAATTATTAAATTATTATTATGTTTTTTTAGTTACATTTTTAATTTTTATTATTTGGACAGTACCAATATTATGTATTATTTTAAACGTTTAAACTATTTGCAAAAATACACATATTATATTATTTTGTGTCATAGTGACAATGAGATCAGATAAAAGTCGGGTTTTTCGATCATTTGACATATTGTACGATGATTTAGTTAATTTTTTAAATAAAAAGCAATATTCATTTACAATATGATAATATTGATAATATAAATAATTGACATCATTTTTTATGAATTATTGTCGTCTCAAATAGACATTTCTGATTTTTGGGGCTCCGTAATTTTTTCTAGGAACATAATGGCTCCGCGAACAAAAAAGTTTGAGAACAGCTGGTATACACCATTAAGTAAGTATGTATATATACACTTACTACTTAATGTAGGTAGGAAGGGGGGTCGCGGATCGAAAAAGGATGTGCGCCACTGGTCTACTCGACTGTTTCAGCCAACTCGGCCGCGTTTAAAAGAACACGACACAAAATTATTGTTCGACCTCGAGTCGTCACAATATAAAATAGTCATTATTTAAAGCCGAAGATTTGATGCCGCACGCGGTGTGTCGAGCGATATGATAATAATTATTGAAAACAGCGACGGCTGGTGAAAATGTACTCTGTGAAAATTGACCGTCGCGCGTCGTCGTCGCAAAGAAAAGTGAAAAGAAGAGTTCGGATCGGTTTCCGTTGATTTTCGCGAGGCCGACTATACTAATCCGGGGAAGTGTACGAGACGGTCTCGTGTTTTATAAAAGGCGAAATGTACGCGCTTTTTAGCCGTCGAATTTTAGCAATACGCGACACGCGCAATACGGTTTTGAAATAATAACGCGTACGAGTGCGAACAACATAATATTATTATGACGCGCGTCGAAGTGTATTCTTCTCGATAATCAAAAGACGTACTTTTCACTGTGCCGTACGTTCTGCTAAATCCAACACGCGATGATTTATGACATTCGGATTTCAATCGCGATATACGTTTCGCCGGTCATCATCTCGTATATGGTACGTATAATATACGAGTATTATACTCGTTAGGTTACTCGGAACGTATTCGCGAATGAGAAAAATCAACGCAAAAGTCTCGATCACGGGGGTTTCATAAATCATATAGTTTCGTATAAAAATATACATGATATTATAATTCGGTGTTTCGATGTTTGATTAATCAAATCCGTTTAGAAAACGCTTACTTAAGTGTTGTGTAGAACACGCGCCCAAGTAAATCGTTGCGCGTTTGTAACGCCGCCGCGCCGCCGCCGTATAGTATTATTATTATCCGGTTATCGAATCCAACGAAACACGATAAATCATTGTAATTATACCCCGCCGTTATTGTATGATTGAATCCGACGATTTATGTTTATCGAACGTTATTGCACACGCGATAATAATAATGTGATATTTATCGATACATCCGTAGTAGTACACAGCCGAAAACTGCAGTCGGCACAGACAGAGAGACGTATACTCCTCCTCCTCCTCCTCCTCTACTGGTTGTATATTATTTTCGCAAGAAAAATATTATGCGCATATCATTTGTAACGTAATACACGTTGGAGTATATGAATTTTATAGAAAAAAAAAAATGTTTACTATTATTGCCGTTCGGATCGAAATAACACTAGAATACACTATATTTTATTGCAGTATCGGAACGATTTTTACCGAATGTTTTGGTAATATATCACGCGCGTTTGGAAAGAAAAACCATCAACTATATATTATTATTATTATTATTATTATACGTATTATTTCATATCTATTCGTATTGTTACAAGCCAAAAGTAGATTTATTTCTTGTGCGACGTCTCCGGGCAAAACGTGCATTTAAATTTGTGCGTTTAAAGAAACCGCGCGATGTTATGGATAAAATTAAAAAAAAATAAATAAAAAGGAATAAACATAAAAGCGTTATATTACAATTATTATTATTATACCTCTGGAACGAAGAGAGAATAATACTATGGAAACGATCGAGTCGTTTCCGACGAGAGTTTAAGTCACTGCACAATACGCACTCCTAGAACAAAACTGCCACAACTCAAAATTCATCAATTTCGAGTTATGACTACTGTTGAATAGAGAAAAATAAACTCTATAAAATGCAATAACGCCACATTCAATATCATTTTTTATTTAGCCACTACAGAGATGACGTGTCAGTATTGAATTGTTTAAAATGTTAGTTAATTTTCAATGCGAGAGAGCCATATTTACTCTATGGCTGTATACTTATTTTAATTTATCCAAATTATCACTGAAGTATTGCAGTATTTTATAATTTGTGATAGTGCAGCCACGAACACGAAATATGACTATAAAGTGGCCGTCTAAAAATCAATTTCTGTATGCAATACAGTCACATCTGAAAATATGGCAGTCTCGCGTTTACTTGAAAGATTGTAAATGGCCACAAGTCTAAATATTTGGGTCAAAAGAGTGAATTTCATAATATTTGATCAAATAATATTGTAAAGTATGATTGTAAGTATTTAAGTGTTAAATTTCAAACGCACGAGTAAAAAACTCATCAAAATATCCTTGGTCCAAACTTCAAATCGATTTTTCTCAAAAAACTATAAATTTCGAGTTGTGGCAGTCTTGTTCTAGCAGTGCGATTATAATAATATAATATCATGCCGTCGGGAAACGATTTGTCGCGCTTAAAACCACAGTGTAGACCTGCCGCGGTGGGTCGTTTGAAGTAGTCATCCTCGACGTCTGAGTGAATCGTAAAAATTCCGTCCGAGAAAATATATTATCGTCGAAACATACACTGGCGATTTCGATAGATTCGACATATTCAAACGCTAAAAACATGGTGTTTTGAGTAATTTTTTTGTTAAATTCGGCAAGACGAACGGTGCGAAGTGTACGAAAGTTAAATTTAAAACGCGTTAAAAGTACGATAAATTTTCTTCTCTTCGAGTTGGAAATTCGTTGAAACAAGAGAGAGAGAGAGAGAGAGAGAGAGAGAGAGAGAGAGAAGAAATCGTTTTCAAAAATCATCATCATCAAAAACCGCGCGACTTTTACCGATTTATTAGAAACCGTTTTTCCCCGTGTAAAACGCCGCGATAATTTTATTATATCTGTTCGACAGACCACATTTTTTTTTTGGTTTTAAGACAACATATTTATACGCCATATTTATTTTTTTTTTTCACTTTATTTATGAAAAACGCCTTTTGATACAAACGTTGGCTTGTAATTTATAGTCTCTACTCTCGGTCGTCCGAGGACCGTAACTTATGAAAAATTCATGAATTTTTAAATTACAGAAGCCGCCGCCGCCGCGTAACGACGATATTAGTTTTATCGACGGTTTCAAAAATGAAACATACGAAAACTTATCAAAACACGCACTGGCCGGATAATAAATAATAGCACCGCATACCGACAAAACGACATTACACCACTATATAGTATATACACGATATATAATATTTATTATGAAAAATTCTTTTGAACGTTTAAGAATAATAATAAAACCCCGTCGGGGCATTAGACGATTAGATTACGGCCGCGGCCGTGTAAGATAATGTGTCTAAAAGGGAATATTATTCAAAAGGACCGAATTTCTCGTCCGCGCGTTTATACTCCGACTGTAAAGAGGCGAACAACACTAGCTCTCTGCGGGTTCCTCCTCCGACGACGACGAGAATACGTACGCGTTCGATCTGTATCGTTTACACACGATATTCGTGTAATTACTATAGTCCGTTTGACATTTATTACGCCCGACGTTATACAATTAATTTTGAACGACACGATAATCCTCGGCGAGCCTCGTTTTTTTTTTTTTTTTAATGATCAGATTATATTATTGAAAAGTCTAAAAAATGACAATATTATTTTAAAACCGATCCAACCGTTAGATTATACGTAATATTGTACGAAATATAGTAAATAAATGTTTATAAACGCGAGTGCTCTTTTCGTAACTCGCATTTAGGTACTGCGGTTTTTAATTAAAAACAGAGCCGGGGATTAGAGTCGGATTAGGACCACGCTGCTGGTGACGGGTGATTGATATACCGGTGAATCGGGCCGGCCGCCTTTTAAACTACTTGAAACCGATTTGCTTTCGGGAAACAAAAAAAAAAAAAATAAATAAAGATTCCGACGAAAAGAACGTTTATAGGCAGATGATCGTTTCCACATGATATTATAGTTAAAGATTTTTCTTTTGAAAATATAATCGTCGACTAGAATCTCGTACTCGTTATAATATGTTTCCAAGTCTTAAACATCGGAGCGACATCGAAAGCTTTATGAATTGTTTAGTGCGAAAAGTTTGCAGATTTCCGCGGTTTTCTCGAGTTTCGTCGACGCGTGTTTACTGACGCTTGTGAAAATTAGTCGTGAAACGGTTACGCGATATTGCTGTTGGTAATACGTATTTTTAAACAAACGTCCGATATGTGTGCAAAATGAAAATAACTACTTCTCACGACCAGCAATAACGCGCGTTCGGTAAAGACACTTTGACGACAGTGTAAGTAAAGTAGCTTTTTTAAAATTAAAAAATATTATACAAGAAACGGACCATGTCTGCATGTATTCGTGTGAATATTATTTTTAAAACGCCGAAATAGAAACGCGACCGCCGCCGGAAATGATTTACAATCGAGAAATAGACTGTGTTCGCGTATTTATTTGAAGTCGCGACGACGGAGCGAAAGAAAAAAGTTATTCGAACGAAACGCACGCCAAGAAACCGTCGTCGTCGCGGCGCGGCGCGGAAAAACAACGATCGGTGTCGAACAAACGCGTTTACCCCGAGCGCACGCGCGATAATGAGATTTATCTGCAAAACTTTCGGATGATATATTTCGACGACGAGGCGCGTCAGATCGGACCCGAGACCCGATATTATTATATACGTAAAAACGATTCGGCGTGACGTGCAAAGTGACTCGCGCGGGATTTACGGCTGGTTCGATCTCTCCGGTACGAGTGGTGGTCTCGCGCGATCCGAGGCGATCTGAGATATTATCTGGAGACGCGACCGTTTCGGCACGCAGAGAAGAAAAAACGACAAACTAGTCTCGAGTTCTTATATTAAAACATAAACGGAGACGGCTGACACGAGAATAAGAAAATACAAAACTTCACAAGTATAATATAATATCTCGTATAATTAAAATGTTATAAAGTTATTGTAATTGCTTTGTCGGTACGTTAAAATATTATACCGATTCAAAAATACGTAATTATACATGGCGTTTAGTACAGTAGTCACTCGATAATTCGAAATTCAGGGGACCGAGTACTTGCACTCTCTCCGCGCATACTTTTTTGAAAGTTAAATCATGACGTTTTTTAAATTTTTCCAACCGACCCTCACACTAGCTTGAAAATTTGTGATACCCAAGTTGGTAGCAAACAACTTAGATTTTTCTTTTAAAATGGGTACTGAATATCATTTTGCATACATTGAGTAAACCAAGCCATGAGACATTCTTCCAGATCGCGGGGTACTCACATTTTCTCTGTCTGATCCGCGATGAATAAGGTGTTAATGTTAGAGTAAGATGGTCCCTTTTGTTTTAGTATTGTTGAAAGCGTAGAAGCTGCAGGTATACCAAAACGTAGAGCAACATCTCTTTTTTTTTCACCTGCTTCAACTGCTGCGATCATTTTTTTTTTTTGTCGGCCATCGACAAACACTTGTGTATTTTACGGGACCCGTATTGCGACTGACTACGTTTTATTCGATTTCAATAACAGTTTACCCATAGCAGAGGTTTATTTTGGTATAGATTAGGTAGGTATGATACGATAATATTTAATCATCGTCATTATTAGTTTCATTACGAGTACGTTAAATAGATTGTACATAATCTTTATGCATATCGCTTGTTTGCTACAACATCGACATAACTCAAAAATCGTCATTTTTGAGTTGTTTGCAAATAATAATAATTTTGGTGTTTTTCCTAATGCTGCAAGAACGACATGAGTGAACATACATAAATTAGATGGCAGTTGTGACGTTATTGCGTTATCATTGGTTATTAATTTATTATCATGTTTTATTTCAATTCTGTCAGTTAGTAATCCGCCGGCATACCGCCAAGTGCTATTACTTTTTTGTTAGACCGATATAATTTACGTTAATACGTTATTGCTACAAAGGTAAGAAAATGTATACATTTTTAATTTGTTTGGAATAGTGTATTATTTCGACTTATGACTTTATTGATGAAATACGTTTGGTACAAACTAAAAATAAAAATTTTGCATTAACGACATATTACAAAATAACTCGTAACTAAAAATCAATCTTTGTATCAATAGTGTCATAAGTTAAAAAAAAACTTAAACTAATTCCTAGTTTTTTAATAATAATATTGTTGTAGGTGAGAATTGAAAGCATGAATATAGTGTGTTACAACACTCCACATCTATTAAAATAAGTTTCTATAGCAATATAAACATTAACAGGATTTTATCATCATCTCATTGTAAATAAAATTTTCAAATTCATTTTGTGTAAAATCATGTTTTTCGTGTTATGTCGATGTTGTAGCAAACAAGCGATATGAACGTACATATTATAATATGTACGTATAACACGATTATTCGTGTTTAAAGAAATTCGAATTGTAGAGTGTGCCTGACCGACAGACATTTCGAATTATCGATGGGACCGGAATACATGTATTTTTTTCTAATTACAGAGGTTTTCTCAGGGGACTTGGCGTTTAGTTCGATTTATGGAGTTTTTCGAATTATCGAGTGACTATACTGTATGTGTATATCGTGTCAGCGGCGTATTTAGGATTTTGTCAAGGGGGGGCAAACACGAATGAACTACGGGGGGATCTATGCCCCCCCCCCGTGAATACGCCGTTGTATCGTGTCGTTAAAATATGTGGAAACTAAATAGAAAAATCATTTCAAATCGAATGCGTTTCGATTCTCTTATCCAGTCCAAGCGACTATACGACGACGCATTTTAGTCCGGGCCGGTCCCCGTCGTCGTTACGGGCGTTTATGGAAAACTCGCGTGTTATTCAGACCCGGTTTGAGACTCGGTTCGCACGATCGTATGACGAGCGACACGTTATTCGTGCGAAACGAAATGACGACTTAATAAAATGACGTTTAGTCTGGAACGACTGCGCCGCGGCAACTCCCGAGAAGTATAATAATAATATGATAACATTAATACGGCGTAAACGACGACGACGACGACGACGACGACGACGACGTTATGATATAAGAAGTTTTTGTATGGATATCGTCTCGTACACAATACCCCAAACTCGTCGCGCTAAATATTTGTACAACGTCGTCGTGTTGTGTTATATTACGACGCGCGGCGTTCGTTAAAATTCTTAATTAATAAAGTAAACGAATGGGAATAAATAGTCAGTTTTAGTTAAAACTAAAAATTATTCCGTGTAAAATGTGTTAATTAATACCCAACTCTGTTCCGGTGTAGTTTGTTCGAAATTAATTAAACAGTTTAAATTTATGATAATTGATAAGTAATAATAATAATAATGATTACAATAATAATAATAATAATGATAATTTAACGTACGACTGATATAAGTTTTGACGCGCGGCGCCGAACAATGTGTAATTTAAATACAACACTCCTCAAGCGGCGGCGAATCGAATAACTTACTATAAACCTGTAGGTTTACGTATACGTGTCGCGCGTATTAATTCGATAGAAAAATAATAAAACATCTCTCGTTTTGATACATTACCGCGTGTTTGTCGAGAGAAAATATTGTGTCCTTTCAAATCCACACTCGATATGTGGGGTTATAATAATTCAATTTATAAATGATAATACTTTTAAAAAGTCTTACAGTTTATTAATGTTTCGTTAAACTTCATTTACCGTAAATTCAATCTATCAAACTTTCCCTAATAAATTAAGTACCCTCGGAAATATTTATTATTTTTTCGTCCGAGTAATACGACGAGTATTATATTATTTTACGATATACCGCGAGTATATAGACTAATTAATATTCTCCATCACTAGGCAGTGCATGTGCATGTGCATCACGAACGATGACCGAACGCATTTTTTTATGCAACTGCGATTAACGCCACAGACGCTCAAACACACATTTATTTTGGCGTTTTACGTCGGCGATATACATTTTGTAAAGATGCATGTTTGACCAGATTCTTTTGAACCTATTATAGTCATCAATATGGCTCGAAACTTAACGTTCTTAAATGTGTTTACTACAACCGACTGGAAGAAAAAACCAAATTTCTAATTCTGTTGAACAAAAATAGGTCGGAGTGGGACGTCGACGATTAACGTATAGACTTTAAGAAGAATTCGAAATTTCGTGCTATTTTCGAAATTTAGAAAACCCAACGTCGAGTGAAAATTAAAAAAAAAAGAAGTATTTTCATACGCGAATCTACACTAGATAATACTTTCCTCGTCGGTCGGAATATAAACGGCGGCGGCGTCGAAAATTAACCCGAAAGTTTTGTAGAACTCGAAAAAAAAAAAAAAAAGGCCACGAAAAACGTTTGAAAAATAACGTGTGGGTTTACCTTGTAACATATTCAAAGCTTGGAAAGCGACATGCCAAGTTTCCCAAGCAAACTAAGGGGAAACAGGCCGGCAGTGTAAAAATACTTCCTCGAATTTGTTAATTAGTATTTTAGTTTTTTTTTTTTTTTTCAAAAAAAAGTATAATATTCTTATCATGGGCGTCCCCAGGGGGGGGGGCAAGACGGGGCACTTGCCCCCCCCCTCTAGAATTTAAATTTGTTTTCCAAAACATTATCTGTAAAGCGCTAATTTAATAAATATAGATTATTTTAATCTAATAGTAAAAATTACAAAACATAATTATGTTCTTTCTATAAAATGTATAATATAATACCCAAGTGTAATAATGATATTGTATTATAAATAAAATGAGAGTATAAAATGTCTAAAAAATCTTCATTTATTTTTAAAACTAATTTTGCCCCCCCCCCCCCTAGAAAAATGTCTGGGGACGCCCATGATTCTTATCGACGACGCGCCGAAACGTGCCCCGGGCGGATCGTCACGTTTTCCCGAGTTTTACACCCCGGCCGGCAAAATAATAATAATACGTAATATTTGTAATATTACGAATGCGCTATCGGCGAATTTCTGGCCTAAACGAAATGTTATCTTAATACTGTGCGCGAAACGACTTAGGTATTTTATCATTGCGCCCGTGGAGTCGAACAATAGTGCAGAAACTACGAGAAACAGCAACACAATGACCGTTGCGGTACAGTGACGATAATATACGTAGTACGTACGCTCGTATATATATATTCCTAAAATGCAATTCCTTTGTTCTTAGATATAATGTAAAATTAACAGCGAGATACCTATTGGAAGGGCGGGGAAGGACATTTACAAAAGACTAAATCATATTACTGCACTCTGTAATATACTGCCGCTCAGAGTTGACCTCGGCGGCACTGTCTCTTGTCCGGCGCACGCGCGCGTACTTAATATTATAACGTAACGCGCCCCCGATTGTTTAGATCAGGGGTCTCCAACCTTTTTTTACGGAGGGCCAAATCTGAGATGGGCTTTGGCATCGCGGGCCAACATTTTTTAAAGGAATAGTGAGGTAATGCTATTGAAGATTAGAAAATAAATTTTTCGATTTTAGAAAAAAGAAAATTTATTTTTATTATTTATTTATTAAATTTGTTTTATAGTTATGAGAGTTACTTAACGAGAAGTTTGAAATTGCTTGTCTTTCAAAATTTCTTGATAGTTTGCATCAGACTTGGTAGTTCCAATCAACAGCGTCGCTTTTAAATGTTCGTCACTCAAATTGGTTCTATACTTAGATTTGACGTATTTCATTTTTGAAAACGTCTGTTCACATAATAGTAAGTGGAGCTAAACATTGAAATCGTTTCACGTGCATATTTTTTTATATTTGAAAAAGACTCTTCTGGCAACATGGCATAAAATTGTTGGAGTGTATTTTCCTTGAAATAATTTGTTGAAATGGTTGTTTGATGAGAGCTCGACGACTTCGACGAGGTTTTTGCTATTTTTAGTAATATTATGAACAACAACCCAAGAAAAACCATTTATTTGATTTTTAAAGTTACTTTTTTTTGTAGTAAGAAATACTATTGATAAATATATAAGTATAATATTATCTAAATGTTCTAAACATTAGTTAATTTGACGGGCCGGTTTGAAAATCTTGTCGGGCCGTAGGTTGGAGACCCCTGGTTTAGATCCTCGGCAAACCGACGACGGATAAAAAGCGAGTAAATCAAAAATATCGACTACTATTGCGTACAAATCAAACTCGACTTTTGAAATTTCTAATATCCGTTTTGAACGTAACGTAACAAACTCTACAAAACGATAATGTACCGTACGAGTTCAAACAATAGGTCTCGTTGAAATTTTCAGTTCACGTCGGACGAATTTATAAGAATAGCTTCGAGCCGCGAGATCACGTGAAAATAAATAGAAAAGCGTATTGATAACGAAACTCGAAAGTGATTTCGAAAGACATTTGGCGCAAAATAATTTCGTATTTTCGTATACGTTCGAAAACAAATAACGCGCCAAGTCGGCCTTTTTGTTTTAAAATATTCTTTGTTTATCAATAATATAATTACAATTATATAACTTTTGCAAGCACGTACACAGTGGGGTGTTTTGGGTGTTCCCAGAGACCCGCCCCGAAATGTTTGGTTTTTTTGTATAGTTATTTTCTTATCAGATTTTAATGATGTCAATCGTTATTGTATTACAATATACTCTAAAATAGACCGGTTAAAATATTACATTGTGTTTGCGGAACGCCGCCGGCGAAAGCAAAATTAAAATTAAATACCGAAAATTTTTTATTTTAAAACAACCGAAACCGGTGTTTATAAATAAAATAATATTTTACGCCTATCGTGTGGGTACACAAAAGAGATATTCTCAACGTCTAATCAATGGCTAAAACTTCGCGAAAATTAGATTTAGTTCTGTGATTTTTCGTTACAATAATATTATATGTTTATATTTTAATAGCACTGTAAGTGTAGCTGATTTTCAATTTCGTATGAGAATAATAATAATAATAATAATAATGAATGTTTATTTTTAGCAGTTTTTTTAGATAATATGTACATACTTAATATTTATTATTACACTGCAACGTCTATCACTAAGGATGTTTCCTTGTATTGATGGAATAAAGTTTTGATTTTAAAAAAAACCACCCCCTTTTTCCGCGCACGTCCCCGAACTTTTGATACTTTTGCGGACCTATCCGGACCACCGTCGACATTAATCAGTCCGGATAATCAAAGTTCTACTTGGACGCTCAATTATTATCGAACTCGTCTTTAAACGGCCACTAACTACTACTACTATCATAATAACGGCTTGTTCGCGACACTTTTCGTTGCGCGCGCGGGAATATAACGCTTTGTCGCGCAGCTCTTTTGTCTCGCGATTCGCGTAAAATATAATATGACGATATAATATAATATTAATTCGAGTAGTTTATATAATAATACAAATTTATGTTCTCGCGGCGGCGGCGGCGGCGGCGAGGCTAACGTTACACTCGCTCGAACCGTACTTTACTTCTCGGTAAAATACGAGCGAAACACAACGACGACGATATAATAATATTATGCTAATAAGATAATAACAACTCGTCAAAATATTTCGTTCTTTGTGAAGAAAATGTATTCTCCCCCGTCTCTCGCTCTCTCTCACTCAGAGAGAACCTCAAAAATATCGTGTACTTTAATCCCGATATATCCTTATCTGAAATACGGCGCGCGAACACATGGCACGGGATTAAGTGCGCCGAGGTTTCGCGTTCAAAGTGAGTGAATAAACAAAATTAATGCAAGACTTAAATCTTCAAACACCCGAGTATTTCTCCAGTGTCATTTGTCATCCCCTGACACGCGAGATGTTTTCAATGCGTATAATATTATTAATCACCCTTAAAATCATACTTTCCGTAAAGCCCAGGCAGAGTTTTTTCGTATTTTTTTTTTTTTTTCAATGGAAATATTTGAAATTAATTCTCACGATTTTTTCGTATTTATTTATATACATAATATAATATATTATTACATTATTCGCGCGGTTTTAACGATAATTCACACTACTTATTATTACTATTATCGATTTTTGTAGTCGCGTGGAAAATAAATCGAATGCGTTTGGCAGCAGTTCGCGCGTCGTCGTCGGTAAATATTTTCTCCTCGCACCCCGACAGGGAAAAAATATCCGATCGGTCGAAAACTCCGTGCGGTATCGTCTTAGACTCGTTTGCGAGGACATCTAGAGTATATTATAGAACATAATAAATGGGTAAAAATATTTTGAGCATACGACTTTTATCGGTCATTAACGATTATTCAATAAAAGAAAAACTCAACTTAAAAGTGTTAGAACGGTTGAATTTAGATGATTTTGAAATGCAGCTTGTAGATTTTCAGTCGAGTACCATTTGTGGAAAGAAAAATTCGTCATACTGAGAAATTAATTGGAAGAAATTCAGCGTGAAGGGGCGATAGGCAAATTGATCGTAAACATAGGGGACAAGATTTTGAAAGTGTGGAATGAAATTCCAAAAGATTATTCCACTTAAAAAAAAATAGTAGCATTAGCTGTTTTGTCTATTTTTTCTTCCATTTATTCATGAGAGTCACTATTTTCAGAAATGAATTTTACAAAATCTTATTGATGAATGCAGTGCCGCATGTACTTTATTAAAAAGTTACTAATTATTATAAACCAAATATCAACGAATTGGCATCAAGTGTTCAACAACAAAAACCACATCGAAATAAATAACAAAGCAATATTATTTATATTATTACTAGCTGAATAACCCGGCTTCGCCCGTGTGCAGTATAACTTTTTATTTTATCAGTTTTTTTTTTCATTTTTTGCCCAAATTTCATACTCAAAGCTCCAGCAGTTCCAGCCAGGCGAATTTTTCTAGTTTCACCCTTTTTACCCCTTTTAACCCCCTTAGGGGTCAAATTTCGAAAAATCCTTTCCCATGGGGCCTCTGCTATATTAAATGAAACTATTGACAAAATTTAATACCACAAAGCTCCATTGACTCAGGATTTTTTCCATTTTTATCCCTTTTAACCCCCTTAGGGTTAATTTTCTCCATAATTTATGCTATAAACCCGCTCCCCGACATTCTCTATCATTTAAAAAAAATTTGAGCCAAATCGGCCCAGCCGTTCTCAACTGATTCAATTTCCAATTTTTTGTCTCCATTTTTATATATATAGATTATTATTATGTACCTAAACTAACCTTTTTATAATATAACAAAATATAATATTTTTAATATTTTTTTCATGGCACGCTCTAAAAAAAAAAGAAAAAAACAATACGTTTTACCGTTCGTATTTGTCAACGATCGATTCGATGTCGTACGTTTATGCGTCTAGATTTTTTTTATTTATAGACTATTTTACCGTTTGTTTTTGTGTTTACACGGACAATTCATCACGTCGTCGACGCCGTGAAATAAATCTCGTGCGTCTTTGTAACGCCGTAATGTCATGATTGATAGTCGATTGACGTTACACCGAGTGACCTGTCGCGAGTCAGGTCGACTGACTGTTCCTACTCGTCGTCGGACCGACGACGAACGATCGCAAAACGCGTCCGCTTTGAATAACGTCGTTTTTTTGTTTTTAATTTCACCGAAAAAATAATATTTTTTGGCATTTACGATTTATAGACGACGACGACGACGACGACGGTGGCCGTATTTTGTTTACGATTTCGAATATCCACAGAGATACAACACACATAATATATACGTATTGATATTATGAAAACAAAAGTCGTAAAACAACGAGTAATATCTATTAATGTTTTTAAACTTTTATTAAAAAAAAAAAAAAAAGGCTCGAAATATTTATACACATCCCATAACACCCTAAAGTCCTTAATAGTATTTATTTATCGATCGCGAAACGTAATATTATTTTATAACTTTCGCAGTCGTATTAATAATAATGATAAAAATCGTTCTTCGGCGCGAATTTTGGATATTCCCGAGGTTTGGTTTTCGTATTTATATTAAAACGCGATTCGAACGGCTCGACTTTCTATAACCGCTTATTAGTTCGGAGCACCGTCGACGACGACGAGGCTCTATAATATTATGTAATAAAATTACACTTTCGGTTTCAAATTAATACAAATCTTTGGTACAAACTATACCATGCCGGTCGCGTTGTACGCGCGTATACGTCGGTGGCGCGATGAGAACATTTTACCCGACGTACCGTGGAATATGTTTTCGTAGAATAATTGAAAAAAAAAAAAACGTTTCGATATTATCTACTCTGTCGAGACATTGTATTATGATAATCAGGGTTGGATTTTATATAGCATTTGCTACTTATTATAGGATAGAGATAAAAATAGCAGAGTGGGCTCAATCAGTGGCGTAGCCAGGGGGGGGGGGCTGAGAGGGCTGCAGCCCCCCCCCCGAAATGTTAAGGAAATTTAAAAATTATTTTAATGGTCTATGAAAGTCGCTACAAAAGTCTGAATTTGTATATTACTAATCTTAAATTGTCATCTTTATTTTGTTCGTTTTCTATAGCTTCGGCCGTGCTAGTAGGTATTTATTTAATGCATATAACCACATGAAATTTTCATATAATCTGTGTTAAATGCATTGGGAGCAATACAAAAATAGCCGTTGACGTATTTTTCAATGGATTTATTTTGTAATATATCTAATATTTTTTTGTTAACTATAAATTTGTAAGGAAAAAATAATGTTTTCGTTAAATCTATGAAATATGCATAAAAATGTTCAAAAACCTATACAATATGCAAATTCGTACAAAAAATAACGAAATATGCAAAATTATGCAACAAAAATTTTTGTATTTGGAATATACATACTATGGATCAAATTTGTATCGAACTAGAAGTTCAATATGCACTTTCTAAACAAATATGCAAATGCCTAAAGTTCCGAGCCTTGGTGATTATATAGTACTGCTGTTTTAAATATACGAAATTTTATCGATTCTAAAACGTAGCGTTTTTAACCGAAATACGCCGTTCTCCTCGTGTCGGCAAAAAAACAACGGGAAAAAAAGGAAAACAATCGTAATTTTCGAGTGGGCGCTCGCGTGAAAATCCGACCCGGTTAAATCTTCGGCCGAACAATGGCCGGGAGCCATCTCTCGGCGGTATACATACGATGATTTTCGGGGAGGCAAACGAAAACAAACGTAATAAACAAATAAAAGAATGCGCGTTTGATCCGTCGCGGCGGCGGCGGCGCACACATTATAAACGCGTCGGAACAAAATACGATTACAATGCCGTGACGTTTGCGGTTTATACGGCGGCGGCGGCGGCGGCGGCACAAGGTCGCGGGGATTCATAGTTATTCCGGAACAATGATTTTCGGCTCGTCGTCGTTGTCGGATATGTATGTACGTTTCCACCGCGGCCGATGCCGTCGTCGTCGCCACTCCCGCAGCAGCGCGTGGCCCGACGGGATTGCCGTTTCCGTTTTTCGGGTCGCGCGGAAACGCGGCGAGGGCAGGACGAAGGTGTCGTCGCTCCGTCTTCCACCCGGCCGCGGTCCTCCGATCGCTTCGTCCCGCCCCGTCGTCCTTCCATCCCCCCCCCCCCCGTACTGCGGGTGTGATGTATGGAATATTCCGTTTGCGCCCCCGGCGGAGAACGACAAGATTTATGCGACGGCTACGAGCCATTCAATCAAACGCTGCCAACGTCCTCGTCATCGCCGCCGCGCCGCACACACGCGCGCGTATTATACTACTACTATTATTATTATTATTACTACTATACGAACGCACGCGTGTACTTTCTACCCGCCGCGCGCCGCCGCAACAGTGTCACAAACGACCCGCGGAGCCGTGTTTATAGTGCAGTGGTTCCCAATTAGCATCGACAACCCCGCGCGGAACCCTAACTAAATGTCACCACAAACATGCCGGAGACGCGGAGACTTTATTTTCGTCCGCCCCGCCTTTTCGGCGGGAAAAATATCCTTCGCTCGAACCCGCTCCTCGGCGCGAGAAACAGATAAAACCCGGCCCGATCGTCTCGCGGACTGTTGTCGTCGCGTCGTAAAACGTTCGTTGGAAAACGTCACTTGTGTATAACACAACACAATAATATTATCGACTATTTTCGGGCTCAGGCCCGTTATCCTCAGTGCCGCAACAATTGGGTGTGCAAGGCGTGCGATGCACACGGGCCTCCGGTTCTTAGGGGCCTCCCAAACCATAAGCTAAAAATTGAAGATTGTCCGTTTCAAAATTAATTTAGCCTATCCTTGGTATTCTTTACTTCCTCGTGGCTCGTACCTCGAAAGTTTTTTGACTTTTTTTGTAATTGTTTTCAACGAATTTATTATTAGCATAAGTAGATGATAATTAATATCATGCAAGCTTCGTTGGATCTGTAAATAATTCGGTTTCATAGTAAAACGTACAAATTATTATAGGAATAAAATTACGAAAATGATATTATAAAGTATGACATAATTTGTAGGATAATAGTCATTATCGCAGTGGCCCCTCTCTGTTATTGCGAAATATTTCTCAAATAATTATTGTATGGATACTAGACTTGGATCACTGAATTAAGTTGTTCGTTATTTTTTTGATTATTCGTTATACTAATTTATAGAGGAGGTATTTAGAAGCTCAAATTTTTATAAATTTACATAATTATTTATTCTTCTGATCGGTTCCGCGAATCCGTCAAATATTTAAGTTATAGCACTAAAAAATACTAAAAAATTTCTGTAGTAATACAAAGATCAAGTAACAAATATATTATTAATTTGGGGCCTCTAAATAAATCCTTGCACACGGGCCTCAGAATTCATAATTGCGGCACTGGCCCCCTTGGGTGCGCCCTTGTTGCCTGGACGAGAACGAAATCGTCCAGGTCGGTTTTTTTTCCGATCGCTTCGCCGACAGTCTGTTTTTTGGGAACCGGCAGCAACACGTCGAATACGCACACACGATTTGGTATAAAATATGTAACGTACGCGCGCAGAGAGAGAGCGACAGGGGACGAAAATCCCGTCGCCGCCCTCCCCGGTTTGGCCCCGCGCGAGCGCGCGTTATTACTCGTATATTTATCGTCGGACCCGTATATTGTAATATCATGACGCGAGCCTCGGAAAAATCGGTCGGAATATCGCGCGCATCCTGCGGCCCCGCTCCTGCGGTTCATCCTTGCCGCCGGAACCGCAGTGTCAGTCGTCGCGCCGTGTCCTGCGGTCCGTCGCGGGTGCCCGGAATCGTGTTTTGCGTTCGGGCCGCCCGTCGTTCGCGTCACGAGTCGTTTTTCCTCGCGCGCGCGCGGGAGAGAGAGGTTTTGGGGTCACCGGGGAGGCGGGGGGATCTCTTCCATTGTCTCTGTCTCTTGGTTTTTTTTTTTTTTTTTTCCAGCCGATCAGCAGAAAACTACTCACAAGAGCTATTATATTATTATTATTACTCTATACGTTTTATAACTCGCCATGTACGCGTTATTATTATACACGGGCGGCGCGGGCGGGCCGGGGTTACGACTACGCGTATAGGTACACGCCCGCGGACTCGTCTCGGCTTTTTTACGACCTTTGTTTTAACTCATCGGTCAATGAATCGTCACGGACGATAACGGCGTTTTTTTTTTTTTTTTTTTACAAGAGAAACGACAACAAATTACGTCCGATATATTTATATACAATCGAACGGTAGTATTTTTGTTTTATACGCGCGTCGAAAATATGCGCGCGCAGGATTTTCCTTTTCTAAAGTAACTGCCTACAATATTGTATGCGTTTTGTCTGTATACGTTTCATACGCGACAACAATGCGATTTAGTAGTCGAACGTCATTATATACGATACTCATCTTAAAATACAATCATAAACTATTATATTATACAATAATGACCGAAATCGGCATTAGCTTTTACGGCGGAAGTGTATTTTCCGTAACTAAAAATCGTCGCGTTTCAATATCATATATTAATATTTATCCACTCCTCCTGAAACGTATCGGATTAATTAAACGGGGGGGGGGGCAGGATTTCACACCGGCCGGAGCGAACGGTACAAACCGACCGATTCGGAACGAAATCACTTTATAAAGTCTATAGAACGTTGTGTGTTTCGAAAAGGACTATAAACGATTTTCGGGGGTTCGTCCCTCCGGCTCGCCCCGCGTATTATTATGATTCTATTTCCCGCGGCTCGCCGAAATGTGTGTTTTACAACGTTCGCTCCGGTCGAAAATTTCTGGGTCTCACGCGATTCTCGTCGACTCGACACGACTAATAACGTCGACTCCGATCCAAGTTCCCACTGCGAATTGATTTTCGAATGGGACGGCGCGGCGGCGGCGGGGCCGGGTAAAGACACTCGGCGGTGCCGGATCGCCGAGATTTGGCAGACGAAACGCCCGTCCGGGGGGTCCCACTTCTTTCGGGGGTCCCGTCGAGACGAAAACAAAAAACGCGCACGCCCAAATAAAAAAAAAAAACCCTTTTTTCTTTCATTTCCAAACGTATATTTTATCACGACGCGCGACGTCTCTCGGAACTGCAGTACTAAACGCGTACGCGACTAATATAATAGCTGTGCGATATTTCCGTCGAGACTTGTTTTACGTAAATTCAGTTGTATGGAAATGGAAAAACGACGACTTTTTAACCCGTAAACGAATAATAATTAGTGTTTTTTTTTTATACCGACGACGGTATAGTTTGATTTATCGAAATCGATCGGCGCTGTAACTCGAAACGTCCGCGCCGCCGCCGAGGAGAACGTAAATCTAACCCACCGCCTACTAAATTAACCAACAACAAACTATCGACTGTTTCGTGGTTTTCAACTGTAATAAAATAATTATTACCGTCCAGATCGTCACTCTATCCAAACCGCCGATATCGTCGACGGCAATAATTTGTCGTCGCGCAACCGCAACACATTGGAAGAACCGAACGTTTAAATCTTCTTCTTTTCTTTCTTTCGTTTTACGCGTTTCGTCATTATTCCTCGTTTCGTTCGGTCGAGATCGCTTTATTCGATACACAACTCGTCGTTATTTATTCGAGTGAAATCCGAACCTATTGACTTTGGACAACGTCATCGCCCCCTGCCGTCGGAAAAAAAAAACACAGAAAGAATGAAAAGGATTGTTATTGATTTTTCCTTCGGGCCGATAAAATGAAAATAAATAAATAAATAAAAAAAATCGGGTCGGAATAAATATCGTTTGGTACGTATACGAGTATATATTATTTCGGAATAGTATTTATTCATATGCGGGTTAGACGGGCGCGAGACTATATTATTATAATACGTACACACTGCGGCATTATACGTTTTCGGACCCCGTTTCCAAACCCGAGTCTCGATATACCGTTTCATAATAACATTACGTATTAACGGAGAGCTGCGGCGGCGCGCTGTCGGTGAAAATTCTAATCAGTTTCCAAATCAGAGACCGCGCTACACAAATGCGTTTTACGAGCTCGCGTGCATAATAGGTCCATTAAGTACCACCCACATATTATGATGTTGTACGCGAATCTCTAAAACATTACATTTACAAAGTGCACGTGCGTAAACATCGACTATTATGACATCAATTAACGCGATTAATCAGTTAACATGATCGGAATCTTGCGGTCCCCGCACAATTCGACCCCGGCACAAACACATACGCGTATCACACAACGACCGCCGCCGCCGCCGCCGCCGCCACTATCGCGGTAATCACTTTTTACCGCGCCGCCGCCGCCGGAATCGCGAAACACGGTTTCGGTCCGATTAGATATTCGTCTAAACCCGAGCGTTACACACAATTCTATTGTGAAATCGATCACAATAATTATTTTCATACGACCGTTTACCAGTATTAATTTCTATAATATATTATTACTAGCTGAATAACCCGGCTTCGCCCGTGTGCAGTATAACTTTTTATTTTATCAGTTTTTTTTTTCATTTTTACCCCTTTTAACTCCGGTAGGTGTCGAATTTCGAAAAATCCTTTCCAATGGGGTCTCCACTATATAAAACGAAACTGCTGCCCAAATTTCATACTCAAAGCTCCAGCAGTTCCAGCCAGGCGAATTTTTCTAGTTTCACCCTTTTTACCCCTTTTAACCCCCTTAGGGGTCGAATTTCCAAAAATCCTTTCCCATGGTGCCTCTGCTATATTAAATGAAACTATTGACAAAATTTAATACCACAAAGTTCCATTGACTCAGGATTTTTTCCATTTTTACCCCTTTTAACCCCCTTAGGGTTAATTTTCTCCATAATTTATGCTAAAAATGGAACGGATTTGAATGCAAATTGCATTTTTTTCTCAATGTCCGAAAACATTGGTTTCCAAGCAAAAAGTTCATTTCATACGTCAAAGAATTAAAAAAATGTAACTTTTATTTTGCATTTTTTGAAATTTTCAGTGCATTTTGTGGTTTTTAAGTCACTTTTTCAACATTTTTTCCACATTCATTCTAAAAAAAAATCAAAATACCTAAATATGTATTATGTTACGAAATTACGAAATTATTGTTGACACGTGTAGACATAAAATATATACCTACAAGTTAAGTTACAACAGATTATTACCCACATTAAGGTAAAGATATGATACGATAAACTATTTATCTAAATTGTAATTTTGTATTGCACTGTTGAATTGTAATTAGATTTTTTATAATAATGTGTTTTTTCATAAGTTTTAAATTAAAAATTTTGTTTTTAAGGGCATATTTTTAGTGCATTTTTTGATGTTGAAGCATTTTTTTAAGGCATTTTTCTTGTTTTTTAGAGCATTTAAATCCGTTCCCTAATTATTATTATTACACGAACGCGTTTTAGAAAATTATAGACGACTACGATAGTAATAATTACTACTCGTCGAAAATCAGACGACCTGCTCTAGTCGCGGTCGAATTTCTCATTACTTTCTATACTAAATTTCCATAGATTTCAATAGGTTATTTCGGGTCCCGGAGTAGAGGAGTTCGTAGAGAACGAATAATAATTGTGTTTATCTACGATCGCGTTCGCTCGAATGCCGACCTTAAGTCTACACCTAGAGCGGTCCAAGGACGGAACGGATGGAGGTACACACCTATATTGCCACTCGTTTTGTTTTGACAGATCCTTCTGTGGCAGAAAGAAATTCCCTCGGATTCTCGAGAGACGATTTCGACGGCGAGTCGGTGTTGACGCCCGAATTCAAAAACAGCCTAGGCCAGAGATTCCCAACCAGGGTGCCGCGAACTTTATTTAGGGTTCCGCGAAATTATTTGAAATACATATTTTTTAAGAAAAAACGATTTCATGAAAAATAAAATACAGCACTGTGTGTAATAAAACAGACTATAATATAAAACCTAATGGGTAGAAATATTGTGTTGTTCAAAAAAAATATAAGTTTAACTGAATTCAGCCTCGAAGAAGAAGAAGAAGAAGAAGAAGAGCTCGCTGAATTACGAAACAGTCGAACTCTTTTATCAAAATATAAAAATGTTCCATTAAATGAATTTTGGATTCATGTTGAAAAAATTCACGATAAAATTGGTAAAAGAGCTCTAAAAATATTATTGCAGTTTTCGACGTCATATTTATGTGAACAAGGATTTTCCACTCTAAAAACAAATAAACGAACGAAAATGGAGTTCATTGAAGAAGAAATGAGAGTATGTCTTTCAACTATTCGACCACAAATAAAAAATTTGTGTAATAAAAAACAAGCCCAAGTGTCACATTAGTTCCACGAGTTCCCTGATTTTTAATTAATCTTGATAATCAAATAATATTATGAAATAATAATAAAATATACAAATATATTATAGTAAGTTAATGTTCAATGTAATAATTTATTTTATTAAATATAATATTTGTATATACCATATACCTACGTCTTTCTACTTTTGTTTTATACTATAGACCAGGGGTGGCCACTAACCTTAACTTAGGGAGCCGCAAATTTATAAAAGTAATTCGAGGCGAGCCACATTGTAAAGCGATGAAGACACATTTTTCATTTTAAATCAAATAAAGGAACATTTATTTTTTACACTACACACAAAAAAAAAAAAAATGATCATTATTGACATTATTAACATTAACATAATTATTGTTGTTTTACTCACGAGAAGTGCTTTTTCGAGTGTTCATTTTTTCTGTAAGTTTATTGAAATCTGGCTGATAATTTGTAAGCGCAGTTTGCACAAGTTCACTTAAATGTTCATCAGACAGATCGATATTTAGATTTAATTAATTTAAACGAATAACGAAACCGGTGGCAACAAACACTGCACTATCTAACGTTTCTAACGATTCTAACAGAATTTTATTAGTTTTAGTCTAAATTTGGTTCAAGAGCCGCATGCGGCTCGCGAGCCTCGTTGTGGCCACCCCCGCTATAGACTCTATAGGGTGCCCCGGATTTTTAGAAAATGATTAAGGGTGCCGTGAGTCAAAAAAGGTTGGGAACCTCTGACCTAGGCGACGGATAGATAGATAGATAACCGTGTACACTTGGAAAACAATTATTAAGAATGTTTTCCGAATTGGCACTCGATTTATAGACGTCAGAATCAGCGTTCGAAAACGTTTGTTATATATCGTAATGTAGAAAACGAACTTTATTCGGTCGTCCGTCGTCGGTGGCGATGATGCTCGGCGTTTCAAAACGCACTCGATAGAATAATCAAATTCGTTCCGAAAACAAATGCTCGTACTACTACTCGTAGCACACACTGAGTGTTGTGTTTCAATAATCGTACGACGACGTCTCAAACATTTGAGTAAGATTCTTCGTAATATAATCGTTTGCCTCTTATTTGTTCGTTCGGAACCGTTCGTTTTAGTCGAGAAATGCTTAAAAAGAAAAAAAAAACCACCGCAATATAAATAATGTTTAGCTCGTAAAAATCTAATTTACTACACAGCAATAAATATGATATACACACACACACACATATATATACGTATATATTATCTGGTAATATATCTTATATTTTATAGTAATAACTTTAAACCAGAGAAGAGTAGGAGAAATTGCGCGGTATATTCTATATGCTAATGACGTTCAAATTTAAACAAAACAAAACTCCTGTCTTACGTTAAAGTTTTCAGAAAATAATGGAAATATATTTAGTTTGGTGAAAAAGTTACCCGAACGTGAATAACCTTGGCGAAAGATTAAAATATGGTGTACCACTTAATTTAAATTATTATTATTATTATTATTTTCCAAACCTGATTAATATGACGGCGCTTGGTTTTGAAAAAAAAAAACCGTTTCGAACGTGATTTGATATGGTCGCGAGAGCTTAATGTGACGACGGATTTTTCGCGTAAATGTCGTCTTTATAAAGACGATTTGACGAATCGGACGGGGTGCGGACGTCTCGATCGTTTTATCGAACGATAGTGATGTATTTTTTCGTCGAGGGAAGTTCTTTACGCCGAAATTATACCGGGCGATTCGTATTCGTACGAGTTTTCAGATCGAATATTATCGTTTTAATTCGTTATTTTTAACACGCTATTCGTTCGAAAAGAAAACGGCTAAAATATTATTCGCCGACACTTTCGGAACAAAATATATTATCACGTCTACTACCGATTTCCAACGTCCGTTACGCGACCGTCAACAGTTGATTAATATAATTTTTTTTCTTTTTAAATATAATATAGTTATGTAGTCGATGTAATACATATTATATTATGTAAATATAAATTTAAAAATTAGGTTTTTTGTTTCTTGTTAAAACGATTAGAGTTCAAGTTCCGAAGTCGATATTGTAAATCTATTAGTGTTGGCCAACGATATAATTTTCAATATCGATATCGTATTGCGATATCGGAAAAATACAGTTATCGATTTCGAAGCATATTCACAAAGCATTATCACATACAACAGCACCAACTTTAATTATTCCAAAATTTAAGAATAGAATTTAAATTGTTGACGATATTTATTGAAGTGTGGGACTCAGGAACTTCTACTGTTTCTAAAATGCGTGTACGTAAACACCACTTTTCTAAATAATGACAAGTTACACCTAAATAACTATGATTTGCCAGTGACGTCCAAAAATCAATTGTTATACAAACATGTGAAATATTTTTTTATCGATAGCGCGATTATTTTTAGATATCGATACCGAAATGATTAAGAAAATACCCACGATATCGATATCGTATCGAATTATCGATATCGTTGGCCAACACTAAAATCTATGTTGTAAACTGTACTTGAGCCTGACGGTCAGAAGAATCGATCGAATAGATTACCGCCGAGCTGCTGTTCTAATACGAAATTCAAACACTATTTATTTCTCCACGTCGTCGTCGTCGTCGTCGTCGTCGCGTTGAAAAAACGAACGAATCGAGATCGAAATTTACGAATAATCGCCGCTTTCTTCGGCCCCGATCGCGTATACGTTTTTTTTTAAATAAAAAAAAAAACTACTATATCTATAACGTTACCGACAGTATTGTTAGTATATTCCGCTAGTACAATAATAATAATAATTATCAAACCGAGACACGTCATTGTAATACAATACAGCGCGCGTTAATCTAATTATCGCATCGATTGTAATAATGTCATTGTGACTAGACAATAGAATTTACAAAGCTTTCGTCGTCGTCGGGGGGCGAGGATTATTATTATTATTATTCTCCGCTGCCGAAATAATTCGTCCAAAGGTCATATATATATATGGGGGGGCACCGCGTGCTAGTAGAACGGTCGATTGCTGTGGAGAGACCGCGCTATCAAATATATACGTACACGAAAGAATTCGGTGCGATTTCGAAACGTCGCGCGTCGTCGATAAGATTGTATCGCAATATTATTCGTATTATTATAGAACGGGCCGAGTAACAGAAATTAAACACAGCGAAATAAAAAAAAAAAAAAAAACAAAATACAAAACGAATAAATATACAAAAGTAACTTAATGCAGTTCGGTAGTTCACAAGAGTGATGGGGAATAGTGATGTGCAACGGATAAGGCGATTGGAAGGGGGTCGCGGGAAGCACCGTCAAAAAAGTGATGATAATTCGTCGTCGCGAAACGAAAACTATTGTCACGAGCACTGTTTTTTTTCACCCCCCTCGTTTTATATAATGTTTACTACTGTAAAAAGAAGAACGGTCGAATATCGTTTGATATTTGTTTCGAGTTGTCGACTCGTCGTCGTCGTCGTGCAATTGGAAATAATAAAAGTTTTTTCATTTCTCCGACTAATAAAAATCGTATTAAAAATTATACAATATAATATAATATATAATAAAAAAAATCCGGTACATCGAAGACGAGAAAAGGAATTTTTTCGTTTCGCCCGAAAATAAAATCCCGGCCACGTGCCCGTCGTCGGTAGAACGGCGTCATGTATTATAGTGTATAGTGTTGGAGAGTTTCGCAAACGAATAATGAAAACTCGACGTGAAACGCGCACGCGTCCGACGATCGAAACGACTACGTGATTTGCTTACTCGTGATTGCGCGGGCGAACGAATAAAGTTTCGTTATTTTGCCCGCAAAACCTTCGCGCCAGCCGCGACCGGTATGTCATTTCTGAAAATATTAACTACCTATATATGCAACAGTTTTTCTTCTTCATCTTCTTCCGGTAAACCCACCACCAGGACCATCATCCCGACACACATCCTCGCCTCCAATTCTCCCTATCCTTGCACTCTCCAATCTTTACCCCCACCCAACGCTCTCGTATCATCCCTTACTATGTCCTAGCAATCTTTTGTTCTTTATTACGTATTTCTAGTAAACATTTGGTTTGTGGGAAGATCGTTTCTATAATTCCTCGTTTTTCCTTATTTTCCATTCACCAAAGATCTTTCAAAGTATTTTTCACTCCTCGTTTTAATGGCCCCGTGTCTCAGCTCCATAAATAATCGCAGGTCGTTCAGGTACGTGGTATTTAATTGTATTTTTAAATTCTTTGAAAGTGAAGTAATTTCGACCAATCGCTCCGCTCGTCGTCGTCGAATAATTATTTTGAAAACGCTCACGTCCTCGAGTGTATACGGCGCGATTACGAACGACGTTTTTTTATTATTTATTGCCATCGACGGGAGACACTATAAGGACGGACGCGAAACGTAGGAATACTCATCGCGTCGTCGTCGAAATTCTTTCCGATCGTTTTATATTTACTTCGGGCGGACGCGCTCGGTCAACGCCGCCGCCGCTTTTTGACGTAATTTCACGGCGCGTTTGGAGAGAATACTCGAAAAGATTTCGTCCGTGCCGTGAAAAATGACCGTTCGGCGTTTAACGGCCGGAATACTGCCCCGCCCCTACTCGCTCGCAGCGCGTCCTTCCGCCGCCCGCGCGCGTCCTGCCCTCCGCCCGCTCCGGCTTTTGGTATAAGTCGAAGTTTACAGTCGGCCGGACCGGACGTCCAGTTCCGAACTCCGTGACAGAAGTTTTTGCACTCGTAAATCATGGCCGCGAGTATATATACGTATATATATATTATATAATAACGAACGGGGAGAAGGAGAAATCGCGAAAAAAATAGCCTCGCAGGATAATTGGTCGAGAACGCGCATCGGCTCCGCAGTAGTCCGAACGTTTATGTTGTAATAAAGTTTATCGAGTGGTGCCGTCGAAATTCGAATAACGTCCGCCGCGTTACACGCGCGACGACGACGGTTCGCTTTGGACACATATTTATTGTTGTTGTTTTTTCCCCCGCCGCGCCGCCGCCCTCTCTCTCTTCGTTTCTTATCGACATGTCTGTTGTTCGCCGGTCCGTTTCGCAAACGTTTAAAAACGATAACTACGGGCCAACTGTGATGTAATAGTGTCTGCAAACCGTATCGAAACTTATGAATTTAAAACGTACACGCGAGTATACGTATATCGAAACTTTCTTTCTTTTCCGAACCGCCGCGCGCCGTTTCGCTCTGTCCGATTAATAATTATCGCGCCGCGCTACAACGAATCCCGGGATAAACGAGCGAGCGCACGGAAATCGTTTCCTTTTTCGATACGCCAACAGCAGTATTATATTGACGGGGGGAAGTGGTGCAAACAATACGCGCCGCGCCAAATTGAATTCAGAGAAATATACACTATCGCCACTCCGAGCGCACTGCGTCATTTAAAGAATTCCGAGAGTTGTTACAACAAACAGATACGAATTTAAAGTTTTAATATTAAAAAAAAAAAAAAAAAAACCGCGTTAAATTTTCTAGTCGGTATTGCTATAAAACGTCGATATGGTAAAATTCACAGGCGCGAACGGAGAAGGGGCTTAAAACTTCGCGGGTTTTGTATCGGTTCGTTCGATTTTTCACCGTCTGTTTTTCGTCCAAACACAATCTCATTAAATATTTACTTTAGTTGTGCTTATATATATATATTATATAATATTTTATAGCCACACGAGTGTGGCCGATTGTTTTCATGCGGCCCGGAAAGAGCTCGTCGGATCGATACGAAAGAGCAGCGTCGAATTTTGGAATTTAGTGCAAGGAAAAACGATACGAAAATGTGCCCGTTTAGCGACCCAACTATGTTCACGTCAGCACTTCATCTATGTGAAGTCTGCCTGCCGATTCACAATTTGACGACCTGTTAAGAGTGGCAACTATATCACGATAAACCTGATGTATCCGAAACAGTAACGAAAACGTCTCGAAAAAAATCACACTGATTTAAAGTATTTAATTTCGTAATAATAAACTAGCCGACCCGGAAAACGTTGTTTTTGCCATATATTTCTAGTGAATTTTCTAGTATTAAAAATAACTGACGTAAGTATGTGAGGACACGGTGGACGATGACGGTAACAAAACGCCAGCCATTGATTTATATAAAATAACGTATAATCTATTTATTATATGAAATCAAAATTACCACGCACTCACGCAGATCGTTGCATCTGAAAATCTAGCCCTTAACCCCATTTTTAACCCCTTTTACCCCCTTAGGGGTTGAATTGATGGATTTTTCATCATTACGTACTTGATCGAAATAGTTCATGTCCTATTCTCAGAGCTACCAAATATGTGCGAAAAATTTCATGAAAATCGGTCTCGAGCCGTTTCGCGGAGCAGTTCGATATAACAAACACACCGTGACGGTGAGAATTTTATATACTATATGAGATCAAATGTATTTTTTTTTTCTCTCTCCCTTTCCGTCAATTTTGACTCGTGGCCCGCGCGATAATTTAAAACGTGTGACGTGGCTCGACCTCAAAACGCGCGGGTGATATGAGCACGGCCGGCCTAGACTTTCGCGTATATTTCGCGGGAAAAACGTCCGTTTCGACAGACGATCGGAAACAGAAACCATATTATTGTGAAACGTACACGAGCGGATAGACGACGAGTTTAACGACCACACCCCGCGAGAGAAACGAGCGGCGGTCAAAGCGATAGGGGCGGTGTGCCGAATACGTTTGAAACGACTGCGAATGTTGAAATATAACTACAACGAGAATATATTATCGATCGACGACGCTCGTTATATAACGCGCCGCGGATTATATCGTTTTGAAAACGACCGATTCGATTTCCGATTTTTACAACCGCGCGGAATTATCGGTAAAGCGGTCGTAAGAAAAACGTGTTGTTTCGGAACATAATGGACGGCGTTAATCGCGGAATTAATATATTATTACTGGCTGACCCGGCAAACGTTGTTTTGCCATATATTTTCGGTGAATTTTGCAGTATAAAAAATAACTGACTTATTGTAAGTGCGTGGCGACGACGGCGTTTACGATTGAAAGAGGAATGGGTGCGCGCACGCACGCAAATTCGGTAAAAGTTATGTAATAATATGATATTGCAAAATAAATTCGTTTTTGGTAAAGATCGTCGGGTTTATTGATGACATAATAATCTATTCATCAAATTACTCGCTGATCGTTGCATCTCAAAATCTAGCCCGTGAAAAGTTTACCCCTTCTTTTAAGGGTTGAATTTTGAAAAATGAGTTTGTAGATTTATTTGTATACATCCCCCTAGGGGAGGTGCTCAAACGGGGATTTTGTATTATGAAAAATTACAAACCTGTGTTGTAATAGTATGTACGTATATGTGAAAAGTATATGAAACACGTATATATAATATTTTAATTGAAAATGATTCGCAAAAAAATTTATAAACAATGATAATGGTCACTATGGTTACAGTATACTGTATACGTACATATGTATAAATGGGTTATATGATATAAATGGGCTGACTTTTTCCTATAATCAATAGCAACCATTTAATATTTCAAAAGTACATCACAAAATTCCCGTTTCAGCACCTCCCCTAATTGGGTTTTTTCAAAAAATTGAGCCAAATCGGCCCAGCCTTTCTCAATAATTGATGAATTGTTTTACATTTTTGACTCCGTTTTAATATATATATAACCGTTCCAGAATATTCTCGGCGCTCGCCACATATAAATATTGAAAAAAAACTATTCTATCTTTTAAGTTGGACCATATTATAAATGGTTACCAAATTTTATCAAAATCCGTTCGGTAGTTTCGGAGTTTATCGCGAACATACACCGTGACACGAAATTTTTATATATATAGAATATAATGCGGCGGCGGCGCGTTCGAACGGTTATCGAATTAATCAGAGTTCTATAACACACTGTATAAATAGCGGAGGGAAAGGGATTTTCAAAGGGTTTCCTGACCCAATAACCGTTGACCCGATTAAGCCGCAGCGGTATTGTTACGAAGGGGTTGCTTTTGTCATGGAATCCGGCCACTTCACCGGTACCCGCCGGCCGGGCCGCGACGACGACGGCGCGGCGCCACTCGAGGGGCACCCTGTGATTTTATGCTGATATTGCCGTCGCGGGATACTCCTTTGCCGATAACGTTTTAATTAGGTGCACGGTACACGCCGGAAACGCGCCGCTGTGCCGGTCGGAAATAACGAAAACGACGTCTTCAATCCAACTGTCTACTAGTGCCCGAAAACAAAAGACACGGTCGGGACGATAACTCGGGCGCGAGACTACTACCACCGCGTTCTATCGATTTGATTTTCTTTCGCGAGATCGACCAAGTTTCAACGTTTACCTATGCGGCACAGGACGTGTAATACATATTTTACGATATTAGTTAGGCCGGCCGGCGATTATTTAAATTGTTTTGTCGTTTTTGTTTTATTGGTTTTGTTGATATTTGTACTGGTCCGCGACGTCAACAACGATTGAATAATATTTTTTTTCATAAATTTCCTAATGACAATTAATTATTATTCGACTGAAACCGAACCGCAGTTCAGCTACGACGATAATACATGTTGTATTCGATTGTTTTGTTCTTTTCCTATACAAAATACTAATAACGCGTCGTTTCGGTTGCAATTCCAATAAAGGCAAAATATTAGTTTTCCAAAAGTAAAATGTATAGGATTTAGCAAAAACCACCGACTATTATTCGTATATTTTAATAATATTTACGGCGGTAATAACACGGCCTGTTCGACCGGTTTCGTTTAGTTTCGAACTTGCCGTTTCTATATAGTATTTTATATTATTTACTTGTATAATATTGCTAATTAAATGTTATTGAAAAAGTTTTTTTCAAAAGTAGCAAGTGTCTACTTATATATATATATCGATTAAACGAAAGCGAGTTGCATTATAATTACTGTTAGAATATATACCGTTCGATTATTAGGCGTTGAAATAAACGACGGACAATGTGACGTGTTTCTGCGTCGGAGGATTTAATACGTTATATGAAATGAAGAGTAGTTGTTCGCGTTGAAATATTATGTGACTTAAAGTCGTAGAATTCGTAATATACTTGATATCTCACTTACGAACAAGTATAGAGTCGGCGGAGAAAAACTCAAATTACTCCTCTCGATCGTATTTTTATCAGTTTAATTTCGAAAACGTCGATCGACCGACGCGTTTTTCAAAACGCGAAAAGATTTTCAATGAAAATACAACTACTGGGCGTGAAATAGCCTCCGATTATTGGTACCCTCGTGCGCGCGCGATGTTCTAGCCGTAAAACGCGAAATCGCTCGTTCCGTCACAAAAAAAAAAAAATTAAAACTGTGTCGAATTCACCGATATAATACTCTATACCGGTGGTTCCCAACCTTTTTTATTCTACGCCCCCCTTTGTATATTTTCGAAACTCTCGCGCCCCCCCCCCACCTTCTATAACGTGAAAAATATATCACTTTTTTGTGTATTTTACGAAGAAATTATAAAATATCCGGGATGAATTCAATTTTATTGATGATAATAACTATAATTTTTCATATTTTCCCTACATTTTAAAATAAAAATAATTTAATCAATAAAAATTGTGTTTCGTAATAACTGCTTGCGCCTCCCCAGCAATGTGTACACGCCCCCCAAGGGAGGCGCGCCCCCCAGTTTGGGAACCAATGCTCTATACGTATTGTAATTATTGTAGTAATTGGTTTATCTTGGATTTGAAAAAAAATATAAACTAGACGAGTGGAAAAAAATACTGGAAAAGGTGGCTTTTTACCGGTGCCGTTTGGTATATCAATTTTCAATCTCGGAAACCGACAGGACGAGACTTTCGGCGCCGCGCCGCGCCGGTTTAGTAGGTGTACCGAGCGAAATGTGTTTGCGGAATGAATCGAAAATGCAAGCCAATTATTTACCGCTCCGTTCTTCCGTCATCTCGAAACTGCTAGAATATGGACACCGAAAGTGATATTCGGAGTTATGAACTTTTACGGGGCCGTGAATTTAAATCAAACGACAAGCCGACGGATTTCACTTTCGTCGTTTGCTCGCGAGCTCGCGAGCTTGAGACACGTGAAAATAATATATCGTCGTCGCCGCCGCGTTCGATAATACGAATCGTTCGCGACCGACCGAGAGAGAGGGTGGGTTTCATTAAAAAACGAAACGAAAAAAATCGATTTTTGATGTGAAACGGACTAGAATTAAACGCTTCAGAGTGTAGTCAGGGGTGATGTTTACACCGGAAACAAGTGTCAAATAAAAAAAAAAAAAAAAATGGAAACGAACGGTCTTATTGTCGGGGCGGGGGCGGGGGGGCGGCGGCGGAAAGTAGTAACACTTAAATTAGTTGGTTCTTTTTATTGGCCCCTCGAGGGTTTCGCGAAACAGACGGCTGGTATATGTATACACGACGACGACGACGACGTATATATATACGGTTCGTTCCCAAAAACTCTTGGTCTCGGCCACTTGCCTCCGCATTAGCCACTCGGCGTTTAATTAAAACTTTTTGATAAGTAGTACAAAAACCCACACCGAAACTCAACGCACCACCACCACCACCACCACCACCGGCAGTCATTAGCATAAGGATTTCTTGAGTTCGCCGACCGAGCGAGCCTGTCCCGGCCCAGTGCGTAGTGTATACCGATGATTTCCGTATCCGAAAGAGAATACTTAACGATCATTTAGGGCGCGCGCGCGCGCGCGAGACGGTGGAAACTGTTTACGTATTCACGGGGTCTCGGGGGGGTTTTGATTTTTTTTCTTCTTCCATTTTCTTTCGTATTGTTTGAAGAGTGAAAAAAAATTATGATTGTATTAAAAAAAACGAAAATGCGCGCAGAAAAATTCCGTCCGATGAAAGTAGAAGTTCCCTCGGCGGCGCCGCGCCGCTTTCTTTTCCGTTTTTTTTTTTTTTTTTTTATTCGTCCTCGAATGTCTGCCGCTCCGCGAACACCAGACCGACAGTTTATTCACACCTCGCGTAAATACGTTATTATTATATAATATACGTATAGAACACACCATTATGTTATGAAAATAATAATAATAATAAGAATATCACGCGCGGTTTACAATCCTCCGAGATCCGATTACGCGAACGTTATATTATTTGCGGCGATATTTATCATAATAAATATTATATTGTTATTGAACGGGGGACGACGACGACGACGCAAAAGAAAAGAAGACGTTTTCACAGTGATAACCAGGGCTGTGAATTTAATGCACTTGCGTGTTTTTTTACTACACTTTATAAAAAAAATGGATTCGGCCAAAATTTGTTTTGACTTATTTGTAGTAGTTCAAAGAGCAAATTTTATTTTGCATATTTCATGGGTTAGGGCATATATACGTAAATGCATGTTTTAATAATTTTTTTGTGCTTTTTTTTCGTAATATTTAATGGAAATTATTCTATTTTTTACTCGGGTATTTAACGCGTATTATTATTGACTATCGTACTATCGAAGTCGATATTAAATTAATTTACCGATATCAACTCGTACATAAGTTATGTAACACATATGACTAGGGGCTGGAATTATATTCTTTTGCATATTTTTTTTGAGGCTATGCAGTCAGACGGGGGGGGGGGGGGGGTTCGAAATCTTTACAAATAATGAAACCGGTTAATTAATGGCAAAAGTTTTTTTTTTAGCATACTTGAGAATATTTCAAGATAAAAGATTATATTTTCGTACAATAAAGAATATTTGAGAATATATCGATTAATTTCTATAGACATTCGATATTTTTTGTCGCAGTGGCGTAAAATATAATAATAGTGGTATGAAATCGATACACTTATTGAAGAATCAAGTAGCCAAAAGTCCCCCAGTCAGTCAATACTTAAATGTAAAACAGTGTTTGACATAGAAACCATAGAAGAAAACGATCTAATATTTTAATTAAGGCCCATTTTCTTGTTCTCGTAACATCGTAACATCAAAAGCTTGGAAAAGTCTAATGTGTCTCTTGTTGATTCGATAAATCTAATTGAAAATACAATTGGTCAACTTCAAAAAATACCCGGAGAAAATGGAAATAAAATAAAAATAAAAATTGATCGACTTCAACGAAAAAATCAAGGGCTCATCATTTTGAAAAACGTAGCTAAAGTTTTGAATGGAAATAATGAAGTTCGACTTATAGACAATTTTTCACCGGCTATGATTACTGATTTGCAAAATGCTCCCGTGACTTTCAAAGAGAATATAATATTAATAAAAAAGCATATTTTCGCATATTTTATTATGATTTTTAAAGAATATTGCTGCAAGAATATTTTCAACTTTTTTAGAGAATATTAGCATCTTATTTTGGCTATTTTAAAAGAATATAATTCCGGCCCCTACATATGACAAAAATCATTAGACGTAAATCGTAATCTTTTGGTCTGGTGCGAGATCCATCGACCAACGTGCGTCTTGCGTGTGTTTGAGTGTTATTGTTTGTTTAATTGGTTTATTGCGCGTATTTAGTTCTTCATACTTGTCATTTTTTTTAAACAAATAATATCGCGTAATAAAAATGCCAAAAGAAAAATCATCGGTAGTCATATTTACAACGGACAATAAAATTCTATTTTGTACAGTATGCACAATATACGTAGTTAAGATCAATAACTCATATTATACTCATACCAAGAAGTAAAAATACTAATATTTAAACTAAAATGAATAAAAAAAATTATACTTATGAAAAAAATAAAAATAAAAGTTTAATTTTTGTAGTTTTTTTTTTTGCATATTTTAAGAATTTTTAGAGCATATTTTTTCAGATTTTAGTATTTAGTGCATATTATGCATGCATGTTTAATAGTTTTCAAGTGCATTAAATTCACAGCCCTGGTGATAACACACTATTTTATACGCTTAACAAGTATTCTTTTCTTTTTTTTTTTCGTTACTTCAAGAGTGTTGATAATTAATTCATTTCGTTTTGTATTTTCGTATAGTTCAATGGGACTTTCAAACATCTCGATTTCGACACGCACGCCTCTGATAAATTAATAATAATAATTATTATAATAATATATTATATTTTTTTTCGTCCCCGTGACTTATTATTATACTGCTCGCGCGCGTGACTTTTTGATAATTTTTACTCGTACTCGGGAGCACTAATTCATATTGTTCGAATTTGTTTTCACTTCGAAAGGACTTAGATTACAATGTTCAATTACCGACTTGAGTGCATTAGCAGATTACACCAACTCATTAGGGTATACAATGATAATCTACGAATAAAAGTTCAACAACATTTTAACGAAATGAAAAACCAAACGGCTGTTTAATTAAATAAAATAATTTTTAATTGTTATACTTATCAACGGCGCGCGATCGTACACGTATTTATAAAATGATAATAATAATAATAATAATATTATATGCACGCGAATTAAAATTAATATGACGAGGTTTACAATAACTATCTTCTCGAAAACGTTTTCGCTCTCCGATAGTGGTCGTAGTGAGCACGACGACGGCTAATATGATTGAGTGAAAGTTTGAAATAATTAAATTCCTAAGACTTTATAGCAATTAATCCCGCGATAATAAAATTCAAAAACGCCCGGCGTTGACGACTCGTCGTGACCTTTTCGTCGTATACAATTTGATTACCGCGCGCGTGCGAGTCGACTAATTCTCGAAATACAAATAGCTATAATTATTAAGCTCCGAGACATATAAATCGACGGGGAAAAAAACTCGATATTCTCAAACTCCAAACGACTCCTCCGAACTCGAGATCGGATAGTAAACGTCGTCGACTGAAAACGACGACGACGACGGAATGTTAAATCTCATAAAATCATGTCGTAAAATTCATTAAAATAAATAAACGATAATACGTACGTAGTAAAACGCGTGCGCGAACAAACAGACTAACCGTTTGTCCTTTTTTAAGAACGCCTCGAGGCACGCGCGCGGTCGATTTCCTATGCATTCGTACGAAATCGAAAAATGTTTTATCGGATCGAGGTTTACTATTAAAATTGAAAATTTTCATTCGAACGGTTCTGATCCTTTTTTATCAATACTAAAACGATCGTTCGAAAATTTATAGCTAAATGGAATATTTATCTGAAATAAAAGTGTAGACGACATAAATGTATCTTAGATCGGATGAAAGACAAATAAATAATTATTATCAAGTGAAGTCTTAACACTGGTTAGACCAGATTTATCCGAAACAAAAACAGACATCGATCGAACGCGAAACACATCACGTACTCGTCTATAAAACCAAAGTTCTACGCGTCGTCGTCGCCGCGCGAGAGACGACTCGGGTTTTCGTCAAAAACCACGAGACAAATCCAACACGACCCGTGTAGTGGAAATATTATAGCATATTTGGAGGAGCCGTCCGGTTTCATATTAATTTCCGTCGAAAAACTACCGAGTTTTTATCCCCGAGCTCGCCGGAAAACTTACGCATTTAATCCCCTTTTTTAATAAAACGGCGAGTTTCGTAGAATCGAAATAATATTAACGATATAGTTTTTAACATCAAGAAAAATTATTCGATAGAAATAATTCCGTTGCCGAAAAAAACAAGACGACTCCGGAGAAATGTAAATACAACTCGTCTACAACGAGTATGGTTATTACGAGTTATCGGCTATTACGAGTAAAATAAAACGAACTTGACAAACGACCTTCCGGTTACTACGAACAGGTACCTGCAAGATAAGAACTTTTGGCTATTGTTTAGGTCAATTAATCATTGACATACATTATCTTTAGCTGTGTAGAATATGGATTACTTATTAATAATAAACGTTATTCCTACAAATTCTGGTGTTTTCAAGTTAATAAAAATTACAAATAGCGTCGGTTGTGTGAAAACGTTCCACCATGTCGCGTCGTCAGTTTACGTTGGACGAAAAAATGGGAATAATCGGGCGGTTAGAAAATGGAGAGAAAAACAGCGTGATCACATATAGAATTTGGCACCTCTTCGTCGACAATTTCAACCATACGGAAGAATCGGGATACGTTGAAAAATATGTTTCAAACCACGTTTGTATTTCCCGCTTTTAATCGGTTATAACCAGGGCTAGGGACTTTATGCATTTGCATATTTGTTCGGGAAATAGATACGAGAAATCGGATTCGATACATATTTGTTTTGTGATATAAGGACTTCAAATTTTAAAATTTTTCTTGCATATTTTTGCATATCTTGAGTTTTTTTTCTTCACATGCATATTGTAAAGAATTATTCGTTTTTAATGCATATTCTATACTTTTTTTAATTTCACTAACGATTAATAAGAAAAAATAAAAATGTTTGTGTACAATTTTCGACGAGTTATAAATTTATTATGTTATTGTGCTCGTATTCGTGGTATAATTTCTTCATTCAATAAATATGCCGTAAGAAAAACAATCACAAATTTGTCGATTGAGAGGTTTCATTTCGGAATTTGGGGACGATGTATTTTCCGCAGATGGAAAAATTTTATTTTGCAAAGTATGTGAACTTAAAGTAGAGTTTGAACGGCGATATAGAGTAATACAACATATAAAAACAGTAAAACATGCAAAAATGATTAAACAGAGGGAAATGTTCAAGACAAGGACTCGACAAATGATTACACAAACTAATACATCTAAAAAGTCAACTTTCAATATGGACCTATTGTAAAGCATTGTTGTCGGCTAATGTTCCACTGAATAAACTATCGAACCAGGTATTTCGAAATTTTTTGGAATCTTACACGGGAAAAGTTTTTTTTATATTGGTACGTCATTTTTAATTCAAAATAAACACATATCTAAGCGCATATTTTGATATTTAATTATGCATATGTATGCGCATATTGTTATGATTTTAAGAGTATAAAGTCCCGAGCCCTGGTTATAACGAATGCTCGTTCTAACCGCATATACAACGAGCTACCTCTTATAACGAGAAAAACTAGCTGGCCCTTGACACTCGACTCGTTATAACCGATTTCCACTGTAGTTTAATTATTTGAAAAACGGAGTTGTCTGGTGTGTAAAATTCGAAATTCTGTGAGACACGACCGACGACGACGTGACTATACATACTCGGCGCGTTACCGTGAACGTTATGCTTTTTTGAAATTTGAGTTTAAAGTCATAGGCCGACGTTTTTTTTTTTTTTGGATACGGAGAGAGAAAAGTTTTTAAAAAACAATTTGAAAAACGCAAATGACACAGTATGCTCTGTTTGTAACCTTTTTAAATGAAAGTCGGTACTATATATTGAACGAATATAGGGATTAATTTTCCCAAAGTCGGAGCCGACGCGCGACGGGCGATATCGAAATAGATATTTTCTTTGTTTCGGGGGGGGGGGGGGGGGGAAGAACGCGAGAAAAACCGCGGGAAAATCCGATCTCCGTGACGTTTTCACCCGTCGCCCGAGTGAAAAACGGAGCGCCGAAAAAAAAAAAACTACCGCAACTCTTGTCTTCGAACAAATACACGAGAGTACCTACGGCGGCGCGAGACGTTTCGTCGAGAAATCGTTTGGTAAACACTCACGATAATAATCCTTTGACGACGGACAACGCGAAATATGATATTATTATTTTCTTCGCGGTTAAACTGCGACGACGAAAGTACGCGGTGGTTTTACTTCTCCGCTTTTGCGATATCCAATGACCTAGTTGTCGGGCTCGCGCGGGATTCGATTCGATTATAACACATAACGTTTCCGCGCGCGCGTTAAAAATCAATATTTTTTTCGCGATATCTATTTTGAGAAAATATCGATCCGTCGACGCATGAACGAATATATTATTATATGCGTTTTTATTGCAAGCTCGACTTTATTTACAGTGTAAATTTTTGGCGCGCGAGCTTATTGCGAATATTCAAAACCGGCGGCGGCGCGGCGCGGCGGCGTCGATATTTCCTTTATTTTATTGATAATAAATTCTCGCGGTCGAATTTTTTACACAAAGTATAGAACGAAAAGAAATCAACAACGGTAATGCGTATCCGAGAGGACACGCGTTTTAGACAATTTAGAAATACGTTTACGGCCTCCGGAAACAGTCGATAACTCGCGCGCGTTTTCCGCGGAACAAGACGACGACGTCGAACGCCAGTTTACAGTACAATAACTAACAATAGCAGTAATTTCACTCCGCCAAAGTCGTGTTTATATCTCATAAACTTCTAATTAAAACCCGAATTAATATACGCAAATAGTTTATCTCCGTTTTAGTCGTCGCGCACAGTCATCGAAACGACGCGGAAGTCGAAAACCCATTTTTTTCGCGCGAGAGAGAGAGTTTTTGTTTTCATACTTTCGTCGTCGTATATATTATATTTTATTTCAATATCAGAATATATTACCGGGCCTCGCGTGGAGGCCCAGCAGTTGTCTTATTTACGACTTTTAAAACACGCGATAATATTCGATAAAAGTTAAAACATAAGACGAACGAATTAAGTGAAAACGGTGTAGATTAATCGCGCTGTTCGAGTTTCGTCGCATCGTATCGACGTGTCGCACTCCTAGAACAAAACTGCCGCAACTCAAAATTCATCAATTTTGAGTTATGACTACTGTTGAATAGTTCCAGATACCTTTCTGAGTGTCGTCACGTCACCCGATTTCCAAAATTCGACCCCTAAGGGGGGTAAAAGGGGTAAAAATGAAAAAGTTGCACACGGGCGAAGCCGGGTTATTCAGCTAGTAATATATAAAAAAAAAAATAGAAAATAAATAAATTAAGTAATATTTAATGGTCAATAGTCATAAATAGGGCTCGGAAGTTGTAGGAGCTAAAAAAGGTAAAATATGCACGAAAAAATTGCAAAATATGCATTAAAAATGTTAAATATGCAAAAAAATTATTCTGAATTCCAAAAATAAAATACATCAGATGTTGTTAATATACATAAAAACTATTAATAACTAAAAAAAAATTATAACTGGTTGGCATTTTGATATCTTATTGAGCTGAAAATAAAATTAAAAAATATATAAGTATTTATTTTAATTTACGAAAAAAATACATGTTTTCTAATAAGTACCTGTTAAGTTATTGCATTGAACCACCAATACTTTCTTAAGATTTTCTATTTCAAATGAACGACGATTATTCGATAGAAGATTTTGGAAAACGATCTTTCAACGTCAGTTGAAGTCATCGGAGCATATTTATAAAATTTTAAAAATCATTGCCTGCCAACTCATTAACAGGTTAAGAAAGAAAAAAATCAATTTTTTTGGAAAAATATGAAATATGCATAATATGCGTATAAATCAATGAAATATGCACTTTTTTAGCTAAAATTGGTAAAATATGCAAAATATGCGCATTTTCAATTTTCAATTTATTAACTCGCAATTGTATACTTCAAATTTCTAGCTAGTTCTGCTATAAATTGAGATCATACAGAACAATATGCAATTCCTACAACTTCCGAGCCCTAGTCATAAATATTATAATAACAAAATATATTTAAACAATAATATGAAAATAAAGGCGTTTTGCCTGGAGTATTTATAATAAAGAGTGCGAAAAAGTCACGGCCGGTTTCGATTAAAAATCATCGTCGGGTGTAAAAGGATGCAAGACGACCTTTATTTCATTATCGTTTAAATAATATATTTAATAGAGTTTGTCATAGTATGTAAATGGTTCTATTTTCGAATACAAAAAGGTTTTTTGATATTTTTTACGTAATAACCGCGCCAAGTCTATTGTTATGATTTTGTTTTCGTAAACGGCGGCGGCGGCGCGGCGATATTATAATAAATAAGTGCGCGCTGTTGGAATATTTAAAACGACGCGCGACGCGTGTCTCGGGCCAGCAGAGGTTCGGAGAAACGCGCTCGTAACTATATACTATAGACGACTCGAGATTTACGCGATGAATATTTTAAACGTATACGTACACGGCGTGTATACGTACACCGCTCTCGTCGGTCTTTGCGGCTGTTCGGAAAATCGAGGCGAATAATCGTTAATGTTGTTCAACCGAAATTACATAACATTTTACAGGGCCGCATGGTAAATCGATCAGCAGTAGCAATTAATTTCGTAACGGTAAAACTTAACCGGATTAAAGTTTCGACGGCGGCGGCGGGTCTCCCATTATGGCGCGTATATATGAGCGTGCGGCGAGTGTGTGTGTGTGTGTGGGTTAACAAATAATTAATTTTGACGCCGGGGCACGTGAACGAGTTGGCTGTTCGTCCCGAGGGGTCGAAGAGAGGCGAAAAAAAAAAAAAAAAACCAACGAACACAGTCACCTGGCTGAGAACCAATCTCTTATCTTGCAAAATTTACGAGTCCCCTTTTCCTCTCTAACGCGCGTGTACCTACCTATACCTACTACTACTACTACTACTACTAGTACTACTGCTACTACTACTACTACTACGACGTATTAGAACTCTCGGTGAATAAAAGAAGCTCGAGGATTTTTATTGTTTTACCCGAGATTCTCACCCTCTGCGTGAAAAAATATATGAAGCCCGCCGCGTAATAAATTCTTTAATCTCTATAATATATTGAAGAAAAGTTCCCGGTTTTTTTTTTTTCTCGTATTATTATAAATAATTTTTTGACCGCGAGCGCAAACCCGGGCGGCAGGCGACCGAGGGTGACTTTTGGAAATTTAGTACGGCCTTTTGTCCCCCTTTGATTTTCTTTTCTTTTTTTTTTTTACACAACTGAAATATCATCGAAAAGACGCTAGAGAGAGAGCATTTTTGTTAAAAAAACCATTCTCAATATAGTTGTCGAAACAACAATTGATAATCCAAAGAAATCGTCTGCGCGATTGTTTTGTAGTACAATTTTGAAAACCCCGATTATTCAATCTACAAATTCTATATTATACGAGTAGTATCGGACAAAAATCATAGCGCGTTCAATTCGGTAAATGTTCCACTAGTGTTTGTTTTGGCCGAATAAAGAATAAAATTCCGAAAAAGAAACTCCTATTTATATTGTCGATGCAAATCGTCAATGTCTGTTCGCGTAGAGCGACTTTGAGGTGGAATAATTGAGCGCGAGATAAAAAAAAACGACGAGAATATAGAAATAGATTGTACCTGCTCCGAGAAGTAATATTGTTTTCGCGCCGGGATCGTCGTCGACGTCGAGAGACGACGGCTTTCGCGATAATACGATGACGTCAACCGCTGTGGGTTGACGACGATTCGATTTACAGATATCTCACGTTTTTAAAACAATCGATCGGCACGGTTGAAGAGAACAACGCGAACGGATTAACAACGTTATGTTTCGGACGACGACGATATCCCGCGACGACGGTCCGAAATATAGAGACTATAAATAACGACCGACAGACAAAGCTAATAATAACGACTGGGTTTGTCGTCAACGGTTCCGTCGTCGTCGTCGTCTCGTGATTTTTGGCGATTATTATTTTCTAAATTCGATATCGCTTTATTCGGCGACCAATTCGAGTTAAAAACGACGATACTGCCCGAATAATCTGCCACCGATTGTATAAAACGACAAACGTACGTCTTACGTATTGTTTCCATGCGGTTTTCGCTTTTTCTTTTTCCGATAATTTCGATAATAAATCGTAAAATTCATTAAAATAAATATAGACAAATAAAAGATAATAATATTAGCAAACGCGCGTGTGCGAAAAAACACAATTTACCGTTCGTCCTTTGTAAGAACGTCTCAAGACCGCACGCGCGGTCGATTTAAAAAAAAAAAAAAAACTACATTTTCGACGATTATTATTTTTTAAAATTCAAAATCGCTTTGTTCGGCGATGTATTCGAATTGAAAATGACGATTTGTACCCGAGTTGTACGGCTCAGAAGCCGTGTGAAGATAGTATTTATCGCGAGCAGTGGCGTATCCAGGGGGGGGGCATGGCCCCCCCTCGTTGCCGTATTTACTAGATTCTGTTTTAAAGATTTAAATTTATTCGTATACATGAACGCAATGAACGCATACAAATATTGTGCCTAATATTAAATTGCTTTTACAAATATTCACAACTCTTCCTGTTACAACAGCTACGCCAGAACGTACTTTTTCTACCTTAAAACGACTGAAAACCTACTTAAGATCAACAATGACTGAAAATAGACTAAATGGATTAGCTTTAGTAAACATAAATAAAAAAAGAGGTCATTTCAGAAACTGAAATTATTGAGGATTTTGCAGAAAAAACACCAAGAAAATTGCAACTCATAGATTGGTCAAAATAATTTTATACAATTGTATAATTTGTGTGTAATTTTGAGTATAATTTTATACACTTATAATTTTTCTGGGATTAAACCGTTTTTATTATTAAATTAGGTACTATTACTATTGATTATTATTTATATATATATTAACTTAAATCTGACTGACTGAAAATATAAACAAATTATTTGCATTAAAAACATTAAATATTTGGTTTATTTTATTTTTTTGTTTTTGGTAGTAGGTAGTATATATGGTAAAATTTTAGACAGTGTGTGCCCCCCCCCCCTAAAAAAAATCCTGGATATGCCACTGATCGCGAGCACACTAATTATATTATTTCGAAAATTCGGACGAAACTGCCCGAATCTGCCACGTCTTGTCATATTCTTCTTGTTTTCCATGCGGTTTTTTCTTTTTCCGAGAATTTCGGTATTCAAAACACGTCATGCGAATTCGTAAAAACGAATGTAACCGACAAAACAATAACGAACTACATTATAGGTCTCGACGACGACGACGACTAATAATTATATTATTATAATAAATCGAAACGCTTGTTTTTCGTTTTCGCGCGGCCTGCTCTGCTGCGACTATAAAGGCGTGTACCTTTCCTTTGGCGTCTTTGTGGAGCAGTTAATCGATCGACAACGCACGACCGAATCGGCTGAATTGTTTGATCGCCTCTCTCCCTCTCTCTCTGTCTCTGGATTGTTTAAAACGCAAATCGTCGTCGGACACTATAGTTTTCATTTTATATCCGTATTTTCATCTGTCGCGACGTTAATCATTGAAGTTTAATTTCGCCTAGCAATACGTTTTTATTTAACTCGCGCCTGATTTCCAACAATGCGCACTATAGTAGTATATACACACTATCCCGCCCCCCGCCGCGCGCCGTCTTTTAACAAAGTGGAAAAAAAAAAGGAAAAAGAAAAAAATCGCTCCGGTAATGAAGTTGTTTGTCAATATTGTTACACGGCCCGGCGAAATTCAATTATCGTTAAATGCTCAAGAGAAAATGTAACTATAGTATAGAGAATGAACGCGCGCGCGAGCGCACACGAAATCAAATTATTCGCATTATCTTAAAAAAAAAAAAAGAAAAAAAGGAAGGAAAATCCTTATTTGTTCGTATTATATACGTCTTCTTCGACGACGACGACGAGTGCGATTCGTAAACGCGTGGTCATTTCTTTTTTCCAACTATAAACTCGAAAAGTTTTGGTACAACACAAAATTCATTCGTTCGCTGACTGGAACGCGAAACTCGTGTGCTTTTTTCAAAAAATATTCGAGAAAATTACTTTGCAAAACGTAGTGGACAAAAAGATGATTTTCACAGGGGTTCCACAAAAAAAATTCGTTATCCTTTGGTGTTTCCGAAACACTGCTGCTATAAATGGGACACTCGAACCGTTTTGTTCCGAGGCGAACGACAGTTGCGGTAAAATAATATTATCACGCGTGCGCCGCGTTATTCGGAGATTTTGTAATTTTACACGTCCGTTTTCGTTTGGTCGGCCCAAACGTTCTCCGGACGGACGGCGGCGGAGCTGTGAGAACGGACGATTTCGATGCCGACCGGGGCACGACCAGGAGAGCGTATCCTTGACGACGGAATCGAAGAGTGCGACGACAAGGACGACCGGAAATCGTCGGCGGTTCGTTTAACGAAAATAGCAGGATATATTTTTAAATACGTTTGTTCCACGACGACGACGACGACGACGGCGGCGGATTTCGAATTTTCGATTTCGATTGAAAATAAATCGACGCGACAAACTCCGCGTGCAAGCCGACTTTGTGCATTTCGCTTCGTCTTTTTTCATAATAATTCGATATCGTCGAATTTTTTTTTCCCGAACGTTGTTTACGAGTTCGAAAATCAAATCACATTTTACGAAATATAATTCAAAAGTACCTACCCGTCGTCGCGCTGTTTTCAAGTACAACCAAGAAGTCGTAAAAATTCGAAAAGTTTACCTCCCCCGCGGGGACTCGACTACGCGCGCGGGGGTCTCTCGTTCGCACACCGTTATCTAGCGCGCGAGCAGTTGGAAACAGCAATTTGTTTAAACACTACGGGGAGACGACAAAACATAACTTTTTAACACACACACCGTCCTACTATAGTGTTTTATACTTAATTTCTCTCGTCGATTTTTGCATATTTTTTTTTTCTTTTTCACGCGCTTTCGAAAACTCTGCACTCAACAACGTTCCAACGGAATAATAAAACCGCATACGGAAATAATTCCCGTACTCTAAAGAATGTTCGGCCGAGAAGTCATTTTTAATAAAATAAACGTTCTGCCCGTCGTCGTCGTCGTCGTAGGTACTGTGTTAAACGAAGCACAATTATTATTATCGCACTGCTCTGCGACCAATAAATTCATAGCCGTAATCGAAATCGCACATTATACCTATTTCCCGTAGGCGTATAAATTATTTTTACTCTGTTGTTGTAATAGTAGTAGGTAATGGAAAAGGCAGAGAGCAATAAGAACGATTATGAAATAATTCGCACGCGATTTTATCGCGACGGGAAACGTGTAAAACGAAAAGATTTATGCTACCGAGCGCGCGGAAAGTCGCTCGCAGAGATAATAACGTATGGATTAGTTTTTTTTCCCCCCCTTTTTTTTTAGACTACCGCTTTTTTATAGACTGAAAAACGTGTAACTCTCTCCGTCACGAGAACGAAACACGAGTAAAAGACCCTTCGAATTGGAAAAACGACGAAGATTTTATTGAAAACATGCCATAAGTATTAATGTATAAAGTAAATCTATACTATCTAGTTATAACTATAAGATAAAGTTATCGAAATCGCGTGAGCTATACTTATTATTTCCCGTAGGCGTATAAATTATTTTTACTCTGTTGTTATAATATACGAGTAGACTAGTAGAGGTAACGGAAAAGAACGATTATGAAATAAAATTGCGAAAATTACGCGATTTTATCGCCACGTCCCCCCCCCCCGACTCCCCCCTGTGACCAAAGAGATAAACTTATGGATTAGTTTGTTTTTTTTTATACACTTTTTTTAGACTACCGATTTTTTATCGACTGAAAAACATGTAACTCTCTCCGTCACGAGAACGAGACACGTGTAAAAGACCCTTCGAATTGGAAAAACGACGAAGATTTTATTGAAAACATGCCATAAGTATTAATGTAACACATGGATAAAGTAAATCTATACTTAGTTATTTATCTAGTTATAACTAAAAGATAAAGTTATCGAAATCGCACGAGCTATACTACTTATTATTTCCCGTAGGCGTATAAATTATTTTTACTCTGTTGTTATACGAATAGAGGAAACGGAAAAGAACGATTATGAAATAAAATTGCGAAAATTACGCGATTTTATCGCGACGATTCCCCACAGACTCCCCCCGGAAACCAACTTATGGATTAGTTTTTTTTTTTTAATACACTTTTTTTAGACTACCGATTTTTTATCGACTGAAAAACGTGTAACTCTCTCCGTCACGAGAACGAGGCACGAGTAAAAGACCCTTCGAATTGGAAAAACGACGAAGATTTTATTGAAAACATGCCATAAATATGGCACATAGATTTTGAGTATAAATCATAATATGTTTCGAGTCATTGTTTTTAATTGTAAATCGTAATCGTAATAAATTATTTGTATTTTGAGTTCCGATCATTCCGATCAAACGTTTCAAAAAGTAAAATATTAACAAACATAATATATTATAACTCGTATATTATATTCGAAACAAATTACAATCGTAAACTCAGTTTTCTATTGTTTGTCTAAAAATATTTTTAAAAAAAATTGAACGTTTCGAACATTTTCTATTTTTGTAACTTTAGAGCGATTGTGTGTGGCGCGTGTTTATCTATCGATTAATTCGCCCGAAAATTTTTTCGTACGGTTTTTTTTTTTTTCCAGTAAATTTTTAAGTATTTAGATGGGGTAAAGTGGAAAAAAAACGAAAAATAACCCTAATACGCACTACTACTCGTTTTCTCTATGTTCGTATATTCTCTCGGCCGTATATTGTAATAATAGTGCTGAAAATATTTCGTTTTTATCGGAAATTCGACTGCCGTACGAAAGTGTGTACACATACACTACAACGGACGGTAGCATACAATCGACAAACAAACGAAATGAAAAAAAGGCCGCAGCAGTAGGAAATCCTGAAAATTCGATTCACGAACGCGCGCGCGAGAACGTGTAAACTCGCTCGTACGCGGGCGTTTGGTTTTCGTGTTTTTTTTTTTTTTTTTTCACAAATATTCTCAACAGTTTTTACACGCGACTAGATATTTTGTATTCTCTTCGAATCCTAAAAAAAAAAAATAATATGTTGTTTTCATGTCGCTTAAAACGGGGGGGGGGGGGCAATATAATATTCTTTTAAAATAACAGATATACGACGTGTATTTTACGTCGCGTCCTTAAATATCGTGCGAAATAATATTATCCTTTTTTAATATTCAAAAGTCGCGGCGGCCAACGAAACGATAAGGAATATCGTCTGGCGATTGATTTTTTTATCACGACCCGGATAAATAAATCGTTTAGTGCAGCGGAACTGCACCATATTATAATAATATCTAATAATTTAAATCCAGCTGATATTGACGAGCAATGTGAAAAATCATATAAAATCGTTCAAGTGGAATACGGTTTTTAATTTTTTTTAATAACTCACACATACGTCAGTCGATGACGTATGGTTTATCGTAGTGAATATTGTATTGATCGAAATGTCGGCGAAACGAAAATATTCTCCGATATTCTCTAACCCAGCGGTTCTCAAACTGTGCTCCGCGAGAGTAGTCTAGGGGCTCCGTGGCTCCCTGGACATATTTGTATTAATTAAATTCAAATTATTAAATTATTATTTTAAACGTTTTAAACTATTTATAAATTCACATAATATATTATTTTGTGTCATAGTCAAAATGAGATTAGATAAAAGTCGGATTTTTCGTTCATTTGACATATTGTTTAGAGTCTAACCCATATTTCGTGCGAAACAAATGTTTCCCTGTGAATTGTGCGTTTCGCGCGATGGATATCCCACGTTTTTACACGCTAGAAACAAACATACTGTCATGTGAAATGATAGAAAATAAACGACCTCTACACGTGATCGATTTAACACACGTTAACGAGCGTACTCGTCGTCGGCGACGAGGTGTTACTTACGTTTTCGCCGTCACATAAACTCCATAATTTCTGTAACAAAAAAAAAAATAGCAAAAACAAATTAATATACGAGTTGGCTAAAAACAAAACTCACATGTTCCAGAAATCACTTTTTTCAGAAAACGACAAAAACTAGTAGAGAGTAACATTAAATAAAACAAAAAGCACATCATTGTCGTATAATTTATGTCTAAAAACACAAATCTTTGATAAAAAATATGATTTTCGTTGTTTTAATACTATATTTTTAAATTAGAAGTTTGGAACATGTGAGTTTTTATTATAACTACATGTGAACATGTGAGTTTTGACATAGATATCTATATATATATATAAATGGAGCCAAAAATGTATAACAATTCATCAATTGAGGACGGCTGGGCCGATTTGGCTCAAAATTTTTTGGAAAAACCAAATTAGGGGAGGTGCTCAAACGGGGATTTTGTGATGTATTTTTGAATTTTTGTTTATAAATGGTTGCTATTGGTTATAGGAAAAATTCAGCCCATTTATATGTACCTATACTGTAACCATAGTGACCATAATCATTGTTTATAAATTTTTTTGCGAATCATTTTCTATTAAAATATATATATACGTGTTTCATATACTTTTCACATATACACACTTACAATAGGTTAGTAATTTTTCATAATACAAAATTTTAAATGGCAAAACAACGTTTGCAAGGACAGCTCTTTTTTAGTATGTACGCGCACAACTCGAAGAGTACTCGGTGGATTTTAGTACGGTTATCACTAATAGATTGGCCAAGTCTCGGGGAAGGTTTAAAGCTATAGAACGTCTGAAAAATTCAACCCCTAAGGCGGTAAAAAGGGTAAAGTTAGAAAAAATCGCCTGGAAAAGAACCGCTGGAACTTTGAGTATCAAATTTGGTCAATAGTTTGGTTTCATTTAGTAGAGACATCTTCAGAAATATGAATGTTAATCAATACTGTGCAGGGACAGCTAGTAGCTTATAATAATAATAAAATAGAATAAAGTTTTATAGATTCATACGTTTAGTTTTTTAACAGTAAGATTCTAATCGTTTATTAAATATTTAACAACAACAAAATATAATATTATCAGAAACAACAGTATTTACGTTTCTGACGCATAATTTTATTATTAGTTACAAAACTCACATGATCCAACGGAACATGTGACTTTTGATTCTAGCCTACTAATAATTATTATTACGACGACGTATATTGTTGAAAACGACGAGAACGCGGCGAAAAAAAAAAAACCTATCCGTTCGAGATATTATTATTATTATTATTATATCGAAACGACGACGCGTAATAATAATTATTATTCCGGTCTGGGCGATTATTTTTCCTCGATAAATTCGCCCCGTATGTGTGTATAAATCTTGTTAGGCGTCTGCCCGGCGCGACATTTCCATATTACACGGCCCGTAATACCCATACGACGGTATTATGCGCGGGGTGGCTGGCGGGCTCCCTCTCATTATAATACACCGTTATTAACGAATTAATTATCGCCGAAACTATAAAGACGACGCGCGGCTGCGGTTCGGCGGGGCGAGACGCGTTTAGCGAAAACTATACCGAAAACACTACTTATAATACGTAATAACAATATAATCCTTTGTGCGAGAAAATCGCCGACTTGGCCGTCGTCGTCAGTGGAAAAATACCGATTAAAATGTGACCAGTGCACCACGACATCGAGCACGCTCGTTGTTTCGATTCGAATAGATGAGTAGAACGCGTCCACTCTGGCCGTCGCACAGTGGGAGGAATCACACTTCTAGCCGGACAAAAATATAAAATAATGATATTTAGCCTATTTAATTTATTATTTTTTTAAAAATACACTAAAATACATTATTTTTATTTGATATAAAACTAATATTCTTGAAAAAAAAAGTTTTATAACATATTTAACTATAAATAAGTAATAACTAATGAACATTAAAATTAAGACTAATCACTACTAGTCGTATTCATTAGACTCGTTACCTTCAGAGTTTTCAATATCCAATAAATGTTTAGCATCTGGAGGTAATTCAGTTTTTAATACTTTACTCTGAGGTCTTAATCCTATTATTGTTGGATCATATGTTATCAAAAGAAAGTTAAACTAATCTGCTTTTGTGTTAACACGTAATGATTTTCTTGAATGATGTTATCGGAATCTATATACAGTCATTGTTCAGTGACTCTTGCGCTTCCTCGGATAACTGTCCAATAGGATCGTGGGACCTCACGAGAACTTGTATGTAAAGCAGATTCTGGATTTTTAACATTTTATAATGTTTATAATGTTTAAATATTTAATTTTATAAGTAAACAACGATTTTAAGTAATTTTTTCAATGTCAGTTTTTTCCATAATAAACAATAAAAACCGATTGTAATTTAAATGTAACTCAAAAAGGGGCAAGTTAGGGCAAACTTTCTATACATTTTTAAAAATAAAATAAGATTATGAACCGAAAAAGAAATAAGGGTGACTTATTTAGAGCCCCTTTCAAATTGTTCTATTCCATTGTATGAAAAATAAATAGAATTTCTTTAATTTCATGATATCTAAGCGTATTTATATATTTTAATTATTAGTCTAAATACAAATTAACAAACTTATTTATATCCATATGTTGATCCATTTTTAAGTTTTAAAAAAAAAAAAATTGTACTTCTTAACATTAAAATAACGTCAAACTAAAATGAATAGTATACGTTATTTTCATGTTTTTGCGTTAAAATCACTATTTTTAATTAACCAAACTTACATTTATCGGCTCAATAGATAATGAATATCGCATATTGTGATATATTTGTCTTCGACAGATAAATGGCAATAAACATTTCAGTTTATAGTCGCTGATTACGACATTAAAATTTTATATTTATGTCCGGCCAGAAGTTTGATTCCTCCCACTGTGCGGCGTGGTTTCGAGAACGTCCAGTTCAGTCGATATAATATTATTATATTGTTCAGAGCTGAGAAGTAAATCGATTTTATGCGTTTGTTTTTCATTACCTACGATTATTAGCACTTTTTTGAATTCGTCCAGGACGCGGGTTTTTTCTCGTTATAAAATGAAAACGTGTCAAACGTTCGCGAGACGAACAAATAGTATTGCAGGGCGTAGAATAACGAAAACGAGAGAGAGAGAGAGAGAGAGAGAGAGAGAGAGAGAGAGTGTAGAAAAAAGAAAAACCGTCGGCCGTCGTCGCGACGACGACGGCTAAAATAATAAATCACTTTCTAGTTTGAATGCGTTAAAAACTTGAACGGGTCTCTCCGGGGCATCTAAAACCGGTGGTTTTACCCCTCGATGCAAATCGCGTGTATATACATTTCTGTAGGGACGTTTGATTAAATACCATTGAAGGGCCTCTTCCCACTCCGTCTTTCCCTCTCCTTTGTGTCCGCGTTTGGCTCGCGCGTTAGACACACAACAAACAATTTTAAGCAATTAACAGAGGCGCGCGGCGGAATAATAATTACGTATATCCAATCGCGTTCGCGGTTTTAATAATAATACGTAATACGAGCGCAACAGCGTATGGTTTTAATATGTAAAAATCCTGAACGTCGTCGTCGTGTCGTTTTGGCGGCGATGACACGATAGTGAAAAATTCCATTCGAAACGAATAATAATAAGACGGATCGATCGGCGTAGAAAAATACCCAAAAGCCTAAGTCTTCCGTTCGGGGAGCCGACCCGTACTCTATATGTAATACAGGGTGTTTCAAAATGATTAAGTATAATATTATTTTTTTAGGTTATCAATCGTTTGCACCACCCAGGGACGTAAGATTTGATAATATGATAGGACATTTCCCACAAATTTTATTGACAACACAAGAGAACGTTGAAAAAACAATAATTGCGGGAAAAAAACTTCAATCAAATGTCGTTACAAATGCACAGTCTATTTAATATGTTTTAATAAAAATAATGATTGTTTTTATGATTATCACACAAATACCTAACTAACCTAATTTTTTTTATTTTAATTCGTTATAAGTACCTACTTAAGAAAAGTTATAACTAATAAAAAGAAAATTTTTTGACTAACAAATAAAAAAAATGTGTGTCTATAAATTATTCATCATTTTGCACAATGTTCACAAATTTGGAACAATTCAAAATTTGGGGTTTTTGAAAAAAACATGAACTCGAAAAATTTTTTTTTATATTTTTCTAGGATACGGCAAGTACAAATACAGCACATACTTTTTTTTCGAAAAAAAAAAAAAATCATGCAGTGAAGGGTTAATCCGATTTCAAAAAATCATATTTATTATTGTAAAATTTGATCAATCATGTTCAAATAAATTTTACATTTTAATGGAATATTTTAAGTTTTAGGTACAATGCTTCATAAATGTTCAATATAACCCACCCCCCCCCCTTACTTGCACGACACATATCTAAGCGATATTGAAATTCCTCATAAACCTGTTGAAGCATGTCGACTGTAACCAAGTTGACGGCGGCGTCTGTAATGCGATTTTTCAATTCGTCGAGATCTTTTGGAACGGGAGCTCTACATAAACAATGGTTTTTATGTAACCCTAATTAACAACTACTTAACAAATAAATAACAACTAATTAAGTGACGCCACATGACTATAAACTGCACATTATCGCGACTAATCAGCAGTCGATAAAAACTCGATGACCTCACCTTTCAGATGGTTGCAGTGTTTCGTTTACCTCAAATTACAGGAACAATATTTTATAGTCTACTAAAATCGGATGAATCATTTTCAAACACCCTGTATATTGTCGAGTGAATATTTGACGGATGAAAATCATTAATTGTTCGTTAAAAATATTGTATACGGTCGGTGGAAACTTTCGACTTAAATGCGTGGGCGGGGGTGGGCGAAATAAGAAAGTCGAATAAAACGTTTCGCGCGAAAACGTGTATAGCAACGTGCAGTATATACGTATGAGGTGAAAACTGAAAGAAATCAGAAGCAGGATAGGTCAAGCAAAGAACACATTCCTTAAAAAGAGAAAAATACTAACATCAAAAAATATGAACATAACAACGAAGAAACGGCTCATAAAAACATATGTCTGGAGTGTGGCATTATATGGAAGTGAGACCTGGACAATTAGTAAGAAAGAAAAAGATATGTTAGAAGCTCTCGAGATGTGGTGTTGGAGGAAAATGCAGAGAATAAGCTGCACTGATAGAAGATCAAATGAAGACATCCTGAGAACAATAGATGAAAAACGAACACTGTTAGACACCATAAAGAGAAGGAGATGGCAGATGATAGGACACACGTTGAGGCATGGAGACGAACTGCATAGTATAATAATCGAAGGTATGATAGAGGGTACAAGATCAAGAGGAAGACCTAGGACGAGATACATTAGTCAAATAATGCAGAATGCAGGAGTCACTTCCTACAGGGAGCTTAAAAATATGGCGAATGATAGAGAAAAACGGAGAAGTAATTTATTGTGAAACATTTGTTAAAAACCAATCTCCGGATTGAAAAACAAAAAAAAAAAAATCGGATGAATCATTTTCAAACACCCTGTATATTGTCGAGTAAATATTTGACGGATGAAAATCATTAATTGTTCGTTAAAAATATTGTATACGGTCGGTGGAAACTTTCGACTTAAATGCGTGGGCGGGGGTGGGCGAAATAAGAAAGTCGAATAAAACGTTTCGCGCGAAAACGTGTATAGCAAGGATCGCTACGTGCAGTATATACGTATGAGAAGAGGGGAAAAAAACAACTCGTTTAATCGTAAATGAATCAAAGTTTTTTGTTGTTTTCGAACGGAAATATCGTCGAACTCACTACTGGGGAATGGGGAGCCGGTTTCTTCACCGTCGACTATTGTAATTCACCCAGTAAAAACGACAACAAAGTTTTTCGGTTTTTTTTTTTTTTTTATTTATTCGGTTTTCTCTTTTTTACGACGACGACGACGACGACGGCAACTTTGCTCGGGCGGGCGGCGATATCCCGATTATTATTGTGATTATAATTTATTCCCTTCTAGGACTGCAAATCGGACCGGCAATTAAACCGCCGCCGGCCACCGTTCGCGCGCGCGCAAAACTACCCCTAAACACACTATCCCTTTTCCGCCCTCTCACCCGGGGTTGGGGGTGGGGTGGCCGCAGAGGAAATAGCTATATACACACGGTGGTGTTTTCGGTGTTTACGACGCATCTCGCATGCGCGTGTATGCTGTGGGGGGTAATAAATTTAATAATCCCGCGGAACAATCGGCCGTCGCGCGTCGGTCGGTTTTCTCTCCGCAATTACAATTACGCTCTCTCGTCAAAAATTATAACCCGTTGCGAATCCCGCGGTCCCCTAAATATCGTCGAAATATTATATTGTTATCGTCATTATTATTATCATGATATTTCATACCGGTTTGTACGCGAACGTACGCCCCGTCGTCGATCGCCGAGCGCAAAAGTTTCCGCAGGACTGTTGCGCGCGTCCTGCTGCACCGAAATCGCGACGACGACGACGACGCCTTTCCCATACCGGAATTCGAATCGGCTCCTAGAAATCGTCCTGCCCGTACGCGTCAACGGCGAATTCGAAGGGAAAGATTTTTTAACGGGTTTTTTTTTTTTGCTATATTCTCATAATACGGGACCGATGTTTTTATACGTATTTTCACGGATCGAGTCAATATAATACCTATTATCTAGAGCAGCGATTCCCAAACTTTTACGAACCCTTAAGAAATAGTCTGTGTTTCGCGATGTCTTTAATTCCAACTCGACCCCGATTTTTCTAAAAAAGGAAAAACCAATACTCCGAAAAATGTTTTAACGATACTGTTTACGATTATTATTCATTAAAATTAGTTCAATTTTACGTCGTCAACGCAATGACAACGTCTACAATATGAGTGTTATAATTTTATTTTGTTCAATTTCGAGTCCGAAAAATACTTTATAACGATATGATAATACTAGTGACTATTATTTAGGTGAACTTTTTCAAATAATATAAAATAATTTTCTAAATAATCACATACGTCTGGCGGAACCCTCGAGATCAGAACCTTAGGGGGTTCCGCGGGAACACACTTTGGGAAACGCTGATCTAGTGGTACTGCAAACCACCGCGATTGGCTATCTACAACTAGGATCAATCTTTTGCAAGTCGCATAAAATTAAACGCGCAATATACATTATCGTCGAACGGTTTGCCGAGGACTTTAGTTTTGTAAAACAACGTCGTTTGATTTATCGTCTTAAAAATCAATTTTTTTTTTACTACGGATAAATGCAAACAATTAGCCTGGCAAAATAGTAATTCGATTTTTGAGAATTCATGACGTCATAGAGTTGTGCGCGCGCGCGCGGAAACAAAAAAAAGAGTACAAACACGATAATAATACGAGTATATTCGTAATAAGGACGAACAGATAATATTATCGGAGCAGAGCCTATATTACTGCGAAGTCACAGGACGTTGTGCCGAAAGTTAAAATAACACGGTTGGATATTACCGATTTATCGAGGCCAAAAGTCCGTGACGACGAGCGAGTTTTATAACCTGAATTGTTCGGCGCTTTTTGCCGATTCTATAATTGAAACTCAAAACGATACGCGGCGGTTTATATTCTTTTTCGACTATTTAATACAGAGTTTTACCTCGTAAAAATGTTATTCAAACCCCGTCGCGCATGTTACGTATATTATTCGGTTATTCGGAACGTACGGCAGTGGAATCTTTTTCACTCGTAAAAACGTAATCGAGTTTAAATCCGTTTTATGTCCCGAAAATAAAATATGGATTTATTTTTTATTTTTTTTTATAGGAAACACGCAGAGTCGCGAGTGACGTTTCTCGAGGCGGCGGCGGTCCCTTAACAGTGATCGTATTATTTGCGCGACTCGTCGATTTGTAAACTCTCGTAAAGTTTACTCTCTCGCGATTATTATTTACATAAAATCGATAAACCCGTTCGAGTAGCGTTCGGAAACCAATCGGAAGTTCACTTCCCAATGACCACAAAGCTCCGGTGGCTGCGGATTTTTTCCATTTTCACCCCTTCTAACCTTTCACCCTTAGGGTGAATTTTCTTAATTTTTTTTTTGTTTTCCGTAAGATCCTTTTCTCCCGACTGTAAACAAACGCGACGAAAAAAAAAAATAATTAGCCAAATCGGTCCAGGCGTGACGAGGATACCTGGTAAATAGCGGTTCGTTTTTATATAATATTATTTTTATCGATTTCAACCCTTTAAAAGCAAAACTTTGAAAATCGGGCGCGACACTCGGGAAGGTATTTATGGAACAACTCTGTGAAAAAAGTTAAATGACGTCGTCACAAAACGGCAACATAAAAAAGACCCGTTCTTTTGTATAAATAAAGGATAGTGTATCGTAGTCGATCGTGGAATTTTCAACCGAACACACACTATATTATTATGATTATTGTTTTCTGAACGGTAAACACCGGAACGCGTTCGAACGGTCGTTTTTTTTTCTTTCAACCACGCTGGCGAGAGGACGCGTTACCGACGTTTTTCCGGTGAAAATCTAATTTAAAAGTCGTGTAATAACTGGAAATGTTCAATAACTATACAAGTTGAAATGACGGTAGGTCAGGTTTTTCGACGTAATATCGTATAAATAATTTGTCTGAAAAAAAGAACGCATAAATTACCCCTAGTGGTTTTATAAAAAACGACAAATTATTGTAAAACAAGTGAAATGCCGGAGAGAAAAATAAAACGGTTCGGAACATGTGTACTATAATTTTCCTAGTGTCTTTTTGTCGAAAACGCATTTGTGTCGTGATTCGGCGTATAATCGAAACTTCGAAACGATCGTCATACTACGTATACCAGGGGTGGCCAAACTTTTTTTTTGCTCAAGATCTAATTAAAATATACTTCCTTCACCTTTGAGGATCGACTTGATTAGAAAATTTTTTCTATTGTCGAATACATATAATTATTAAGAAACATCCTTATAAGTTTATAAAAACATACAACAAGTATTATAAACTAATTACATAAAGTAAAATATAATAATTTCCAATTACTCAAGTCTAATATTAAAATGTTATTTTGTAAAACACATTCTAACGTGATCGACATTAGTTTGACGGACAATATAGACGTTGCGCGTGTCGCGCGTTTTGTTTTTGTCCGTCCGCGTTAAACGAATCCTTCGATAAGGTATATTATAATATTTAAATCGCGACGACGAAAAGGATACGCCGCCGTCCCTTAACACGGCGTTTCGTTCATCGAGTAGAAAAAGGAAATGCTCCAGATATTTTCTACTCGAGTCCGCGCGCGCGCGCGCGCGCGAGTATAGAATTTTTTTTTATTTTAAAAGGTTCTTTTTATTCATATTCGTCGAGTTTCCGTATAAAAGAATATATTTTTACACAAATTCGAACGCAATATTATGGAAAACCGTTGCGATTCGTCAAAATGTATGTCAATGGTTTGCCGCCCCCGGAATGTGTGACGGAAAATTATATTTCAACCTGACGTACAAAACACGTGAGTGATGTCGAGCCCGGTGAAATTCACACGGCGCGGCGGCGGCGGCGGCCGCGTGTTATTGTTATTATTGTGTACGTTTTGACGAGAACAATGACGGATAATTTTATTCCAAAACGATTGTGAAAACTGCGTTTGTTTGTTTGTTTTTTCGCCGGACGAGTACATTTTTTAAACGACGACGACGACGGTTTTTTAATTATTCAACGACATCAAACGAACGAAATCGTCGGGTTTCCGAGATATCATCATGATGTACGGTCGTACATCGAATCGCGCGCGACCCGTCGTCGCGTTCAAAGTCTCAAAACATTTGATGACACGCGCGTTTGGTCGAGAGGAATTTAATTTAAAAAAAAAACGTACCGCGGCGCCGACCATAGTATAATGACGTTTTGTACAACAAGTAAGTTTTTCGCGTACTGTATACAGTTTAAAACTGTACTCGTACACAATCGCATTGGACGAGAAATCAAACGATCGATTTTGAAAATAAAAAAACAAAACCAACAAACGAGAGTACACGAAGAATCTTTAAAATTAAAAAAAAAATGATAACTTTTTCAAACGCAATATATTATTAAGTATAATATATCGTTTTCATCGCGCGCGTCCGTTAAGACGGACGAAATATCGATCCGAAACTGCGATTTGCATTTTTCTCGCGACGACGTGTCGCAGAACCGACGCGTTTCAATCGAAAGCCGCGAAAACAAAGATCGACAAAGTTTTTCGTGTCCTGTATACAGTTTTAACTAGTGATTGGAAAAAAGGATAAGGACGGACTCTAAGACTAGTTGAACAATTATTAGCGTTCCAAAGCGCACGAGAATCTAAATGTCATCCTAATTTGTAAAATATATTCTATTTTTAGAAGTTTAACCACGGATTCACACACGAATTAAACATAATTTTATATAATATTGTACTAATGCTTTCGTAATAGATGTGACATATTGTGTTAATATAGTATAATATATAGTATTTGATAATACGAAAAATTAAACTCGTTTTGAATTTCTTTATTCGTATTTATTTAATTTTAGCGCTGCGGTTTCCTGCGTCCCTCGACGAATAAAATAAAGGGGTACACTTATAATATGGAAAAGAAGAGTGCCCCCCCCCCGCCATTCGACCACTGGTTTTAACTCGTACGATCGCTTTGACGAGAAGGGATTAACTTTTTCAAACCCAATATAAAAATAAATATATTGGATATATTAGCTCGAGTGATATTGATTCGATCGTTTCGGAACTGCGATTTGCATTTTTCTCGTGGAAAGGATCGCGGACGCGTCGCAGAACCGATGCGTTTCAATCGAAAGCCGCGGAAGGAAACAAAGACGCGATCGATCAAACGGCGATATTCGTATTTGCTCTGTCCGGGGCGCGCCGCGACCGAAATCAGGTAGTAGTCCTCCGGGGGCCGTACCTTTTTTACGGGGACGGGGATTTCGACGCAGAGGCGGCGGCGGCGGCGGCGGCGGGCGCGTTTGCGGTTGTCGGGCAAACAAAACGACCGGTCGGGGTGTGAAATTCGTTGTTCGCGGGCGTATCGGGAGAGGAGACACTGGAAAAACTTTGATCACGATGATTGATGGTGGCGAAATGAATGCGCGCCGGGGCCCGCCGCCGACGAGGACGCGAGGACGAGGTGGACACACAAAGAGAGAAAGCGCGCGTGTACGGCGGTGTTGACATTAGTGCGGAAAAGTGTCTCGGGGGCGAGCGGGGTCGACGGGGTCGGGCGACCGAGGGTATAATAATAAATGTTGTTTCGCCGTGAACCTTGACAAAAGTCTCGCTCTCTACACGCGGCGGCGGCCATTATATCTTTTTACAATGACAGGGATATATTATGAAGGGAAAATTTGCTCTCGATTCCCGCCGCCCGCCCCGCCCCCGTCGACGATTCCGCGACGTCGCGACGTTTATTTCGACGGTAAATATCGAGACTGTTTTCGGATTAATTTCGTACGGTAGTATTGCAAAACGGTCAGAGTGAAAGTATATTAATCGAATTGGTTGAAAAGTTTTCGAAAAATATACAAGTATGTATATAGAGTAATCGAAATTCGGTTTCGGGTAATTTTTTCAAGCGTTCATCGATATGTTCGAATACTTTCTCGCGACGCGAAATCGCGCGGGCGTTTTAGACATTCGTTTGCGTAGAAAAAAAAATATATTCAAAAAACCGATTCGGCGACGACAAAAAAATCATCATTATTATATTGTTATGGAATAGAGCCGCGTGACGTCATCGAGTCGGTCGTAATATTACCGGTCGCGTGTGATTTTGCTGGCGAACTAGGATTTCAGATTGGGCTTTTTTCGAACGTTGAATATTATACTCGAACAAGCGCTAGTTTTATAAACAATAATGATTATTCTATTCAAACGATTTCGCCGTCGTTTAAGTGTTTGAAAAAAAAGAAAAGAAACAAGAAGCTAAATCGACGTTTGCGCGGGTCATACGAAATCGTTAGGGCTGAGATTTTTAAACTTCCCGTAGGACAAAGTGGTTCTATCGAAAATTACCTGTTTTTTTTTTTTCGTTCATTAAATAATTAACTATTATCATGAGTTGTTTGACTTGTAAATGATGTTTGTCGCATATTTTCATCGTTTTTACTACTGCATATTATTACGTATATGCCGCGTTACGATCCTTTTAAGCGCATAAAAATAATCCGCGCTCTAGTCATTTGCACAACAAAAAGAAAAACGGTTTTTTTTTTCCGAACGAGAAATACATATTACTGTACAATATAATTTCAAATAATAGATACACGACGTGCGCATTGTTAAAACGTCGTCATTATATACGTACACGGATTTTAAATTTTAATGATTTCATACTCACATATTCGCCTGTGCGTTTGAACCGATCAAAGCGAAAAAAAAACACCGCGACGTCAAAGAATTCCGTAAACGGTTTCGCGCGGCGGCGGCGGCGGCGTTTCGATTTCACTAATATATTATAGAAAATAATTCAATATAACAACAGCGCGCGATAGCGACAAAAAACGCGCGCGCAGTTATTTATATAATAACGTCAACGAGTATATAGCGAACGCGGCGCGCGTTTCGTTTTTTTTACGATTATTTTTCACTCATATGTTATGTATTAAATTTGGTTTTTTAGTAATCCATAAAAGCTTATGTGCGATAGATAGACGAAGAGGTCGGTCGGGGTTTGGAGGTATCCCGGGGAGTAGAGAAAAAAAAAAAGCGAAGAAAAAAAAAATGAAGTGTCCATTACATAAACAAAAAACCTTATTTCAAAGCGGAGCGTGTGCGCAGGTACACACGGCCGACGGGGGGGCGGGGGGAAATATCCGGAACGAACCATAAAAAGGGTGTCTTCATACATAATTTAATGCAATAAATGTACAGGCTGAAATCCAAACGTTTCTCCGGCGGCGCGGCGGCGGCGGCGGCGGCGGCGGCGAGCTCTGTATATTTTATGTCTCCGTGTCAGTCGGCGCGCCCGCGAAAAGGACGAGGTAATAAACGCGCGTCTCGCCTCGAACGTGTGTTTAGAGACCGCCCCGGTCACGGACGGGAAAATAAATCTTTTCGAAACCGACGACCGAGATGGGGGGGGCCGGCCCTATGACGATTCCGGCGGACGTTAACCGTCGTCGTCGTGTCGATATAGTATATAGAACGCGCGTCTGAAAATCGACGACGGACGCGAGACCACTACAACTGGGATATATGTATACTTTAACGACATTAACGGTGACGACGAATCGAATAACACAATATTTCGATATGATTTCTCCGTAATTCATATATTTACACAGTCTATACCACAGTAGTTTATCGTTTTACAATGTTCGAAAAATGATTTTCTATACGCCGCGCCGTTTCGTTTTCGTTTTTCCTAACAGTTTCATCAAACGTTTCGCCGAAACACATATTATATATTTTTTATCGTCGTCGGCGTTATTGTTATTATTTAAAAGGTGGTGTATTTTTAACGAAATATATAATAATAATAATAACATGTTTACGATGCTTTTAAATTTTAGTACTGATCAAACAGATTTGTTTCCTTTGTATTGGGGCTTGAAATAACACGGTATTATTTGTAAATACTAAAGTAAATATTGTCGTAACAATAATACTCGACAGAGGTACCCGCCGCCGCGCCGTCCGTACCCAATGAACAAAACTATATAAATATACATTATTATTATTATTATTATTAATATAGCGCGTTTCGCGAACCTCTTTTTTTTTCTTCATATAATCACACTCAATGATGATTTTTTTTTCTTCGCTTTTGTCCACAGAAATAAATACAAACAAATTAAACTCAAACGCGCGTCATACCTTATTAACCGTTCTCCAGATTTCTTTATAAAAATATGCGATCGCGTACCGCCGCGCCGCCGCGATGACCGTTTTTTTTTTTTCTCGCCAAACTTTGCGTAGTAAAATTCGAGAACTCGTCGGCGGCGAAATGAAATCGCGAATATTACTGTCGAGGACTAGGCGAACGACGACGCGCGGTGATTAATGACGGCGGCGGTGGTGGTGGCGCCCACGAAAATACGGTCGCCGCGGATAGCCCCGTAAAGTCGAGCAAACCACCGCGACTATATTATTATTATATTGCCGCCGCCGCCGCCGCCGTTGTTTTAACGAACGAATTCTTACGAGGACCGCGCCGCGGAAATAGACTGAAAACTCGAGATAAAGTTTCCGCCATAATATAATATTATTCTCGACTATACGTATATACACGGTTCGGAAGCTTTTTAATAACGCGCGCGCGCGCATATTGTGTTATTTCGTTCGATACGTCGTCGTCGGTTTCATCGTTTTATGTAAATTTGTTTTTCACGCGATACCGCGATACTCTTACGCTTAATGAGTCACTATATTATATTGTTTCTCCGGCGAAAAATATCGCGCGAATAACGAAATTTACATCGTATCATATGATACATTATAATATAGTACGCGGAAAACGCGTGCAGAGAAAATCATAATAATATATATAATAGTTTACGAACGACAAATTGATATACGTATTCTTGTTGGTTTTAAGAGAGCCGGGGCGGGGGGGGGGGGTGGGAAATAGAAAAACCGTTCGATTTTTCAAGAAATTTCGCTACGTAACGTCTATATAATATAATATACACACGTGTAAGGTGTACGAGCGTAAATTACATTTCGAAAGCGTACAGAACGAGTGTTGGTGCGATATACTTACGTCGAAAACGGTTTCCGATCTAAATGCCGTGTCGTCGTAAAACTAGATCGCAGCCGACTCGTCAGACGATGGAAAACAATTAAACGCGTAAACGATATTATATTTTGTTTATTTTACAATATGGAACGTTGGTGTTTTGAAAATAATAAGACTTGAACCTACGAGTAACACGAGTTGTATCGAAAAAAGAACCAAAAATAGTGGAAATCAAAATATTAGTTATAGTTTCAGAGCTTTAACAAAAAAGGAGTCTTTTGGACTCGAAGAACGAGATTCTTGAGATCTTGATTTCTCGAACAGTAAGAGGGAATACGGAAATTCTGATCATCACGAGTTGTATCGAAAAAAGAACCAAAAGTAGTGGAAATCAAAATATTAGTTATAGTTTCAGAGCTCTAACAAAAAAAAAAGAGTCTTTTGGACTCGAGAACGAGATTCTTGAGATCTTGATTTCTCGAACAGTAAGAGGGAATACGGAAATTCTGATCATCACGAGTTGTATCGAAAAAAAAAAAAAATCTAAAATAGTGGAGGAATCAAAATATTAGCTATAGTTTCAGAGCTTTAACAAGGAGTCTTTTGGACTCGAAGAACGAGAAATCGCAAAGAGATGTCGATTTCTCGAATATTAATTTCTGATCGCGACCGTGATGCGATGAAAAAACCAAATCTAAAATATATTTTACACAACAATATAATAGTAGTGTCGGTTAAAAATAGTCGAAAACTCATTGCTCGAAAAACAACGCGCGCTATTATTTTAATCTACTCGCGAGTCGTTCGTAATATAATAATTACTTATCACTGATTTATGAATTTAATATGTAAGTTTATCAACTGGTATTATAATATACACTATATCGTTGTAATTATTAACGAGTTTTATATAATTTAACGTCAAAACTTTTGCGCTTTATAATTTGTACGTACCGAGTGATACTTTATGGGTTTTGCAGGTTAACTTTTATTACACAGTCGTAATATTCCGACGCTCGGTGTATACATCACATAATGTACATTGTCGTACTCGTTGTAATCGATATTTGTTTACTCGATGATATTTGCCAAAGCGGCGGCGGCGGCGGTTTGATAAGTGTTTCGGTAAAATATTAAACGTCTGACGGGGGTAAAATAATATATTTAATCGCGTCCGATTCGAGTGTAATCGATTTCATTGTGTTGTCGATACGGCTCGAACGATAATTAAACGCGGAGACTACACAGTATTGTATATTAACGATTAAACGAGAGCGTCTTGAAACAACAACAATATCCATCACCATGGGGTGGGGAGGAATGATATAGACTCGTAAAAGGCCTTTTTAATTTTCACCGCGCGCCCGGACCTTTTTCATCTCCGCTACGTTTTCAAATTACTCGAATTACGTGTTTGTCGTTCGTTTACATTATTATTACGACTAAAAACAAAAAAATGTATTTTACACGTCGAGCTACGATATAATATTTATACACTTAGTTTCGATAAAATTCTGTAGGGCGAGAGCAAATGATAATTTCAAAAAAAAAATATAATAATCTCTTATATACTTTTAATTCGATAAAAAATCGTGTCATTAACTAGATAAAAAATCACTCGTCCGATCCGAACAACGATTATGATATTATAATATATGTCGGAGGCGTATTTGGAGGAAGGGAATCGGGGGGTGGGGGAGATTTCGAGTGGCGCGAGTATGGCCGACTACTGCGATTTCATTATACTCTCGTTGATTTAATGCCGACAGAGACGGAAAAAACATAAACGTATGTTCCAATACTTTCATGTACAAAAACTTGAACGATTACAAAGAAAATTTATTCGTTTTATAGGTTATAAAAGAAGGTTAATGAATAATATTGATGATATTTCAGTTCAAAACCTACAATATAATTTAAAACTTGACACACTTTCAGCTCGTCGTAATATGTCAGATATATCCTTCTTATATAAATTAATTAATGGTATAATCTCTTGCCCACCTCTTTTGGAATGTATTTCGTTTCACGTACCGCAATACAATGTCCAACATTCCATATCAAAACACACCGCACTAACTATGGACAAAATAATCCACTTAATAGACTCCTAACATTAGGAAATACATCAAATTTCGATTTCTTTTTTAATAATCTGTCAAATCTAAAACGTCATTATTTAAATCATTAATTCAGTCCAAAATGATAATAATTATATTCACTTATTTATGTTTTTCTTTTTCTTTTTGATCCTATGTACCACATTATATGTTCTTATCACACAAATCATTTTTGTAATTCAAAATTCTGTCAACTTTATTATTAATCTGTACTTGAGCCTACAAGGCGTTTATTCAAATAAATAAATAAAAAAAAAAATAAAAAATACTGGAAATCTTAAAATCACTTTTATCGAAAAAAAATAAATAATTTTGTAAATCGATCAATTATTCTAATGCCCACACAGCTTTCGTTTTATTTATCTAAACACTAAATCTATTGTCATAAAACTAGTTAATTAGTTGATTATTAATACCACGGCCTAAAATACAGTGTCTCCTCGTATATACATATTATGTGTTTTACGACGTATTTTTAGTTTCGACAGTGTTTTTCATTTTAACTATTTGTTTCAGATTACAATGAGAAAAAATATTTTCGAACTCGTATTTTTATTTCGTGCGTTTTTAGTCCAAACGTCATATCATCAAGTCGTGGTCATACAATCCACAGGTGTATTTGTCTATGAAATTTGACCGAAAACTCACCAGACGTTTAACGTAACTCTCCGCCACGAGCAAAGATTACGTACTATTTTATATTTCATGTTGTTTTCTCGTGATTCAATTATTAAAATCATTATTACGCGACGCGATTAGGAAAGGAACGCGCGCGCGGACTCGCGCAGGACATGCCGAGGATACGTGGTGGTCGTTTGGTTTTCGGTAGGTATTGCGTCATCTCTCGCGCGCGCGCGAGCCGTATCGACGGGCCCGCGACCGCGTTACCAATTTGTTAATTATTTCGCCATCGGTGAACATTATGTTACGCTGCGTCTGCGAAGTTCGGAAACCCTTAATCTCCGGTGGCGGGGAATCGCATAATACGACGGCGGCGCGCCACTGTTGTATAATACGCATATAAGGTTTAATCAATTATTAATAATTCGCGCACCGGCGGCGTCGTCCTCGTCGTGGCGACTGCCGATTATATATCGTTATCTCTATAACCCTCGAATATTATATCGTTCGCGACACCACTCGACGCTCAGAAGCCTCTACGAAACTTTCGAGACACACTGTGTCTCTGCAAGCTCGCGCACATCGCGACTTTCTTGGTTTTTCGAGAAACCGTATTATATTATCTATGTTCCGTACACTATTGTAGACTTTGCGGGACACCCACGGCCACGTCGTCGTGGTCGAGGTTATCGCGCAAGCAATTCGAAGGAGAAAAACCGATTTATAGGCATAATCGACATCTTGCAAAGCTCGTCCGATAATGTGATGATTAATCCGTGGTGCGATTTTCAAGTCGAATTTTACGTATTTTGAAATATTTTTCGAAATCTATCAACACGTTTGACGTGCTTCGTTTCGACGCTTTGCAGTGACGTAACTAAGGCCGATCGCACACCGAAAGAGCAAAACCGTGTTAGTCATTTTTGTTTTAGTCAACTAAAAACAATTTGTTTTATATAAGCGCATATCAGTTAGTCACGTCAAGACAAAACAAGAACCAATCACTCGTGTTTTGCGTACTTCAAATTGACAACACTTTTCAGTTTACTGGTGCGTGTTTCGTTTTACGTTTTACCTCTTATTAAATATGTTTATTTATATACTCTAGTTACTAAAATTATTATTATTAAACTATAATTATCTTTAATATCCAAAATGTCATCCGATGAAGAAGTTGCCATTTGTATGCGGTACACTCTACTCGATTTAGAAGAAAGGGATAAAAAAAAGTCATGGGTACCATATCCATTGAACCAAAAACGTATCGCTCACAACGTGATTTTATCGTTTATATGTGAATTACGATCAGAAATACGATCAGACGATAAAAAAATAATAAAAATTATATTACATGACTAATTATGACTAAAGAAAAATGTAAACACTTCAGACTTCAGTATTAGCCGTTTGGTTTTTTTTTTCTTTTAGATTCCGATAGAGTGAAACGACGAAGAATGTTTTTCGTGGCGACTGTTTTAAACGATACGTTCAATGGTCTATTGATTTTGTTTGTTATGAGCACGTAAGCTCTGCAACTGATCCACAAAAACAGCGAAAATCTATTGATATTATCGCGGGTCGCCAAAGTTTAAAAAATTTGCCAAAATGGGTCGTACGTATGTAAAAAGTTTAGGAACTCGTGCGTCAGACTATCGCGGAGTTTTGGAATTTTTTTTATTTTTTTTTTTTTTAAAGAATCGTTTGTTTCGCGGCGGAGAAGTCGGTCGGTCGATATTCACGTCGCGAGCACGGGGGGAACTCGATATAACGTCGGCCGCGGTTTTCGACGTAGAAAAACGACGACGCAGTTCAAACGCGTCGAGGACTCGGCGGCGGCGGCGGCAATTAAACGGCAGGTCAATCGTGTCGATTGCGCCGCGTATAAAAGCACAATAACGCGATTTACATTACACCGCGGCGACGTTTTCCACTAGCGAGCTATTTTTTTTTCACGAGCCCCCGCGAAATCGACGACAACAATCGACTGTTCTCGAGACACTCGAACGCTAATATTATAATTGAACCTCGACCGTTTTTTTTTTTTCTTTTTTCGAAAACGCGGATTCAACGGCCTCGCGTCGAGTCAAAGCGAGTACAGAACAACGCCGTAGCGGCGGCGGCGGCGGCGGCGGTGACCATTAGCGTTCTCATAATACTGTTTTTATTAATAACCGTTCGTTATTAGATTTCTGGGTAAAAGTGGCGGCGGCGAGCCTGCCGTAATATCATTATTATACGCGCGCGCGCGTACCTAAAACCGCGATTTATTATTAATTTGAATGATTTCATTTGCGCGCGATTATTATTTTATTCACGACCCTTCTCGTTGTACCGACTTGTACGACGACACAATTAAAACCGTCCGGCGGTATATCAATCAATTATTAACACTTTATGTACCGATTTTATCAGTCCGCACGTTACATGCGCGCACATAATAATATACTCGGGCGTTTTGTTATGCAAATCGAGTTTTACACGTCCGCCCCCGGAATAATAGTACGAAACGGGAGAATAAAAATTTATCATATCCCGAGCCCGTTTCCAGAGTATCGTTTTCCGTCTAAACTTTTACGACACTGCTCTCCGCCGCTGCTGCTGCACGTTCGATAGTTTTAATCGACTCTATATATACTCGTATATTATATTATAGTCGTCCGAATAGCGTCAGTAATGTCCACGGATCACCTCATGATGAAATAAATGGTGGTGTTTTTATTTTACACGTTTTTGCATATTTTGGATGCAATGCATAATATTAATGCATATCTAATGTATATATCTATATATATAAAAATGGAGACAAAAAATTGGAAATTGAATCAGTTGAGAACGGCTGGGCCGATTTGGCTCAAATTTTTTTTAAATGATAGAGAATGTCGGGGAGCGGGTTTATAGCATAAATTATGGAGAAAATTAACCCTAAGGGGGTTAAAAGGGGTAAAAATGGAAAAAATCCTGAGTCAATGGAGCTTTGTGGTATTAAATTTTGTCAATACATAGTTTCATTTAATATAGCAGAGGCCCCATGGGAAAGGATTTTTCGAAATTCGACCCCTAAGGGGGTTAAAAGGGGTAAAAAGGGTGAAACTAGAAAAATTCGCCTGGCTGGAACTGCTGGAGCTTTGAGTATGAAATTTGGGCAGCAGTTTCGTTTTATATAGTGGAGACCCCATTGGAAAGGATTTTTCGAAATTCGACACCTACCGGAGTTAAAAGGGGTAAAAGGGGTGAAAATGAAAAAAAAACTGATAAAATTAAAAGTTATACTGCACACTTAATAACCTAACCTTTGAGTTATATATAGTTCTCGGAAACTAAGGATTTTTTTTTTAAATTGAAGAGCTCATTGCGGAGAAGGTTTATGGCATTTGATCGATTCTCTAACTTTAAAAACAAAGGAGTTATCAATTATCAAGAACAATTGTACCTATATTGTGCGGCACGGCGGGATAGAGTTATTATTAATAAAAATAACGTTGGTTAACATGAGTATCACCGGTGTTATTTTACGAGCATAATTTGTACCTAGTTTTTTTATTTATTTATTTTTGTTGTTTTTTTCTCGATCGACGTCGCGCGTATGGGGTATTCTCATCGACGAAAATCGATTTCGCCGGCGATATCGTCGTCGGAACGGACGACGACGTTGCGTCGTCGAAGTAATTATCGCGATCGCTACGACCGGAACAAAGCCGACGGGTATAGACGTGCCCGACGTTTTATCTCCGCGCGACGGACGCGGTTCCGGTCATCCTTGCGGAAGACTTAACAAAAACGTCGACGCGCGTCTCGTTTCCACCGACGACGAGGACGCTGCCCCGCAGGACGACCGCCCGTGTCGACAGGTGGCGTATGGAAATCGATTTGACATATTTCCCCCCCACCCCGGCCCCGTATCTCTCCCCGTGAAAACTTTGCGACGATCGGAACGCAAATCCGAGACGTTTTTTCCGCCGCAGCGCCGCGCCGGAGGGAATTCGACATCGTCGACGTTGTACCCGGGGCTTTGAATATTATTATCGTTGACTGTTCATTTTTTTTTCAATAATTTCGCGACCGGTTTACAACGCGTCCCCGCCAAAATACGATTCTCCCTGCCCCCCGGGGGCGCGAGACGCCGGAAAAACGATTTCAAACGCTGGATGTTCGCACGCGTCGACTTGGCCAAAAATCAAAAACTCATGCAAAATCAACACTATGCAAATCTATAATACCATGGCCCAAACGCAAACAATTCGGTCGTTTCAATCCATAACTCTTCGCCCCCGTGGTACGTCACGTATAATCTTCACTCCGCGAAGAACTAAAAATACAAAAACTGTCGTACGAACATTATTTGTATCTAAATTTTCCTCACTCACATTGCCCGATCACCCCACCCGTCGTCGTCTCAAAAGACGCCTGTATCTACTTCAAAATGAAAAAATGTATTAAAAAAACAAAAACAAATTATATAATTTGTCGAGTCTGGAGGGTTCTATCACACGTGTCTCTATTTATATTACCTCATTTACTCATCGTGTTCAAAATACACATAATGCATATAGCAGCTGTGTTCTTTTTTGGCATTTTCGTAGGCCGTGCGTTTGTGTTTAATTTAATTGTATTGACAGTGCTAATGTTACGTGGAATTTCGGAAAATCCTTTCTCAAGGAGTTTCCGTTATATAAAACGAAACTACTGACCAAATTTCACACCCATAGCTTCAGCGGTTCCGGCTTGGGGATTTTTTTTCACCCGTTTCGCCCCTTTTACCCGTTTTAACCCCCTTAGGGGTAGAATTTCGGAAAATCCTTTCTTGGTGCGCGCCCACATCGCTCAAGGAACCTCTGTAGAAAATTTCAAGTCACTAGACCCGGCGGTTTGGGCTGGGCGTTGACGAGTGAATAGGACAGGTCTCTCTTATATATATAATAGATTCTTCTGTACGTGTGTACTGTGTATGTCACTGAACTCCTCTTAAACGGCCGGACCGATTTGAATGAATTTTTTTGTATGCGTTTGGTCGACGCACTGGATGGTTTAGATTCACAAATCAGCCCGGCAGATGGTTAAGGGTGGCGAATATTTAAAAAATTTCACGTTTTATATGTACGTACCTATATACTATGACCATTATCCATTGTTTATACGTTTTTTTTGCGAATCATTTTCAATTCAAAAATATATTCGTGTTTCATATACTTTTCGTATACTTACAATAAGTTGGTTATTTTGTATACTACATAATTCACTAGAAATATAATAACAACGTTTGCCAGGTCAGCTAGTATACTCGTATATACGAAATCGCACTGCTAGAACAAGACTGCCACAACTCAAAATTTACAGTTTTGAGAAAAATCGATTTGAAGTTTGCACCTAGGATATTTTGATGAGTTTTGTACTTGTGCGTTTGAAATTTAACACTTAAATACTTACAATCATACTTTACAATATTATTTTTTCAAATATTATGAAATTCACTCTTTTGACCCAAAAATTTAGACTTGTGGCCATTTACAATTTTTCAAGTAAACGCGAGACTGCCATATTTTCAGATGTGACTGTATTGCATACAGAAATTGATTTTTAGATGGCCACTTTATAGTCATATTTCGTGCACTATCACAAATTATAAAATGCAATACTGCCACAACTCTAAATATTGCTGTTTTGCACTCAACATATCACACGATAATTAGTTTTTATTTAGTGCAAGTTAACGCCACAAGTCGAAATAAGGCAGTCTTTAATTTTGACTTCAGTGATAATTTGGATAAATCAAAATAAGTATACAGCCATGAAGTAAATATGGCTCTCTTGCGTTGAAAATTAACTAACATTTAAATAATTCAATACTGACACATCTCTATAGTGGCTAAGTGAAAAATGATATTGAATGTGGCGTTATTGCATTTTATAGAGCTTATTTTTCTCTATTCAACAGTAGTCATAACTCAAAATTGATGAATTTTGAGTTGTGGCAGTTTTGTTCTAGGAGTGCGAATTATATAATTCTCCCGTCACAGTGTTTGTCATATCGAACTACTTCCGACCGATTTTCATGGAAATTTTTCGCATATATTCTCGGTGGCCCTGAGAACAGGACTATTTTTTAGGTGTTAAGGGTGCAGGTAAATCAACGCACTGGCGGTAATTTGACAGGCCGACTTGCTTCGCGTAGTTCGAGGCCGCGAAATAAATCCGCCGCCGCCGTCGTCGGGCTCGCGACGTTCGGACCGGAGCTGCCGACTATCCGGAAGTATCGGCGGCCTTCCGGCACGCGTATAATATCTCTCGCTCTATTCTCACACGGCCAGGCCGTACGTGACGTAACGTAACGAGGGCGTCTGAACCGAGTCGACGGCGGCCCGAAGGGGCTTACGCGGGACGACGGGAGATCCGTCTCCGCCGCGGGAGACCGGAACGAAAGTATTACGCGGGCCGGTTTTCGACGTTGTTTCGACTACCCGTGACGGGGTAGTTATACGGTATAAATTAGTCGGGAAAACGCGGTCGGGCCGGATCAAATATTAAACGCGCGACGTTATTATATACACGCGCGCGGCATCGACTGCACAGGCTCGTCGCTCTGTCTCTCGTTCTTTCTATAACGATGGCGCGCCGTGCCGAATTCAAAGTGTAAACCATATCGCGCTAGGTTTTTATTAGGTAAAAAATTTAACTTGCAGAGCTCGACAGAACAAGTCACAATAAATAATAAACGAATAGACAGCTACCGACCGTGATGTTGTATATTTGTATTAGTATTGTAGTTGTTGCGTCATAGCAATATTAGTCATATTGTTGCGACGCGGCCATTATGGTATATTAATACATATTATATACATATTATTTTTTAATAATAGCAAGCAATTTTAGTTTTAAGCCTGGGAAGCAAAATATGCCGAGGCAATAAATTGTAAATATTATTTAAGCTCCGTGAGGAGGGCGGACTGGGGTCACTCTTTCCATTTTTATCGTACGGGTAAGTGCGGTAACTAGAGAGAGGACTTAATTTCGTTTTTCCAATATTTTCGTATGTTAGTTTTAGTGATCATTAAAAATATAACCGGTGTTTTAATTGAACTACTTTGTCAACCTTTTTAAAGTAACTAAGAGGCTCACTGCTTAAAATTTATATCTTAAAACAATATTGTGTTTAAAACCACACCCAGTGCTCGATTCTTCGTGGTCAGTTGTTCGAGTGTAAAGTAACCTTAGAGTTGTAAAGGAAATAAACCCTGGAGAGTCCTATTCGACTTTTCTATTAAGCAGTGCTCGTTATCGTGGTCACTTAAGGAAATAGTCGTGTAGGCCTGTTATCAGGTCTTCCGTTACATACTTGTTTGACGGTTAGAGTATCTGACACCGTCAAAGATATATTTGTGTGCGTCAACCTGAGTTGGCGTATACAACAGTGAGCTACCTTGTGGTAGAGACTAGAGAGTAACGAATTCTATCGGCTAATACAGCGTTCCCCAAAAGGATGTGCCGCGACAACTTTTTTAAAAAAAAACACATAATAAAATGTTATTTTTTCCATCTGAAAATACCGCATTATAAACGTATTATTTGATTTACTACTGCGTTTATATGTTTCCCCCGGTCCTAAACCATTTGAAAAGTCGATAATACGTGTATCTATCTATATCCAAAGCGTGCCTAAAATACGATAAAATAATATAATAAACACGTTGTCGCCGTTTCAGTGGAACATAACGGCGCGCGGCGGCGTAATAATAATATATCGAAATACTGTTCAAACGTAAAACGCCGTGTCTGAAAATAACCAGTTGACAATATCAAAACCGTTGAGATTCGACTTTTTAAGATTCCCCGGTCTAAACGGAGTAGTAATCGTTTTTTTTTTGTTACAAAGCGTTTATGACAAACGTAATTTCAAACTTTTAATAATTTTTCCGAAACGAATATTATATAATATCGATATTATAATTTTCGTTGTCGAATATTAAAATACTGCGCGCGCGTATTATACGACGACGACGACGACGACAGAGTTCTCGGAAAAAACGGGTTTGTATACTCGTATAGAGGTATTTACGCGGAATTTTACTCGGTTTTCGACGAGATATTATAATGGCAAACAATATTATAGTTCTCGACAGTCGTTTTTTTAACTTTTTCGTTTATTTTTTTGTTTTTCCGCGAAATCGCGGATTTACACTTGCGCTCCATTATCGCGCGTACGATGTGAAAAAAAAAATAATACAAAACTCAATACACATTGAAACTGTAAACTAATTATTAAAAAATAACGACGAGTGTTATTGTAAAATATATTCGATTATAATTTCCACAACACATAATGACGCTCTATCGGTATTGTAAAAAAAAAACAACAAAAAGCAAAACGTACATTGACGGCAAATAATGAAAAACGTTGTTTTCGACACCTCTCTCTCACTCGTATCTCGCGAATTTCAACGACACGTCGAGACGGCGAGTGAAACACCTCTCGTCACGACCTAGTGCTCGCTCGGGAGTTGATGCATTTTGCGTTTTTATTTTAATAATCGAAGTAGAGGCTCTATCGAGCTAAAAATCTGATTTACATTTATACATTTCATTTTTTGGCTCATTATTTCTCACTGATATCGTTTAATTATAAAATACTATATTACTACTACCGTTTTTCTGATAATTCGCGTCATTTTTCTCTAAAACACGGCGAAGTTTTCTCACACGTACACTTGCAGATGTAATAGTTTTTTTTTTTTTCATTAAACGTGAAAATATTATCATAAAAATAAAAGATTTATAAATCTTATTTCAACTTTTAAACACTGAAATTAATAAAACCATGTCTGAAATGTGATATATTTTTGTTATTAAAGTTATTTCATTTCATTATTTGACAATAATTATTGTCATCAGGTCTCGTTTTCCATTCATACTTTTTGAAGTGATTTTTTTAACGTTTTTTTTAGGTCGTCGACTTAGGCACGACGACGACGACGACGACGACGTATGGATCTTCTTCATACTTCGTCGTCGTTATTTGATACGTTTTTTTTTATTCATCGCGAATATTACTCCACTCGTTCGGCGCGCAGACAACAACGACGCCCCGACGCGAATCGACGCGATATCGACGCGGACGCGCCACAATAAAGGCAAAAGTATAATAATATGTACTCGCTCCCTCCCCCCCGAGTCTAGATTAAAATAATAAATCCTCGGGACCCGACGTTTGCGAGCCGGGCGAGCGGCGAAACGGACCGGCCCGAACGCGGTCGGGGTTCAAACGAGAATTCAGATTAAAATCACGCGATATTAGTGTGTCTGCGAATTGTGGATTACGCGTTAAGCCCGAACGGTTTCCATTGTGCCGCGCCGGTACAAAACGACTCGAATCGTACGTTGTCATAATATTATGTTTTTACGTCGATAAAAAAAAACTCGTCATAGCCATCGATCGGGGGGGGGGGGGGGCACAGTGATTTCGCACTGATAAGCACACTGCTCCAGGATCGACGATCTGTCCTAGCTCCGAAACTCTCGCGCTTCTTTAGAGGAAAGAACAATCGATCGATCCTGCTTTCGTCCTGTCCAATATTCGCCGTACGTCGTCGTAGAGTCCCGCGAAGACGCGAAACGACGTCTTGGATCTCGATGACCCACGAGGTCACCACGTGTGGTTCGATTGATTATACGAATTCACTCAGTTTTTTTTTTTTTTACAAAACCGCGCCCGAAAACGTGTAATACATATAATAGCGTACAAGAAACGAATGCGATCGCGCGAGTAAATATTAATTATTATATTCTGGGCTCGGATTTAAATGCCCTAAAAATATCCAAAAATTACGTTTCAAAAAATGCATTATTTATTAAATAAATTCAAATTAAATTATTATTAAAAAACGAGGAACAAATAAAATTCTAATAAAAATTATAAAAAATAATTTTTGTTACGTAGTACTTATACTACTATGTAGTACTTATATTTAAATGAGGTCAATTTTTTTAGTCATAATACGACAAATTGGTCAAAAATGTCCTAGAAAATTAAAAAAATGCGTTAAAACCGTCAAAAAATGCCCTAAAAATGCATTAAAACCGTCAAAAAATGCCCTAATTAGCATTAAAACCGTCAAAAAATGCAAAAAAGCAAAAAAATGCCCCAAAAAATTATTGTGGTTAGATCGCTTGAAACATATTTGTAGCTTGGAAAGCATCGCGTAAGATATCCCAAAAAAAAGATGCAAATGCATTGAAATATCCGAGCCCTAATTATATTAATCTAAAAACATCTAAATACAAATCGATCGAATATTATCGTCTATATTCAATGTTATATTTAATAATATTATTTAACGCTTTTATCAGAGAGAGAGAGAGAAAATTCATCAGTCTTAAACCAGACTCGAGACTCGTGCGTTTTAATTTGTAAACTCTTTTGATTGTCTCGCAAAGGGGACGAAAAAAAAGATTCTCTTTTGAGTAATAATAATAATAATTGCCGCGTCGAGTTTTGCCGAGAACGCATAAAATAATAAGAAAAATCGGTGCCACGATAAATTATATACGACGTTATATTATTTAAAACGGCCGCGGACTGAATTATCGGTATACGTACGTGCTCTCGATGAACACACTCGACACTTCATCGGAGAATAATAATTTTATTCGATATCGCCGAGCAGAAGAAAGGAAACCACGCGGAAACGTTTTTCACCGCCGCCGACATCAATAGAACCAATTAAGCGCGCGAAAATGACATTACGTTTTCGAGAAACTCGTTGAGATATTAATATTGTTCGCGAATATATACTTACGAGCAGCAACAGAGCGTCGTTTTTTATTATTATTATTTTTCCTCCGGGAAATATACGTATTGTACACAAATCGCTAGCTATTATTCCGAAATTGTTTGCGATTCGTAAGAAACAACAAACCCGTCGAAAATTTCCGAAAAGGAAAAAACACACACACACACACACATTCGTTTTCGAGATATTTGATAATATGCGCTCGTTTCGATTACCTCGCGTTCGGTAAACCGTATAGATCGATCACGTAAAAATGTTTTTGTTTTTTCGACGCGTCGCGCTCTCGAATTTAACATTTTAACATCGAGATCCTCAGAGGTCCTTCCCGGAGATCCCGGATAATTTTTCGACATTTTTTTTTTTATCTATCTTCTATCTATATATATAAAAATGGAGACAAAAAATTGGAAATTGAATCAGTTGAGAACGGCTGGGCCGATTTGGCTCAAATTTCTTTTAAATGATAGAGAATGTCGGGGAGCGGGTTTATAGCATAAATTATGGAGAAAATTAACCCTAAGGGGGTTAAAAGGGGTAAAAATGGAAAAAATCCTGAGTCAATGGAGCTTTGTGGTATTAAATTTTGTCAATAGTTTCATTTAATATAGCAGAGGCCCCATGGGAAAGGATTTTTCGAAATTCGACCCCTAAGGGGGTTAAAAGGGGTAAAAAGGGTGAAACTAGAAAAATTCGCCTGGCTGGAACTGCTGGAGCTTTGAGTATGAAATTTGGGCAGCAGTTTCGTTTTATATAGTGGAGACCCCATTGGAAAGGATTTTTCGAAATTCGACACCTACCGGAGTTAAAAGGGGTAAAAGGGGTAAAAATGAAAAAAAAACTGATAAAATAAAAAGTTATACTGCACACGGGCGAAGCCGGGTTATTCAGCTAGTATATATATATAAAAATTGATGTACATTTTAATAAATTTTATAGCTCAAGATCCACCGAACCGATTTCGATAAAAATTTCAGGGCATATTAAGATTGATATGTAGATTGTTTCTGTGAAGTTTGTACGCTGTGCGATATGTGGTTCCGGAGTTATGGCCTCTTAAGTGTACAATATTAATCACGCACGCACGCACGCACGCACGATATTCAACAATTATTGTTTTGCCATGGAGATATTATATATACATTATACACTCTATGTGGTTATTTTTTATTATTTGTTTCCGTGGCACGCGCGTCTATGGTATCAAAAGTTAAGTTTTACGTAAAATTACGTACATGTAAAATTTAATTTTTTCTTTCTATACAGTGAAATAAAATTTGGGTGTGTTTTTTTCGTCATATTTTAAAACGTTCGATTGTGAAATTCATATTGTTTTTTAAAAAAATTCGATTTCATTATCGCACACGAGCGAAGCCGGGTTATTCAGCTAGTTATTCCTAATAATTACGCTTTTATTATTATTAAATTAGCATACGTATATTTCCGTAATTTTTTTTAGTTTTTCGGTCATAAAGAAATTAGAAACATCGAACATCTCGCGCGATAATTGAAAGCCCTAGGGGGAAAATGCAGCAAATAATAAGTCCACGGAGAATCTGGAGAGATAACGAGGAATATAAATTGAACGACGACGTGCTGGCTGAAAAAGAAAACGTTGGTTTACAAACACATAACACTCGCGCGCGCATATACGAGTCCTGTAAGACACGGGCTGGATAACGAAAAGGACCTGGATTCATAAAATATGCGAGACGTCGCGTTAAATAATAGAGAACGTTTGATATTTTATAGTTATTTATTGCCGTACGATGATGTCGACGCGATAAAAGAATTTGATTTTTTCCAAAGTCGTCGAAAACTGCAAGCTCTAAACGCTAGTAAACGATCAACAGGAGCTTACATTTTTTTTTCTTCTTTTTTTTTTTGGCACGGTTATCCGCCGAGTAGAAAACCGCGAGCAAAGGCCGACGACGCGTAAGCTTTATTACTTTACGCATAAAAAAATCGTTTTATTCCTTCGCGATTTAGACGCGTTATTTTCGAAAAAAGTCACGAGCTCGTTATTTGTACACGTGTCGGACACGTGGCGTCGCAGACGTGTAAAAATCACATAAAACACACACACACACTGGGCTGGGGTTCCGCCGCCGGTCGTCGTATCTTTTTAATAGCTCAAGTGCGTCGTCGACGCGCCGCCAAAACGTCCACGTGACCGCGTTTATTTCACGTCACCGTAATATTATTACGCATTATTCTAATCAGGATCGGATCGAGCAGGATCGGTCCTGTTGACGCGGCCCTTATTCAAGTCACCAGCCCGTCATTTCTCCATTTCTAACCTCTGTACGCGGTTTGATAATTGAGAAAAAAAATCATATTTCATACCTACTAATCTTTGTACTATTTTTTTTTTTTCATATCATCACGCTATCGCGAGATTTTCTCGGTGTTTTGCGTCGTTTGCGTTTTTCTAGCGGAAAATACGTAGAATTAATAGTATCGAACCGGTGACGTTTTTAAATAATCGACTGAAAAACACACGAGTCTCGTAGCCCCCGCGCGCCTTTAGACGTTTCACGTCGACAAAATCGTTTCGAATTGTTCCGTTTGCAGTACAAATCTCACCTTATCGATTTTCGTTTTCCATTAGTTTTATACATTTTTGAGCACGTTGTACATATTATGTATATCAAACGCAGTGGCGCGTATATAGGATTTAATTTCGGAGGGGGCCGATTATGTATTTAGAGTTTAGGGAGAAATGACGGAGGAGGTACAATGACAAATATTGCTTAAACGCTAAAAGACCTTTGGACACTATTTGGACTATCATCATATACTTCACCAGAGAAAAAATAAACTCATTTTTTTATTTTTTATGAAATTTAATGTAAAAAATGTATAAAAACTCTTCATTGTAGAAAACAATTTTTTCACTACAGTCACTCAAAATTAATTACATATTTTCTTACAAGCTCAGTATAAGTTATTATTCATTCCTCAGCCATAAGTTATTATTCATGTCCAAAATCAAATGTTTTAATAATTTTGTTTTTCATTTCGGGGGCCCCATCGGCCCCCCCATATATACGCCCCTGATCGAACGTAATAAAATATGTGTCGATGACACATTATCATTTGTGCCGAAACATTTTTTTATAAAAACTTTTTATCCTTTAATTAATATAACGGGAGACTCGAGCCTCACCCCTCCAAATCGTCGAGCTATTTGCGCCTACGATGACCCGGGGGGGGGGGGGGGGGGTCTTGTTGCTTAAGAAGGGGGGAGAGGGGGACGCGCTCGGGATTTTTTTCTCCCGATTATCCGAGGCTCGTTTTTTCCCTCTTCTCTATCGATCCGTTTGTCGATTGGTAACGATTTTCCACTCGAACGAGTTTGGTAAAATTCGAGCGTTTGGAAAATCGGTCGTAATAATATAATAATATGTTTTATCTCGGTTATATTATACATAATATTATTATAATTAATTCGCGCCAAGGCCGACGACGACGGCGTTATTGACGCGATGTTATTATTATGATATTATGTTTAAAGTGAATGTTTGTATTTTACTTTGTGTTATTTCGCGCACTTTGCCGGTACAGTAGATTCGAAAGATAAGAAAACTTTAATCTCCGCGGCGGTATACCGTTGTATTTATTATTAAAGACGTAATAACCGATTGTTTTAAATTAAAACACAACACAACGCATCGATTACTTTGATAATATTTAATTACTTATAATGTTCGGTAAAAGCTCTCTGTAACGTAAATATTACACAACATCGGCCGGTTATTGTTTCATAATAATATAATATATTATATTAGCTGGCTCTTAGGCATGATGTTGATGATCCTTAACGACGACGACGACGACAAGTTTTTAAATCATTTTACTTTTTTTCCTGACAGTAAATATCGGTTTATTTTCGACGGGAAATTTCAATCGAATCGCGCAAAAAAAAATATACGCAAATCAATAAAATAAACAGACCCTGTCCGTCCAAGACTGCTTGCACAGAGCACCGGAGTACGCGAGAGGTAACCATCATTCCGTACCGCCAGAACACATTAGAAGAGACCGAAACGACAGCGGACAAATTATCCACAACAATTCACCTTTTATTGACGACCTTTTAAAAAAAAAAATGTAAAACTCTAAACTCGAACCGTTTAAATGTTCTCGATATTTTTTTACGTACAACCGTTAAAGTTTCAGAAGAAAGAAAAAACCATTATATTTGTTCGACGCGTTAGAAAATATACGTATTATCTATCCGATTAGTTATCGGTAGGGCTCGGAAGTTGATGCATTTTGCATTTTTTGGAACGTTTTAGACGATGCTCTTCTGGCCACAAATTTGTTTCATTGGCATGTGGATCTGAATAAATAATTTTTATTTTGCATTTTTTTTGGTGTTTTTTACTTTATAAGTGATTTTTTGACAAATTTTAGGTCATTTTCCCACATTTCAAGTCATTTTTACTGATTTCACACTAGTGTTCACTTCTTATCGTTTCTTAAAACTCTCGAAACTCCAGGACTTAATACAAGATATTGTTATTGAAATTGAATCAGCAGCAGCTAATAGAATTGGAATTGAAAAATTAAAAACAAATTTAAGACTGTACTTGACAAAAATACTGGATTTCAAACGATGTCAACAATTTCGAAAATTCTAAATGGTGAACAAGCTTCAAGCGAGTGTTTTCCGGATGGTTTCTGTGCTGATGAGTTGGCCTATTTCAGATTTGCCCCAATTACTTTCCAGTGGACGTGGAGAGAAGTTTTTCCATGTATAAATATTCGTCGTTCGTTTACTTTTGATAACATCAAATACGCTCTAATTGTATACAAATGCAATGATTTTGATTTTTGAAATTTATAATATTTGTAATTTTTATATTTAATTTCATTTTTAAGGGCATTTTTTGATATATTGGTAAGCTTTGATAAATTAATATTGAATTTTATAGTAAAATATTTAAAAAAAATTGTATTTTTGTTAATTTAAAACAAATATTTGTAATTTTTTAGGTCATTTTTATAGGACATTTTTTGTCATTTTTTTTAGGTCATCACCTTCACAGCCCTATAGTTATCAGCAAGGCTGTGAATTAAATGCACTCAAAAACTATTAGATATGCATAAAAATACGCTCTAAAAATTCTTAACTAATGCTCTGGTTTTTTTAAAAATATTACTGAACACGCGCAATAAATCGATTAAACGGCGAAATCCACACGAATATGCTCGAACACACGCACGTCGGTCAATTATGGATCACACCAAACTAAAAGCGCATTATAATATTATGTTTACGATTGTCTAATGATTTTTGTCATCCGTTACGTACGAGTTGATAAATTATTAATTTAATCTCGACTTCGATAGCACAACAGTCAACACGTTAAATACCCGAGTAAAAACAGAATAGTTTTCATGTGAAACTATAAAAGTCATATAGTTTATACTAATACGTTTAATATTTTAATATTTTAACAGATTGACCGAAAAAATGTAAATATTACGAAAAAATCATTAAAACATGCATTTATATGCCCGTGAAATATGCAAAAACCATGGAAACGCATTAAATTCACAGCCCCGGTTATATAGGGTAGGTCGATAACAAGCCGCGTTTATAATAATATGTAATTTCTCAAGTAAAACGTGAACAAATACGTATTCTGGATATTAGAGCGATCGAACGTTTTCAATAATAAAATTGTAGTTTGCGCGACAACATTGTATTATTATTAATGTCGTCGTCCGTCGGTGTCGCGGCGGCGTCACGTTAATTTTCCAGTCGGAGGAGATTAAGGAGAGAGAAAAAAAGGAACGCATTATTATAATAATGAAATAACATAACGTTTGTTGAAATTAGCGCGTGTAGTGTCGGCTATAGCATTACGGTTAGTGTAGTTTCGGGATTATACGGCATACATTAGTGTCTGCGGGTAAGTAATAATTTATTTTAATAACTATATAACATCCGCGGAGCAGGACGCGAGGTTTATTGGAAAGTTTATGCGTTCTGCGCGCGGCCTGGAGCGAAAATCGGGCAGGTAGTAGTGGTAGTAGTAGTAGTGACTAGAAAATGTTTTAATAGCCGATACAGGATAACTGTTCTACGACCCGTAAAGCCGACACATACCTACCCTAATAAATTGTCTACTAGTAATAATAATATATATATATATATATTATATTCGAGACAAGCAATATATAATAAACGGTTTCGTATTTGCCAGTTCGGCCCGGGCGGGTCGTAGATTAATGTTATGATTTGACGTACGTGACGGTTTAATCAGAGCAGCGGGCGGCCGGCCGTCCCTAGGATTGCGTCGTCGGGCCGAAAACATTTCCTATAGGCTTGTTGACGACGTTGTTTTCTTCTCTCTTCTCGTCGTTAAATCGCGAGCTCGCGATATTATGATAAAAGTATTTATTTATTACGAAATCGTTTCGAGTGTTTTTCCGATTAGATAAACATTTGAAATCCCTTTTCATCGAACATCTTACGGCACTTATAACCCTGTATTGATCGAATAGCCAGAGAGTGCAATAATTTAAAACTCGATCCGTTTATTATGAATAATTTGTATTCTTTAAAACACTGTTTTTAGCAGCCCGTTATATCACTAAAATTATCTCTAATATTTTGTAAATTTTATTTCATGTATTCAATTCATACTTGTCATTGTACTTGAGCCCACCTGGGCGTTTACACCAAATAAATAAATAAATAAATAAATAAACGCGTTATAGTACGCGGACGTTTGACTTGTTATTTTCTCGGCACATTGGCGTTACTGGGAGACTTCGTATGGGATCGTTTAAAATTACGCCGAAAAAAAAACACTCGTTTTGAGTTATATAATGCGACGAATTTTTCGACCATTCAAATTTTGAATTCGACTGGAATTGTCACGACACGTGGTGTAGTACGACTACCCAAAACCCCGTCGGGGGCAGTCGTCGCCGCTTTTTCAAAGTGCCAATAAGTTTCCGCGACAATAACATCGATCCGACAGTGCGTCTCGCGATATAAACACAACGGTCTTTGTGTGTGTGTGTGTGGTGGCGAGTACTTCAAAGCTGCGGGCTCTTTTTCTCGCGAATTTCACTCCGTTTGTGAGTTTTTTCTCTTTTTCCGCCCACATTGATTAATCGTAATCGTGTATTATTATCTCGGGCGGCGCAACACACACACACACACACAGAGAGAGAGAGCCGGAGCAGGAGCAGGAGCAGGAGGAGGAGGGTATGTACGGCCGACCAAGGATTGAATAAGGAAGAAATTTACCGGGTCTCGCGTCCATAAACGAAGCCGCAAAAGCATACCTCCTCCCCCCCCGACCCCACGTCCGCCGCGCGAAACCGTCTTTGGATTTATTGCCGCCATTTATCAAACAGTCACCTCTCGTCGGCCACCATAATTTCTTATTCGTTAAAACCTTCTCCTCCGCGTCGTCCTTGCCCGCCCGCCGTCACTTAACGGGGTTCGCCGCCAGATTTGCCCTTTCTCTATACATATATATATACGTATACTCGTACGTATATAAAGGGGGGTCGGCGGCGTTCGACGTATCGTCGTAGTCGTCGGACACGACCCGAATGGATTTACAAAACTTCATTATCGCGCGACCGAACACACAATACGGCGGCGCCCACCTATTAAAACAGTCGTTATTCGGGATCGCGGCGCGCGCGCGCGCGCGCGCGAGCGATTTATCAAACGCTCGACGAGAGCGATTTCAAACGAAACGTTTACACCGTTGTCCATGTGATATTATTATTATATGGTCGCGCGCGAGAGCCGTCGTCGTCGTCGTCGGATCGATAAGACCGAAACGGTTCGATCGTTTTACAAATTACCGTCGGCGTTTTTCACGTCACGTCCAGGCTACCTAGGCACTCGGCTCGGTTTCGGGGCGAACGACGACGCGCGGGCGAAAAATATAATATACACAATCCATGATATTATTACAACGTGTTCGGTTTTTAATGAAAAAATTTTAAAATCAAAAACAGACGCCTCGGAGAATTCGAATAAAAACCTACCTAAAAACCGTACGATTATTGCATAGTTCACGTTAATAACAATTATATTACTCGCACGTGCTGTACGGATAATACGCGATTCATCGCTATTATAATATTTACTACGCCGAATATTATCAAGCGATTTAATCGGTACGAATACGAATATTAATAAAAGTATTATTTTTCTTTTTCTACCAACGATACTCGTTAGGGCCCGCCGGATTTAAATGCACTTAAAACCGTACGAATATGCTCTAAAAAATAGCTATAAACGGTCTGAAAAATGCATTTTACCAAGAAATACATGCGATAATATAATAATTATTATTTATTATTTTATTGAAATCGACTTTATGCTGCTATGATGATTGTTTATGAAAACCTATAACGACTTAAATATCGAGAAACACAATTTATCTTTAGATAATATTTTGAATAGGCTAAATTTGTATAGTGCATATGTGCATTGAAATGCATAAATTGCAAAAAAATGCTCTAGAAATATGCAAAAAAAAATGCAAAATTAAATCGCGTAGCTCTGAAACACTCGTTACGAATTGTGTACTTAGAAAGCATTGTCTATAAGATCGATCAAAATAATATGCACTTTGCTTTGCGTTGAAAGTATGTTTGACGTACGTGTGGATTATAAAAAGTAGAAAAACTGGCCATTATATCGGAGAATTTTATCACGACTTTCTAATCGGTCACTATAATATTGTAATATCATATCGTAGCGCTTGTCGTCGAATTTAAACCGTAGTTTTTTTTTAATTGATTCTGGGCGAATCTTTTTCGAAAAAAGGGCCGCCGCCGAATAAACGCAGCGAGTTTTTTTGTTTTTCCGAACGTTTTATTCGGCGAAACTCGACCGTGCGCGGAGCGGGTTACATTTCTTTTTTTTATTTTATGTACGCGGGAGCAGCTGGATATGGATGCGTTGGAAAAAAATGAAAGAAAACCCCCCTCGTCGTCGGTTATCTAAATATTTGCCGACCGGGTCGGCGCGGCGTGCAATTTCGTGCGTCGGAAATACGCCGCCGGTCGTGATGAAAATAAATATTATAAAACGCGCGAGAGGGTCAACCGGTTATTGTGAATTTTTCATGCGAATGACTGGACGGATGTTCCGAGGATAATAAACAAAGAGCGGTCGTACTTGGCGCGCGCACTTAAAGTCATGACTAGGGGGGCCGGAATTATATTCTTTTGCATATTTTTTTTGAGGCTATGCAGTCAGACGGGGCCGGGGTTCGAAATCTTTACAAATCATGAAACCGGTTAATTAATGGCAAAAGTTTTTTTTTAGCATATTTGAGAATATATCGATTAATTTCTATTGACATTCGATATTTTTTGTTGCGGCGCGGCGGCGTAAAATATAATAATAGTGGTATGAAATTGATACTTATTGAAGAATTAAGTAGCCAAAAGTCCCCCAGTCAGTCAATACTTAAATGTAAAACAGTTTTTGACATAGAAACCATAGAAAACGATCTAACATTTATTAAGGCCCATTTTCTTGTTCTCGTGACATCTATCAAAAGTTTGGAAAAGTCTAATGTGTCTCTCTTGTTGATTCGATAAATCTAATTGAAAATACAATTGGTCAACTTCAAAAAATACCCGGAGAAAATGGAAATAAAATAAAAATAAAAATTGATCGACTTCGACAAAAAAATCGAGGGCTCATCGTTTTGAAAAACGTAGCTAAAGTTTTGAATGGGAATAATGAAGTCCGACTTGTAGACAATTTTTCACCGGCTATGATTACTGATTTGCAAAATGCTCCCGTGACTTCAGTTTCGTTAACTTCATATTTTCGCATATTTTATTATGATTTTTAAAGAATATTGCTGCAAGAATATATTCAACTTTTTTTTAGAGAATATTAGCGTCTTATTTTGGCTATTTTAAAAGAATATAAATTCCGGCCCCTAGTCATGACGTTTGCGATATTAAAATCACCCGAGGACTGGTGCGCTGTTGTTGTTAAAACACGTCGCGAATTATTACTGCACGCGTAAAGAATGATCTCGCGCGTTTACCGTTTAAGCGGCGTATGATGATGATAATAATAATAACAACGACAATAATTATTATTATTATCGTCGCCGTCTCGTCGTTATTGTTATTATGACTTTGCAGTTGTGTAGAATTGTAATCATTTAAAGATCCTGGCGCAGAAGGTCCGCGCGCACTCGGAATAACCCGAATCGCAGCTATTTAGACTCTGTATAGTCCTCTCCCTCTCTCTCTCTCCTTAAATGTTTAATAGATTCCCGGGATGCCGAGCGATGTTTACGCCGAATAATTTAACCGAAACTACGTCTGTAATTTAATGAGAAATATGTTTGTCGAAAACCAATTAAAAACTATACAAACAAGAACCGTCCGTCATCGTCGCACTCGAATTTATAATTATTGTAAAACGAATCGAGCGAGACGACGACGCCGCGCCGCCGCGCCGTTCCGATATCGTATTTATTTTTTTTCGTTCGGCTCGCGGCGATTATCGGCGACCGATAAGTTTGGACTTTGACGAGCGCAGGAAAAGTTCTAGACTTTTAGTCCTTCTATCGATAAAGGACCGAGGGGCGGTGCGGGTCGAAATCGTACGCGAAATTCCCAACGGCGGCGAGCAGAAGCTATATGGACAAACCTTTTTGACAACGATCGTTTTCGGATCGGTTTTATTTATTTATTTTGTCTCCCACCTCCAAAACGCGACGATTGTTTTATTTTCGCGAGACGCCGGGCGAACAAAGTGTCCGAAACGAGGTCTGTCTTTATCTATCTGATATTGAAATCGAGTAGTCCAGGGGTCGGCAACCTTTTGAGACGGAAGAGCCGAGAGTTACAATTTACAAAATTTTACAGTTTTTAAAGAGCCAACTACGTAATATACTCGTCGCGGTGATTCGTGTGAAATTCGTCTTTTAATAAAATAAATGTATAAATAATTTTTTTTACCTGCGTCTCCTACACATAATAACGAACCATTTTTTTTTTCGATAATAAAACTGGAGAACTGGAGAGCCACGACTTTACATCGAAAGAGCCGCAGGTTGCCGACCCCTGGAGTAGTCGAATATTTCGGAAAATTTATCTATCGTTCGATAGATAAAAACTAGATTTGAACATTTCCGTTCGATTACCCTTTAGGATCGATCTTCAAGTCATAAACACAAAAGTAAACGTATACAATTTAAGTGAGTATTATGCAAACGATTCGAACGCTAAAAAAAACGAATAAAACGAAAACCTCGAGAAATCACACGTCATAAATTTGTCAGAGTAAAAATAATAATCCTAACGACGACGACGACGACGCGATTTAAATGCTTTTTCTTTTTTTTTTTCGTTTAACTCGACGATTTCCGTTGGAGCGAAATATTTCATCTGGACGAGAGAACGATTTATTAATTCATTCTAATTTGATATCTATTCCCCTTGCTCGCGAGTGATTTTTTTCAAAAACAGTTTTCCGTCGACGGGCGAGCGACGTCGCGTGTTGTCGTCGCGAATATTAACACTCGGATTTTGCGAATCAATTTTTACAAACTTTTCGACTCGCGACTTATAGCAGCGACGTACGTATGTAAAATAAAGGGGGGGAAAAAACACAATAGAGAACCAAAGTTTCTCGATACATTAACGGATTTTCCGCACAAACTTTCGCGTCGTCTCACATATTTTATTAATCTTACTCGTATTTGTTTGAATATTTTCGTCGAACGAGACACGACGACGGGGGTTTTTATTTGCTTTCTTTTTTATTTGTAAAAGAGATCTTATCTTTAAATTATTTAATCTTTCTAGTAGTTTCGAAACGGACGGACGGACGGACGGTACACGAAACACACAAACGAGAGGAATTCGTATGTATTTTTTTCCTTCTCCCATTCTTTAATTTCAAAGTAAAATAAAACGCGAGGCTCGTACGATTGTTTGTTGTTTTTTTTTATACCAGTTCAAACTTTGCGTCGTCGTCTTTTCCAGTTGATGTTTGAAATTGGTTAGCGTTTTCAAAGTCACACGGTGATTTTTCTCATCGCCGCGCGGTAAACACGTTTATCAGCGCGCGATTTTCTATACCGCGTCAAACGTTTAACGACGACGACGGAAAAAGCGCGACGCGTGTTTATACCGCGCGCGCCCGATACGTGTACGGGGGGGGGGACCGCGTGATTTATATTCGTACATCGAGTAGCAATTTACTTTAAAGCGGCCAAAGCAAACCTTAATGATTCAAAAGTAATCGAATTACGGTAAATTGATTTCCGAACGGAGGTAAAAAGGAAGGACCACGCGCGAATAATCAATTATTCTAGTTGGCCGTAATTTAACTCTATAAATTGTACGCGTATGCCCCGGCGGCGGCGGTCCTGTTCGTAGGGAGCCGCCGCCGCCGCCGCCGCCGGGGGAAATCAATTTACTTTGGATTACTATACTTAATCGGTTATAATCACTTTGATTCGGCACGATGTATGGCATTAACACTCGGGGGGAAGGGGGGCGCGTTCACTCTTATAGAGTGTCCTGCAGGAAAACGTTGGGAAACGCGATGAAACGCGCGCGATTTTCTTTTCCGCCGCGATCGTATCGTATCGAAATGATAATAAACAACATAATATTATGCTCGCGTGTACCTTACGATCGTTGTAATTTTCGACGACTCACTCACAAACATCCGGCCCGGCGTGTCGATGATGTCTCTTTTGATCTCGGCGTTAATAATTCGTTTACATACACTTTTGACTCGGCAAACTGAATCGCCCGACGAGCGTTTCGTTCAACACGGAGACATTGCAAAAAAAGACTACGCGTCGAAACTCACGTCCGAAAATCACTCGGAAACCCATGTTACGACCGCCGTTCGGCGGCTTTCTCGCGCGTCTTCCCCGGAGAATCACGACGCGTCCGCGACGGAATCGAATCGGCGAAAAAACGCCTTTGCACAAGAAATCGACCGAACTTTGCGAAAACGAACGCCGCGCCGTGAAATATCGATTTCCTAATAACAGGGTAGACTTTACATCGAGGAGCACTTTGTCGAATAGCAAAACGAAACGATATTTTCGCGAAAAGATAAATATTTATCGCGTCGTCACTAATCCGACATGGTCGCGAGAAAATCAAACGTTATTTTACGACCTTTTCACCGTCTCGTACAAGCGGCGTTCGGCACAATTATTTTATGAATAACATATTATGTCGGTTCCCTTCGTTACACATTCATCACGTCGTAAAACCGTACAAACGATAAACAATCGCAGTGAAACCTCCCTTAACAGACACGCCTCTAAATAACGGACAGCTCCGGATAGCGGACGTTTTTATAGAAAAACCTTTAAACACCGGACACTTTATGGGAATTTAATGTTTGATTTTCACTCGAATGTTCAATAATCGTGGAATGCCTTGATAAATATCTATCCAACTACCTAATCTAATCTCACTACTATACATTGTTATTTTTGTATTACTTTGTTTACTTTTTTTTCATTTATTTCAGTAGATATATTATGTTTTTACTACGACTATAGTCTATGTAAGTATTGTTTGCGACTACTAGATGGTAATATTACGATTAATAATAATTTTACAACTCCGGATAGCGGACGTTTTTATAGAAAAACCTCTAAATACCGGACACTTTATGGGAATTTAATGTTTGATTTTCACTCGAATGTTCAATAATCGTGGAATGCCTTGATAAATATCTATACAACTACCTAATCTAATCTTACTATACATTATTATTTTTGTATTACTTTGTTTACTTTTTTTTTCATTTATTTCAATAGATATATTATGTTTTTACTACGACTATAGTCTATGTAAGTATTGTTTGCGACTACTAGATGGTAATATTACGATTAATAATAATTTTACGACGACTAAACAGCAATACTATTAGTCGCCGATAGCGTAATAATAGCATATATTTATATAATATACGCATCGTAAATGTGAGCATTGCGCCTAATACTTTGCGCGCGTCGTCGTTCGTTTTACAGATTCAGATACGTATCTATTCCCTCGACCAATAATAATTAGTTAATTTATATAAAAGTAGAATTGTATTATTATCGTTTTTTTTTTTCTTCGTCGAATTAAAATACGAATTTGTTGGCATGTTTTCAAACGCATGAATATATCTATAAATACAATATATATATTTTGTCGTTTCATACGGTACAAATCCTACAACGGTATAGGCAATTTAGATTTGCATTTGTAGATTCGAAATGATTAAGAATGTTGCAAACCTATAGTAATCGCAATAGTGCCGTGGATTCGTAGAAAAACGCATTCTTTTATCGTGAAACACAACTCTCTCTCTCTCGGCACAAAGTCTAATATACCAATGTAATTTTTAATTAATATTTAATGGTTAATACTCATAAATAGGGCTGGGAATTTAATGCCCTAAAAAACCCCGAAAAATGTCCTAAAAAAAAAGCTTTTATGACCTTAAAACTCTAAATCAGCGGTTCTCAAACTTTTTTGTTCGCGGAGCCCTTATATGTTCCTAAAAAAAATTACGGAGCCCCAAAAATCAGAAATGTCTATTTGAGACAACGATAATTCATAAAATATGATGCCAATTGTAAATGATTATTGCTTTTTATTTAAAAAATTAACTAAATCATCGTACAATATGTCAAATAATCGAAAAACCCGACTTTTATCTGATCTCATTTTGACTATGACACAAAAAATTAAAATTAAATTAAAATTAAAAATGTAACTAAGAAATATAATTTGAATTTAATTAATACAAATATGCCCAGGGAGCCACGGAGCCCCTAGAATACTCTTGCGGAGCCCTAGGGCTCCGCGGAGCACAGTTTGAGAACCGCTGCTCTAAATAATGCCCTAAAAAAATGCTTTTATTATCTAAAAATTTTAGTATAAATTATTTAATCTATTTATCAAACCTTGTCCGATAATGACGATAACTTATTGTCGATAAGCCAATTATATAATACGAATTACGAATACCTACTTATAATCTGTTATATTTATTTAAAAACCATGTTGGTGTAAAAATCTTAAAATAAAATTTCAAATTCATACACTTAGTTTAAAAAAACTCAAAAAATGCTCCAAAAACTCTAAAATTCCCTAAAAAATTAAGAAAATGCAAAAAAATGCAAAATAAACTTTCTTATTCTCATTCAAATGTACATAAAACGAATTTGTGACAAGACGAGCATTGCACAGTAAGCTTTGGAAAACAATGCAAAGTGCATCGAAATCCCAGCCCTACTCATAAACAATAACGAAATATTATTAAACGTATTAAATTATTTTAATACAAACTATATAAAATATATTTAAACAATAATAAAATAAAAATATAAAGGACTCGCCTTTTCTTTTTTTTTTCCGCACTTAATTATTATAATACTCGAGGCAAGTCCATTATTTTTATTTTATTATTGTTTAAATATATAGTTAATAGTTTGTATTAAAATAATTTAGTGTATTATATAAAAGATTTTGTTATTGTAATTTTTTAAATTTCCAGTACGTTTTCAAGACTTCAAGAGTATACTCTAGTGCGTTTTAAACTACGTTTTCATACGTTCACAGATCTTATATCGTAACTAAGAAACCGCGACGGCTGTAAAACGCAGACATTATGAGACACGACTAAATCGCGGAAAAAATCGTGGCAAATAGACGTCCGTGTGAAATACATGTGTAAAAAAACGCACGGAAAACCATCGGACGCGCGTGGAGAAAACGGCGTATAAAATGCTCCGACTCGAATGGAAAAAAAGTAACAGTGACAAATCTACGTGTCAAACGTAAAAGACGTATATAATATCGAAACGACAGTATAGTTTTCAGAGTATCGTACGGCTATTATTATCGAGACGGGTGTACATTAAATAAATTAAAAAACGAAATCGCGTGCATTGTACCGGCCGCCTCGACACGAGTAATAGAATAATTAATCGTCTATTGTAGCGTTGGCGGAATAGAAAAATTCGGAAACCTATACTCGTGTTTAGAGCTAGGATTTTGGTGACTTTTGCATTTTTTTTCTTCAAGTGCTATACAATTCTAACCAAAAACTAAATTTGTTTCGTGATATAACAATGTAGAATATGTAATTTTTATTTTGCATTTTTTGTGTTAAATGCATTTTATTGCATTTTTAAGGTCATTTTTACGTAATACTAGCTGAATAACCCGGCTTCGCCCGTGTGCAGTATAACTTTTTATTTTATCAGTTTTTTTTTTCATTTTCACCCTTTTTACCCCTTTTAACCCCCTTAGTGGTCGAATTTCGAAAAATCCTTTCCCATGGGGCCTCTGCTATATTAAATGAAACTATGTATTGACAAAATTTAATACCACAAAGCTCCATTGACTCAGGATTTTTTCCATTTTTACCCCTTTTAACCCCCTTAGGGTTAATTTTCTCCATAATTTATGCTATAAACCCGCTCCCCGACATTTTCTATCATTTAAAAAAAATTTGAGCCAAATCGGCGCAGCCGTTCTCAACTGATTCAATTTCCAATTTTTTGTCTCGATTTTTATATATATACTATATAGATTACAAATATTACGTTCATTTTGTGTATTTTAACTAATTTTTGTTTATTTTAAGCATTTTTTAAGTTCATTTTTTAGAGTTTTTGGTCAATTTTGCAATTGTTTTAGTGCATTTTTGTGTATTTTTTAGGTCATTTAAATCCTAGCTCTCTACTCATGTTCAATGGAGAAAAACAAAAAAAAACTAATTATAATAATAATAACACAAAGCGATCTCTATAGAGAGAGAGAGAGGGAGGAAGAGAGAGTAAGAGAGCTTATAATTATTATTCTGCAGTCGTTGTTGTGTGACGGTCGTTTTCGTCGGACCTTTGTGCCGAAAATAGGTGTTAAACACCTCGACCGGCGCTACAAACACTTCCGGTAGATTCCGAGTTCGGTACGGCGCGGCGGCGGCGGCGGTCGAGAGGTATTAATGATAGTGACGACGAGTGTGTAGGCACTTGTGCGATCGAGTGGTTCGGATTCGCGATTTCGACCCGCGCGATACTGGCTATATAGATTATTTCGATAGAACTTAAATTTACAAAGTAGAGGGTCGAATAGGCGTAAACTACGGGCAGACCGAGAGAACGTCGGGTTGTGTTTTCCATTCGTTTGAGTCGATAACTTTTGCCCGCGGCAAAGCGATTTCGAAATTATTTTTAAACGATAAGGCCACTGCTGGTCCGCGATAAAAGACACGACGACGTGTACCACGGCACCACACCGCGGAGAGAATTTTCTCGCGCGATGAAAATTATTATAACATTTTTAACAACGTCGAAATCGAGAGGTAAACGAATACACAAGAGGCCAACAGTAACGAGTTATACAATATTACGTATTAATCTCCGTTGGTTTTTGTCGCAGAATTGACCGGACGATTATTTTTATTGCAAAGCTCGTTTGATTTCGTTTCGTCGAAAGCTTTCAAAACGAGTGGCGTTTTTCAGGCATTTCCAATTTCGTAAACGTATGCAAAAATATGCAATAGATTAGATTCAAACTGCTGCAGTATTACGATTCTCGTCAAGATAACTGACAAAAATCCAAAGAGGAAAAAGGAAACGAAAGCGATCCATAATCCATATCCACGACGACGATATATAAAAATCGAGGTGATAATTTAATGAGTGTAACGTGGTCGGGGGGACCTTATTGGAATATTACAGTTTAATTAATATCCTTCCCGGGGAAGGATTTCCGGTCCTTATGGATAAATTTTCCGGAGGTGAAACACGTGCGAGAGGGTCATTAAAATACGGCAAATTTGATTCGTACGTCTAAAGTTTAATGATACGAGTGTACGATTATTAAATAATACGTAATATTGTAATGCGTCGCTGCAGGTGGTCGATAACGTTTTGATTCGAGTTGGTTCGTCGCGATGGCAAGTGTCGAGAATTACTAACCTAACCGTACGCGTCGTATATTTCAACGTGTTCCTGTAGTTTGTCGCAGAGTGTTTAGCGCGAGTATGATTTTGGAATAAGGACGTGGAATATCACGACGGCGAGTCGGAGGAGAGTTGTGCGGGCGTAGATCGAACGGAGTCCGACGACATCATATTTTTTAGAAATAATTATCTCGTCCGATGTATAGTGATGGCAATATCGGATGATGGCCGTCGCCACGGTTCGAGTGAAAAAACTAATAATACCGGATTATTGAATTACGCGGCGCAGAGTGAAAAAAACACACACAAATGTATTATAATATATAAAATAGGGTTTAAAAGTGCGCTACCGTAGCGGGTAATATACGCGCGACGTGTGTTTACTTAACAAATTACCGCGATAATTTCAATCGAACGGTATATTTCGACGGCGGCGACGAGATAATTTAAAACTCGTCATGACGGTTGCCGAAATGGCATTTTATACAATACGACACACACACGCGCGCGCGCGCGCGCGAGCCTAAGCGAATTGTCCCAAACTCGCGGGCGAGAGGGAGGCCGGGGGTAAAGGTTGATTGGATTTCGCGATAACCGTATTAGCATCCGGGCGCGACGAATACCGGCGGCGCGGCGCTGCTGACGGCCGCGTTGAATACGTCGGACGTAATGCAATCTCGTTCTTTAATTATATTCGGGTTGATTAACATGTGGATATTACTATCGAAAATCGAGAGGTCTCACAACATTCGGCGACCTCTCCTCCCCCGCCCGCCCCCGGGTTTCCGTTTACCATAAACGCGCGCGGCTGCTGTCAGTTACGATATAACCGAAATCCGATTATCGTGTCGCGTCGCGCGTCGTCTTCACGGTTCTCGTCTCGAATCAATATCCGCGATTTTCCAGAAATATGACGCGCGTACCCCGTCACGGCGGCGTCTGCGGCTCGTTTCCGTCTTTCGTTTTGTTTCGTCGTCACATAATATTATAATTTATAACCTACGCGACGAGTCGTCGAGCGTGTTGTATAGTTGTAGACTCTTTTTGACGGTAAACGAATATCGCGGCGGCGTGTTTGGAATTTTTTAGCGTTTGAAAACTCCGGCGACTTGGTGTTCACCTCGTATATTACTGGCCGAATGACCTAACCGGCTTCGCCCGTGTGCAACTTTTTATTTTTTTTTCTTTCATTTTTACCCCTTTCCACCCCGGTAGGGGTCGAATTTCGGAAAATCCTTTCTCAAAGGGGACGACTCCGTTATATAAAAAAGAAACTGCCGACCAAATTTCATACTCAAAGCTCCGGCGCGGCGGTTCCGGCCAGGCGAATTTTTCTAGTTTCACCCTTTTTTTACCCCTTTTAACCCGCTTAGGGGTGGAATTTGGAAAATCGGACCACGTGACGACACTCTGAGAGAGAGGTATTTGGAACAACTCTGTGAAAAAAATAGCGTCGTCACAAAATTGGAACATAAAAAAAGGCCTGTTCTTATAGATAGATTTATTATCTCTCGCTCGCTTCGCTGGCAAACATTCGAATGTATTATCTACGTTATAATAATAATTACGGCTCGGAAGTCGATGACCTAAAAAAAAACCTTTGAAAATAATTACTTCAAAAAGTATTGAAACGAATGAAATAACTTTAGTAACACAAAAAGCGACTTGTTTATTGTTTACAATAATATATGACTATAAAATAGAAATATATCATATTTCAAACATCAATGGTTTCATTAGTGTACCTAGTTATTCGTCGTAACGCTGACAACAATAATATGTTTAAAAGTTAAAATAAGATTGTAAATCTTTTATTTTTATAATATTTTCACATTTGATGGGAAAAAAATCATTACATCAAGCGAACGTGTTAGAAAACTTTGCGCGATGTTTTAGAAAAAAATGACGTAAATGATCAGAAAAACGATTTTAAATGTTGCAACATAATAAAACGATATCTTTAAAGTAAAAAAACGCAAAGTCATAGACATTTTATCATTTGACCATCTAAATAAGATTTTTAGCTCGATTATGCCTACGTCGATTTGAAAAAAAAAAAAAAAATGCGTATCTACTTCCGAGCCCTAATAATAATAATAATATATAATATACGCAAAGGGAAATTGTTATGTCAGGACATAAAAAGGAATAAACACAATTTGACGATAAAAAATCACGATTTAAACTTGTTTGAAAAATGTAATAATACGATAAGTAGTAATAGTCCAAAAATGTGTACTACACGCGTAATGTGTTTTATAACCAAACGATTTATAAAAATAGTAGTTACACATAAAGCGCGGATTTCTATGTGATCGCATATTTTTTTTCCTTTTCACTTTTTTTTTTCTCGATTTTTGTCGGTTATCTTCACGAGAATCGTATTAATACAGTTTGAATCTAATGGTGAAATTTTTTTTTTTTTTTGCATATTTCTGCATATTTAACGGTTATTACATATCGATTTTACAAAATTCGAAACGTATTGCATATTGAAGCGAAAAATGTATATAAAATGCCACTCGCTCGGCCTTTTTTAGTGCTAATTATTATAAAAAAAAAAAAACTGGAAACTCAAAATATGACATTACACGATGGAAATTTTTGAAAAAACATTTTGAGCAACACTTGAAACCAAATTAAACGAGCTTTCTTGGAAATCCTGCGACAAATCAATGCGGTGAAACGTTCGGCTCGAAGATATATTTTATCAAGACCAGACAATACTTGGTTGCTTCAAACAAGTTCGATTGACTTTAAAAATACGATAAAAGTCACCACGGCTTCACCGAAGAAAAACGTTTTTCATTTTAAAAATATATTAATCCGTCGAGAAAATTATCTAAAGTTTTTCATTTCACTAAGCATTTGAGTTGTTTGACTTGTAGATTTTAATAAAAAAATTAAACATGCTCTTGCATATTTGTTGCATGTTTTCGAGATTTTTACTGCGTATAACGGATACTTTTTAGTGCATAAAATTCCGAGCTCTAATCATAACCCATTCTGTCGGTTCGGCGGGGCCCGTTTTTATGATTAAACGGGGGCCCGGGGAGTCCTCGCACCCCCAGTGACCCCGGTCACAGTAGTCGAACCGAATCTTCGACGGCCCGCGGTTCGATTTGAAAACGGCAACGCCGCCGACACGTACGTGTGTCGTCGTCGTAAATACGAAAGACTTTATACGCGCGCGCCGCCGTCGTCGTCGTCGTCATCGTATTTATTGCGCGGATGCACCTATGAAAAATCGTCTCGGCGAAAATTTGTGATTATTATTTTTATTTGCGCGCGAAATATTATGCCGGGAAAACGAACGACGTGCGGAATATATATTATGCACATAAATCAGTCTTTTCAAGGCGACGTTATTATTCCGCTTGAAAAAAGTAAAAGAATATTATTATCGTCATCATTGCTTTTCGGAATACTATACCGTCTATATAACGTTATGAGATAAATATTATATCCATATTTTATATTCTCCTCTTCCCGGCGTATTGAAATTCCACGACGTTAACCTCCCCCCCCCCGCCGCCCGCGAACCATAATTATTACACTCTAATAAGGTAATATATATATACATCGTTTTGGAGCGAGTCATTAGCGCGCTTTCGTAACCGATTTGAAACCGAATCGAACGCCTTTTCGCTCTTTTTGTTCAAACAATTTTTAAGAAATCTCGCGATTTTCCAACGTTCGATTTCGACTACGCCTACTACGCTTTACACGACGAGCAATTCGATTGTTGTTTTCCAACGCCCAAGAAGATAACGTTCCTTTTATCCACTGCGGGCCAGAGTCGAGATACGCTTTGCCGTCGACGGGCCGAAATCGTTTAGAGAAAAATAGAGAAATCGAAGACGTCTTATTACTAAAATTTATAAAAATTATTCGACTATATTATTCCAACTGCTTTTATTGTTTGGAAAACTAAAATATGTTTCCACACAACAGGTTAGCTCAGCCATACTCAACCTGCGGCCCGCCAATGGTTTATATATGTGGCCCAAACAGAACTCATTGAATTAATAAGAAAACTTTAAAACTAATATAAGTATAAAATAGGTACGTATAACAGAACAATTAAAGTGTGTGTCCTACGCGATTGCGATAAGAATGATTGATGTTTATTCAAAAGTATTTGATGAGTTTATTGAATTCAAAAAAAAATGATACGAATTTGGAAGTTATTTTCAAAGAAAAGCGAGAACAAAAAGAATACTTCGAATTTTGGAATTTAGTGCCAGGAAAATACAAAACCGTACAAAAACGTGCCCACTTTTTGCTAACAATGTTCACATCAACATTTTTATGCGAAACTTCATAATATTCAAAAATGAAATATGCAAAGAATGTGTACAGAAATCGGCTTACTGATTCACATCTTGACGACTTTTAAAAGTATAGCGTGCAGCAATTACAAACCAGATTTATCCAAAACAGTTAAAGAACCTATCTCAATATCAAAATTCACACTAATTTAAAATAAATATTTAATTTTTTTCCAATAAATTTTCAAATGTTGTACAAACAATATAAAAATGTATTTTTAGTTTTCCGTTTTTTCCGTTCCGTTCGTTTAGAGACTTGCGGCCCGCGTAATATTTCAAAATATTTATGTGGCCCAAATTGAAAAAAAAAGGTCGAGTATGGCTGGGTTAGCTCGGCGGGCCGTAGGTTGCAGACCCCCAAGTCTATCGTGTCATTTGGCAAAACGAAATCGTACGTCCAAAGAACCAGAACCTATACAGAACAACAGTACGTCCGGAACCATTGTGTATTGGCAAACGGTGAAAATATTTTTGACCGATACGCCTACGTCGAAACGGTTCGGACGAAATAATTATCATCGAAACGGCCGCGTGATTATAATATTATCATATACACCTATTTTCCGCGCTAATAAATCGCCATAACTTATTAACAGGACGTTTGTAGGTTTACTTTGGAACTCGAGTTTGCAAACCTTAGTATAAGCACCACGCCGCCGCCACACGCCACGTTTTAATCCGAGAAACTCGTTCATCCCCCGTCCGGGTTGCGGTCCCGCGTATAACGCCGCGGATCCGGCGGCGGCGGCGCGTTGAAAATAATTATTGGAGAAAACCGTCCGTATAATATAATGGGTTATTTGTACAGGACGCGCGCGCCGCCGTTTATTTCCTACGGAAAAGTACCTAAAAAATAGAATACGAACGCAATAATTGTAACAACTATTATACCTACTCCTACTGTGTGGAAAACTCTAAAAGAACTCGCCTCTCGTTGTGAATGCGGACAAATACATCGGGCACATTGTGGAGGAATGTCCTCAAACTAGATCAGCGGTTCCCAACCTGGGGGTTACTACCCCTCGAGGGGCAAAGATTAAACCATTCATTTCTATTTTATGTACTTAAAATCTATTATTATTAAATATTTGCATCGGTCACGTGTACTACGATTTCAAAAGTATAATATTGCAGTAATAGTAAATAATAATATATATTTTTTGTTTTCGTTAATTTTTTACTCGACTTTGGGTGGTTTTTATAGTCTCAAAAAGGTTGGGAACCGCTGAACAAGGGAGGAATTGAGGGACTTCACAAAGACGATGACGAACCTACGGGTTGGCTGTCTAACGTTCGGCATTATTATTATTGTTATTTTTATTATTGTCAAAACTATAAACTTTGTTTTCTCACCAATATACACCTAAGCCATATGCAATGAAAAAATCAAAAAAATCAAGTACCCTGTCGGACTCCGTAGAGATTATCGTTGTTTTCGAGGCCAAGTATTCGGAAAGAGCCGAGATTTTGTAATTATATTTTCGGGGTAGTTAAAGGTCGCGACTCGCGTGGTTTTATAATAATTATTAGTCGAGATTTGAAAACGACGAGAAACGCGTCGTATTCGAAACGTGATTTTCAGCCGAGTCCCGTGGAAATCGCGTCGAAAGTTCCGACGACCACTTTCAACAATATTATATACTCTACACCCGTCGTGATGATTTCTAGAATCCCAGTAAAAGACTTATAAAAAAATTATGAAACTTTTACACGGTTAAACGTGTTGGCCAAATAATATTGAAAACCGATAAATACGACGCGTTTTTTTTTTTTTTTTTTTATTACAAAAATAAACCTTCTAAAAACGTCTAAATATTTTGAAGATTTCATCGGGTCGTCAACGTAGTTTATTCGTATACGAAAATAATGATAATAATATGTTGAACACATTTCGACGCCCCAATTCGCCCGCTGTCGGAACGAAATTTAAAAACTACACGACGCGCGACGGTCTCGCAGAAATATTGTGTTTTTAGAAATATTTCACGTTTTCAAAAATTGTTGGTAGTTTTTCTCCGCCGCGCATAAGAAATAACTACGGGAAAAGTAACTTTTGAAGTACTCCTTGGACCAGAAAAAAAAAAAAAGAGAGTGTACGTATACACACATAAACACGCGGAAAAAAGAAAAAGAAAAAAAGGCACATTGTTGTAAAACCAATACGCGGCGCGCGGCAGCTTCTCTCGGAATCTAAAAGTGGAAAAAAAAAGAAAAAAGAGAAGGAATTCAAATGGTTCCGCTCTCGTATATCATTTGAATATTAATGTCGCGTGAAATATTCGAAACCGTTATTATAATAATTTCGCGCGCGGTATATATCGATACTATCGTTATTTCCGAGATAATTGATTTATGATGCGACACGATTATATATCGACGATGATTACGATATGAACAAACTATTAATCGCTCGTCAAGAAGCCGACGACGCTTCCCAGCGCAACATTATAAGAACGATATTTGACCAAAAGTCACGGGTGAGGGGGGTCCATCGTGGAAAAAAAAAAAAAAAAAGGTTACGTCGTGAAAACATTACGACACTCGCGTGAACAACGACGAGCATAATATTATATTTTATAACGTTTGTTTCGCAAAACTACAACTACGCCGCGCCGCGCCGGTAAACTCCAATAATAATTATTAGATAACAATAATTGAGATAATATTATAGTTATGAATATGATTGAGACGATAATATCATAATGATGAGAGGGCAAATGCGTGTGCGTAGTGCGTGTAAACCGAAATTGTTAAAAAAGTCGAGTTTAGTTCCAAGAAGAATGATTTGAATTGTTCGTATTAACTAGGTACAGTAGAACTTCGATTAACCGTCACTCTCTGTTATCCGTCATCGGTCACCGCCGAAAAAAAAATAAATAATTAGGCGATTAGACGATCGAGATGGCTTGATAACCTAACCTAACCGAGAAGCACGGGATGACTTGATAAGTTTAAATTTCGTCACGGAATTCGTCGACTAGACATAAGTGGAGAGAAACTTAGTCCTATGTTATCAAAGTGTATTGATTGGTTTGAAGTACAAGAAGAATCGAATGCTACGCAAGTCTTACTTCTACGTGAAATACGTAATATTGCTGCTAAAAAAGCTAGAGAATCAAAAAAACAAACTAAAATGACAGATTTTTTTTTTATAATATGTGTGGTATGTATGTTTATAATTTGTTATATGTAAGTATTTTATTTTTTTTAAAGTACACACACGTAAAAAATAAATGTGTGTATATGTATCTACACGTTTTTTTTTGCAAAATTTCCGTTAACCGTCATAGCCCCGGTCCCGACAGTGACGGTTAATCGAAGTTCTACTGTACTTAAGAAGAACGGGTATGATAATTTTACCTTCGGGGGATTAATTTTATTTAAAAAGTGTGGTATTGAAGAGCGAAAGAGTAAACTGTACCTAAAGGTTGAGGGGGGCGGCGTGTGCTTGACAAAAAAAAGAAAGGTGTGTACTACACTCTGAGACTTTTGTATAAAAACCGTCGATTTGACATTAGATTTTCGAAAAGATAATTTTTCGGCGTATACACACCTTCTCTTGGTTGTTATAAATACAGTGTGATCGAAAAGTCGCGCACACCAAAATAGAAGTGTTTCTAAAATTTTATATAGTAGTTGTGATAAATTATTTAAATCGGTTATTTCAAAATAACACTACGGGTATTCTCGACATTTAATCTAGACGTAATTTTTATTATAATATGTATTGGTGATACGACGCTTTTAGTAGCGCTTTGATTATTGCTCTGTGAACATGTCGTTTTTGCCAAGAGCAACGTGTGTTCGTTGTTGAACAGTATTTTGCTAGCCGTTCTTGTGTTATGCTTGTGTTATTGATGAATTTCGAGTGAAATATCCGAAAGTACCTAACAATTCAACCATAACGAGATTAATTTCGTGCATATCACATGTTTGTAGTGTTCACGAATTAAAAGAACCCGATAAAGCGAAGAGCGCCTTGCAGTGTACTGTAGATGGTTTCGTTCATTTGTTGTCAAAACAATGGAATTGGAGAACTTGACCGTGTTTTTTTTTCAGTGACGAGGCATGGTTTCATATCTGAGTGGATATGTGAATAGTCGAAACTCTAGAATTCGGTCCACCGAAAATCCACATGTCCTTCACGAAACCCCTTCGTGCACATGTAATACGTCCAAAGGATTATGCCCCCCCCCCCGTTCTCCCGACTTATCACCTCCAGATTTCTATTCCTTTGGGGTTATCTTAAAGGAAGGGTTTATAAAAATACGAGACCACAGACATTGGATGAACTGAAGAGTAACACGTCAACGGAGATAAACTTAATCAATGTATTGCACAAAGTGGCCACGAACGTGGTAAAACGGGTTCGTGCATGCATTAATGAACAAGGCAGCCATTTTGAGTATGTGTTATAAATAAAAGTTAAAGTAATTCAATAGAAATACTATTAACAAACACAATAATTTTGATGTGCGCGACTTCTCGATCACACTGCAGTAGTATATGACGAAAATATTTCGTCGAGCCTACGACGACGACTCGGATAATATAAGACGCGTTCGTTTGTTTTCTCTTTGCGCGCCGTATTTATTTCTATTGTTCGTTTGACAAACGCCTGCAGAGCCGTTACGATTATTTCCGATGGCGGATTCTCGCGGATTCGCAAACGAAAGAAACAAAATATTTAGCACCGTCGCGACAGGGTATTTCGACGCGTTTTGGACCGAGACGTAGAGGAATCTTAAGATTCGCGGCGCTACGCGGACAACCTACGGGACGTCGTGTTTCGGAGAGACAGAGATACGGGCATACAAAAGAAACAAAACACAACGGTCGAAAGAGCATTCCGGCGGCGGCGGCGTGGCTGGATATACTCGTATTTATACGAGTTTGATCCGATATAGAATATCCGTCGAGTACTGGGCGTATCCTTTTCCGTTCTCGAATGCCTGGAAAATTCCACGGCTGCCGAGTGCCAGGTGTATAATAATAATAATAATATTACGTCGCGTGCCCCCACTGTGCCGGGCGGAGAGAGGTATTTCGGTCACCCGGTTTGAATCGCGCACTCCGCGACTGTCATTCGGCAGGTGGTCGGTGTAAAATTACCAACGCGTATATTATATATTATATTATAGATCTATATATTATATAGAAAACGATCTAACATTTATTAAGGCCCATTTTCTTGTTCTCGTGACATCCATCAAGAGTTTGGAAAAGTCTAATGTGTCTCTCTTGTTGATTCGATAAATATTGCAAGAATATTTTCAACTTTTTTTAGAGAATATTAGCATCTTATTTTGGCTATTTTAAAAGAATATAATTCCGGCCCCTATAGTTATTATAATACGTATGTCATATAACACGTCGATCGACGACGACGATTAAATACTACGCGACCTTTGAGAGGACGAGAGGCCAATAAGGGTGTTATACGTGTTTGTACGACGTCGTTCCTTCCCTCCACCCCCCCCCCTAGAGAACTCGCCCAAAACGTGTGTAAAACTAGGGTACGTTTCGGGGGAGGGGGGGGGGCCGAACGAATTACGCGCGTTCGATCGCCGCGCCGCGTATAGGGTTCTATATACGAGTATAGGGAAAATGTATGTGTGCGGTAAACACATCGACGGCAGAGCTCTCTCTCTATATATACGTATACTAAACACGTCTCGCCAGCCAAACGAAACGCTAAACAAATATTATAAATGCCGCAACGCGTACAGTATGCGCCTAAGGACTCGAGAAATAGACGGTAACTATAAACGCGATTGCAATGCCCATATAATATATATATATATTATATATAGACGTCTCTTTGATCTCGCCGCAGCGTCCGCTACACTGTCTGTACCAGCGTTGTGTCGCCGGATGGCGGAGGTATAAACACACGGGACGACGACGCGGAATATCGAATGCGCGCGGAGAGAAATCAAATATTCGCCACGCGTCGTTCGGGCGCCAATTGCGTAATAAAACAATTCGATTTGTTCATTCGCTTATACAATACTCGCCCGACGACGACGGGAAACGCGTTGTTTATCGTTCGAGACGAGGCGTTAGGTCGAGGGAAATAGCAATAGGTAATAATATAATATAGAGCGTAATACGCGCGAAAAATAAAAAAAAAATGTCGATACGTCGTCCTGTACTCGTCGTCGACGAGACGCGTCCTTTGCCGTGCGAGCCAAGTGCATTATTATTATATATAATACTAAAGGCGCGGTATTAACATAATAATAATAATATTTCGTCCTAGACGCGCGCGCGCGACACCGTGAAGTGAAACAAAATACGTTTTTATCGCGCGCGCGCGCGTATATAAAACCGACTTCAGATATTATTATTATTATTACGATAGACGACGTCGTCCTCGCGCGCGTTCTATCGCACTCGTCGGCCCTTTAAGATTGTCGTGATCCGGCACGGGGGTGAGGGGGGGGGGGGCAACGATTCGCTAGGTCTTGTCGACGAAACGGTAATTATTTCTCTATCGATCGTTTAGAAAAGTTTAGTTTTCGTAAATATAGACACTCCTATACTGGTGGCAGTACTACTATAATGCTCAAAATGTTGACTTTCAAATGTTTACGATTAAACACAATAGCGACGACGCGCGACGGTGCCGAATCGTTCAAAAGAGAGCCGTCTTAAAAAAAAATGTATATAACTCGTATTTATAAAATTCTCCCGTCACAGTGTTTGTTATCGAAACGGCTCGACCGATTTTCATGAAATTTTTTTGTCGTATATATTTGGTGGCTCTAGACACAAACTATTTTTAAAATCCCTACGTGGGTGGTCCAGTGAGAATATTTTTGAAAATTTAACGTTTTATATGACTTGTGCACCTATACTGTAACCTCATAGTAACCATTATCGTTGTTTATACATTTTTTTTTTTTTGCGAATCATTTTCAATTAAAAAATATATATTATATACGTGTTTCATAATAATGAAAAACCTATTGATTTCTTAAAATTCAACCCCTAAGGGGGTAAAAAGGGTTAAAAATGAAGATCTAAGCGTTAAGGGCTAGATTTCGAGATGCAACGATCAGTGCAGAGTGCGTGGTAATTTGGATTTCATATAGTAAATAGATATACAATAAATAAATTTTATATAAATTAATGGCTGCAATTAATGGCTGCGGGCGTTTTGTTATTTTTATAGGCGCTCCATTCCTCTTTCAAGTATGGACACGTACTTACAAAAAGTTAGTTATTTCTATACTACAAAATTCGCTAGAAGTATATGGCAAAACGACGTTTGCGAGGACAGCTATTAATAATATAATATGATATTTAATTTCACTCGAAAGTCTACAATATAGTAGATCGAATAGATCTAGTACAGTGTACACGTCATCAGTTGATTTGGGCACATGTTTATGTAATAAATTGCCGTGTTGCGCGCCCCTATTGGACAAACAACAATCGCCGCAGTTTAATTCGACCGGACGCGAAACGCGCGCGCGATATTTTAGCCGGATAAAACTTCTTTCGGTGAACGTGACGCGCGCGCCGCCGCCGCGTTGCTAAAAAACATTAGGCTCCGAGCGAGTTTAACAAAGTTAAGTGAGGCTTGGCTTAGTAAAACAAGTTGACCGCCGTCGTAGCCGACCAGCCTTTAAATTACACGGAATAGTATAATTAAAGCCGCCGCCGCCGCCGCCGCCGCCCCTTATTAAAGGAGACAGAAATCGGAATTACGCGAGTAATATTATATGGATTATGTGCTGCGCGCGCGCGCGCGCTCGCATTTATTTATGTCGCATACGTGTAAACTAAACAATGGAAAAACAACGATTGCAAAACTAGAATAGTTTATTACGGTAAAGTTTTGCTGCGACTAAAATTAAAAAGTGCAAACGTCTGTTTTTTTTTTTTTTTGTTTTTTCTCGTTTTATAACTCGCCGCGGCGAACATTGTTTCGAATTTTTATTTTAATTAAATTTACGAGAATTAATGTCGTATAATATTATACGTATAACACGCCATTAATATAGTGTAAAAAAAGAGGAGTCGGTTCGTCGTCCGGAAAAAACGTGCGAATTCGCGACGCGTAGTATTTTGAAGGAACCGCTCTCCTTTTCCTGGAAACGTTCGCGCAGACGAGTGTCGGATCGGTCAACGCCGTCGCGCAAACAATGCGGCGGCGACGGCGGGCAAAGGGTATAAATTCACAGACCGTCGTCGTCGGACGTTTGTCGGCGAAACGACGAAACAAGAGAGCGTAATGCGTAATTATTGTAGTGCGATAATTCGGAATTCGACGCGGACGTTTCGATAACATTCGCGTGCTACTACCACGTGATAATATTAATACGTACGATATTAATAAAACGCGTTTTAAAAGCCAACTCGAGTCTCCTCGAACGTTATCGTTCTGTTAATTTATTTATCGGATATTCCGCCAAGTGGTAATTCAATCGTGAAGCCCGCGCGCCGCGTTGCGGGTTCGTTCGGCCACCGGACGTATTATATTATTATAATATATCGGCCAGTCGTATTATAACGGGCCGCGTCGAGCGAATACTAAATGTTAATCCGAATAATTATTTGTACATAATTAATGATTGTTGCCGGCCGCGTTCAAAGACCGTGACGTATTTAATATAATACGTGGGTACCGTACCGACGACGCGCGACGTATCGATACGAGTTTTAAAAATTATTTTTTGGCCAAAACGTGTTTTCGTCGAGGATTAAAATTGAAAAATCTATTCGTACTATTGGAAATTCGGTGAAATCATTCCGAATACACAGGTGAGGCAATTAAATAACGAGAATTTGTTTCTAGCTTCTATAGTGGTGACACTGATACCTTGAAAATTTGTTGACTTAAAGTTCACGAGGTAATACACAAGTCTGCCAAGTTTGATAGTGATCGGTGTTGTATTTTGTGCTCTCCGATTTTTTTAAAGTTAGTAGTGTAGTGTCGTGACGTACAAAAATGTGTGACGTGAAAAACGAGCAACGAATCGTCATCAAGTTTCTGGTGAAATCTGGTGAAAAAACGGCCGAAATTTTTCGCAAATTGCAGCGTGTGTTCGGTAATGACTGCTTATCAAAACCACGTGTGTACGAATGGGCATCACGTTTCGCATCTGGTCGAGAATCAACGCAAGACGATGCAAGGTCGGGTGCCCCTAAAATCGTGCACACTAGGCAAAATGTCGAACGTTTAAGGGTGTTGGTGCGAACAGATCGATGCCTCACAGTCCGAATGATGTCTAGTGAACTCGGTATCAATAAAGAAACCATTCGCCAGATGCGATTGTGTCATAGAATGTCTCGTGTGAGGCCGGAATTAGCCAAAAAATGGTTGGGTCCTTCACCATGACAATGCGCCTGCACACTCATCATTAAAAGTTCAACAGTTTTTGACCAGTAGGAACATAACAACTAACCTAACCTAACCTAACGCTTTTGCTTTTTCAAGTAAAATAATTATTGGTCCGTCAGTGGTTCCCGCCGACCTTCTATAACGTGAAAAATATATCACTTTTATACTTTACGAAGAAATTATAAAATATCCGGGATGAATTCAATTTTATTGATGATGATGATAATACGTAATTATAATTTGTTCATATTTTCCCTACATTTTAAAACAAAAAAATAATTGAATAAATAAAAACAGTATTTTGTAATGACTGCTTACGCCTTCCCGGTGAAATGTTTACACGCCCCCCGGCAGGTTGGGAAACGCCGATTTAAACGGTATGTTTTTTTTTTTACCGACACCGAGTAAACCATTTTTACGGTCACCTTTTTCCCAACTAACTGAATTAAACAAACTTTGGAAAGGACATTGGCGCTTCTTTTCCATTTCACTACGAACGAACGAACTACGAGAACACAAACTACAATAAACGTGACTACCAACGCGCAAAATGACAATACCGAATGTGACGTACTGCACGATTTTCCGTTCTAATCGTAAAAAAAAATAAATAAATAATTCGTGCACTCTGGAGATAACGACAAACGAATTGATTGCATCATATCGAGAGCAAAACGCTCTATCAAGTGTAACGGTATCAGTTTCAAGGGGAATTCTACGTAGCTCGCGAGATGACGAAAAATTCGAGACAGCGACATAATAATGAGAATCTACTTAGATTAGCATTTGAGTATCGTCCTGCACCCGCCTATATTGTATACAATAAGGGAAAAAACGTTTTTACTTTTTACACATACGCTATAATAATAATGTCAAACGCACGAGTGTACGCCTATACACGTTATAAATCATCATGTACTCGGATATATATATTTATTTATTTTTTTATCCCGCTGAAAAGCAAAATGAAATTGTTTTTATTTTTATCGGATACTATTTTCTCCGAGAGAAAAGTCCGTCCCGGCAGGTACTACCTCTATTTTATGTTCTCGAAACGTACACTTCCTCTATTATTTGTGGTTTATAAAAGTAAAGTAAAAAGGAGAAGTAATAATAATAGTACGTAAAAAAAAAAAAAAACATTTAACACTTAAATAAATTCGTCCAATAAGAAGGTAGATAATAATAAGAGGTACTTTAAGACGTATATTTTTACGCCGCCGCGCGCCGTAGTGTTTATTTATTTTTATTTTTTTCATTTTTTCAAAGAGATTTCAATTTCTCAATGTTGATACGTCTCGATAATCATATTATTACTATTATAACGTTACGTTTTGAAAACAACACTTTATGACAAAAGAATATAAGAGGAAAAACTATTGTTAAAACCACATCGGTGGTGGGCGATTACTATTTTATTGAACGTGTATTTATATTGTGAAACGTTATGATAATATTCGTCGTCTCTTTATCGACGTCGTGCTTAGAAAAGGACGGAGTCGGGTGCTCACTAGGGCGGTGGTGGTCCTTTGTTACGTATGAAATTTTAGATGACCCCCCTCTCTGCTAAATAAGTTCCGTTACTAAAAAAAAAAAAACCTATAGAAAATGTGTTCGAAATCGTTTGATTGTTTGAACTACAGAATCAAACGTACCTCCGGAAAAGAAAATTTCACAACAAATTCTTCGGTACGATATGAATGGTAATAGAAAACTAAATTCACGATACTTTGTGTTACGAATCTTAAACTTTTTGAAATATCTGAATAAAAAGGGCGATAAAATCCATTATAATATCATAAATGGATCATCGATTAATATTGTCGGTCGATTTCTTAAATTATTATACATCAGTATATTTTGCGATTATATACTATTATTACGACTGGGGCTCGGAAGTCGAGATGCGTTGCTCACTGCTCCGATGTAATTTTCCAAAAAATAACGATCTGCCGGTCTCGCAAAACCCTAAACACAGTAGTTTAATCGGGCTAGACGACGGCGGCGTTGAAAATGGAAAATCGTACCTATTATATTGACTTGATTTCAGGTTTTATTCCTCTGCGAAATGCGTTTCAGAAGAGCGACGATATTTTTTCGTCGAAAACGGCGCGGCGGTGGTGCGAGACGATTGCATTAAAATGCACGTTCGTATATCCTCGGCGCGCTGCGTTTAAACGTAATGCTCAAAGCCGAGTTTTTATGCGGAAATATTATGAAAATCATAATGGACGTTTCGAAAAGTCATTCGTTCTTATCAAACGAATTCAGCGCCACCGCTAAGAAGACCGTCGCGAGAAGTGGTGAAGTCACACAAAGAATTATACGTATTTGTTTTGCAAAAAAAATAAAATGAAAATAATGCTCGCGAGCTCTGGCGTATTTACAAAATTATTATTATTTATAGTGCAGTCGCGGTGTATATAAATTTACAACTTTGTTGTATACGTTTAAGAATGTTAGCGTTTGGGAACTTGAAAAAACACCGGGCAAGACGTCGTCGCGTCGTCGTCGGGGCGAATATTGTCGTTCTCGTTACGAATCGTGAAAAAAAACGCATTCGAACAGGTGACGTTTTTTCATTTACAATACCGAACGAAACGGATGCGTTTTCACTGCGTCGTCGTCGTTACACTATTATTGTTTCTAGTCGAGAAACAAACTCAATTTATAGATTTAAGCATGTTTTTATTTGTCGAAAGGATACAAACGTTCGTAGTAAGGGTCTTTGCGAAAATCATACGTTACAGAGATTATATAATTCTAATAACAAATATGGGTGAGCGCGGGGGGGGGGGGGGGGGGGTTTACTCGCGCGACACGATCGGAAATGCGCTTAAAGGGTCGAGTATGCGCGACTAAATAAACCACGCCGTTTCGGAGAAGTCGAGGTAATTGTGATGTATAATAATAACACACGGCCGTAAAACGTTTATCATTCTCGTCGCAGGAGTTTTCACGGTGAAAAAAAAAAAAAAACGAACGCCGCGGCGACGTTTTCAAATCGATAATAAATCCAGTACGTCATACTAAACGCTGTTACGGTCGTTCTGTATCGAAATAAAACGATTATTCTTCCGACGCGCTTCGCGGGCACAGATCGTCGGGAATTTCGAGTGGACGAAGCGAATCAAAGAAAGAAACCCCTGCCCCCCCCCCTCGAATCGAGTCCTTCGCGACGAGTAGACGAACGATTTTCGAAAAAATAAACACTGGTTTTCGATTGGATAGATTCAAACTCGCGACCACCTGGCCAGTATACCCAGTTGACTACGTAAAGATAAATCTAAGTGTGATTCGACTCGGAAGAGTACGATTTGAAAAATGTAAACTAAAAACCTCGTAAAAGTTTAGTAGTCTTCTTATATATAAAAATGAATCGCAAAATGTGTTGTAAGCGCATAACTCAACAACCCCCGAACCGATTTGGCTAATTCTTTTTTTATAATATTCCTTGAAGTACGAGGACGGTTTTTAAGGAGAGAATTATTAAGAAAATTCGATCCCTAAGGGGGTTAAAAGGGGTAAAAATGGAAAAAATCCCGAGTCACTGGAGCTTTGTGGTATTAAAATTTGTCAATAGTTTCATTTGATATAGCAGAGGCCCCTAAAGAAAAGATTTTTCGAAATTCGACCCCTACCGGAGTTAAAAGGGGTAAAAATGAAAAAAACTGATAAAATAAAAAGTTATACTGCACACGGGCGAAGCCGGGTTATTCAGCTAGTATAAAATATACGTGTTATTTTACTCGATAAAGTCATCCGAGTCGAATTAGTAATAAAATTTCGAGTAGAATTAATCGAAATCCTAATTATTATTTACGATTGATTAAATTATTATAAAAAGAAAGGCCTCCGAGAATCTAGTACCGCCACCGAGTGTATACTGTAAAGAACCAAAAATAGCTGTGGGTGTTATAGGTTATGTGGATGATGTTAGTCGAACCTACTTATGGTAGCTAATCATAAGTCCCTGCCTTTGGTAATTTACCTTATAACAAACGATATTATGTCTGTTGTTTTAACATAAACCATAGGTGAGTGTAATCTATCAAATACAACCTTGCAATGTAGTATTCAACAGATCACACGAACCGTAAGTTATATCGCTGTTATGATGGGGATGTTCGGGGTCGTGAGAACTACTCAGGGTGTATATTATTGTAGAGATTTAATGGGGGATTTTAGGGTTTTTTAATATAATATATGTTATATTTCCACTTACCTCTAATGTCGAGTGTAGTTTGAAGTTTAGCGTGCCAATACTGTACGTCTGAAATTCCACAGCATACAATATTACCACACCAGTGGCTCGGAAATGTCAGGTGAACAAGAGATCAATTTGAACACGTGAAATATGATTGTATGGTCAGCAACTACACGTAGTACACAAGACGGTGACTGCGTATGAATGTTGACGGGAAGGCTTCTGCTATGTGCTGTGCGGGACTGAGGCTGCAGCACTAGGCTGTTTGTGTTGTCTACGGGGCCTTTTTATGTCGGGGTCTGTGTACTACGTTAGTTGCTAATGATTTTGTTTATTCATATAAAATCGTTGACATGAACATGTATAGTTATTAAATTATTGTTTACTTAGATTATATTGTTAATGTGTTTATGATTAATATGTTTTTTGGTTTATTAAGTTGTTTTTTAGAGATTATTTTCATGATGACACATTGTGCCCATCATTACATCCACCCATGTCTGTTTTATGTTATGACCTCATAACAATTTGGTGTGTATGCGTTTTTTTGAAATTTTGAACAGTAAAAGAATTATAGGGAATTTTGTTATACAAAAAAAAAAATGAGAGGGAAAAAAAAATTATATAAAATTGAAAGAAAAAAAAAATTTTTGACATTAGAAATTAGATTAAATATTATGAACAATTATTTAGATATTGTGTTATATAAATATAAGGGGTATATAATTGTTTTACTAAATATCATATTTGATATTAGTTTATAGGGGTGCTTAATTTTGTAACAGTATATATTTTTTTATTATTTTTTTTTGATTTTCTTTATATAATATAATAGCACTACCTAATATGTCTTTTTTTGAATATAGTATGATAATTATATGTTAATTACAATGATATGATAAGAATATAACAGTATAATAAAGTAACAATATAATTAGTTAGTGTAACAATATAGTTGGTTAGTGTAAAAGTATAGTAATAATGATTATAATATAGTTGGTTTATAATATTATGGTACTAATGTGCCTGGTTTTTTTATTTATTTATTTTTTTTTTTTTTTTTATTAGACTGATTAAATAGAAAGTTTTCGAAGATTATTGGGGTGATTTGTTTTGTTATGAAAAATTAGAGTTGATGTTGATCTTATGGCTGTCTTCTTTTTGTGTGGACGACTCCATCGGTATTTCATCAGTATTTGTTTCTTGTCTTTGTAGCTGATTGTATTCTCCGTTAAGAGGTCAGCATGTAGTGCTGTTATTGTTGTTTTTAAGAAATTTTCTATGTAGACGAATTTCGTATTTACGTAGGCCATGAGGTCAGTGTTGTGTAGGGTTATTCTCTTCATTTGGAAATGGTGCATAAAATTGGGATCATTTAATATGAATAATTGTGGGTGTTCGGTTTGTATAACTGGGACATCACAATTGAAAGTTTTTTTGATTTTCTTTAGTGCAAAAACTATGTTTTCTGCTTCGACCATGAATGTTTGTATTTCTTGATTGGTTGTGTATGGGGTGTTGGTGTTGTTTCACAAAAGTCTATTTGTAAACTGTTGAAGGCTGTGATGTTGAGTTTTGGTCCAGAGCAATCGTATGCTATGAATGCGTTTATTGAGGTGACTATTATTGCGATTGTTGAGATGAAGAGCATGTTGATGGTGAAGACATATACAATTTTTTTTTTTTTATTTTGCTTTACATATATAATAATGTTGATTCTGCTATTTAAGTGTTTTTTTTTGTTTTTTTTTTTGTTATATTACCCTTTTATCTCTCTCTTTTTTTTTTGTTATTATATTACTCTTTTATCTCTCTCTTTTTTTTTGTTTTTTTTTTATTATGGATTACATGGTTAATATGTAGGTACATCTGTAAATACTTAAAGATTATAACATTTTAATATATGTATATTGTATATATATATTTTTTTTTATTTATATATATATGCTTTTTTTATTATGGCATCTATTGTGAGGTATGTTTTTAAATTTTTTATCGTTAATATGAAATCTTTGATTTCTGGTTTTTTGGGAGTATTTCCATTTGGTTACTGGATAATAGGTTAATTTTTTTTTTGGGAATTTTATTAGTATTACGTCACTAATTTTGGGATTTAGGCTGGATAGTATGGGGATAGCGTCTCCAAACGTTTGTTTGATGGTTAATGCTATAATTTTGCTCATAGTCAAATTTGCGGATATGCAGTGAGCTAAGGAATAATCTTTGGATAGTTTAAAAATGTTGATAGTTTGCTCTGTTATGTTATTTATGTTTCAATGTTTTTCATCATTAAAAGTTTTTATTATTGTATTATTGTTTAATGTGATTGTTTTTTTTTTTTTATTGAAGTCTATAATTGCATTATTTTCCTTTAGAAAATTGTTTCCTAAAATTATAGGGCATGATAGGTTTTTAATCATATGTACTTTTGATTTGAAAAAGCGTGAATCGATATTGATCTGTATGATCGTTGACCCGATTAGTGTTAGTGTTTCATTATTTGGATCTGTTATATGTATGTTGTTTATTTGTGTTATCTCGTAATTTTTTGTTATTAATAAGTGATTCATACAACATATATTTGTTCCTATGTCAATTGTAATTGTAGTATTGTTGTTATTGGATTTAGTTTTAATGTATAGGGTATTCGGGGTAATGTTTAAATTGTGTAGTATAATATTTTTAGATTTGTTATTTAGACAAATACGGGGAACAGTTGATATTATTGTCACTGTTTAACTTAACTATTAGTTTTTTTTACTGATAAGTGTTCTTGCATTGTTTGGCAGTATGGCCTATTCTATCACATAATTGGCATTTTACAGGGTTATTTTTGTGGTAGCATTGGTTAGTATGATGGTTGGTGTAATGGCAAATTTCGCACTTTTTTGTAGCGTTAGCCATATTATTCCTATTATTTGTGGTATAATTATTTGGTGGTTGGTTGAAAGTAGATCTTTTGTTAGTGTTATATGTGAGATATGGTTTTTTATAATTTCTATTATTATCGTACCATTGCTCTGTGACGGCTGCTTTAATATTGTTAATGTTGGTATTTATTTTTTTATAATTGGTTTGTTTAGGTTTGTCTATTATTAGATCATTGTTATTGTAATTGGTTTCTAATTTGTTTATTGGTGGTGTTTTAGAATTTTTAATAGTTTCATTAATTTTCTTTATTACGTTTTGTAAAGAGATTATGTTGTTTGTTGTGATAATTTTAATGGGTATCTTTGATGACTGTTTCGTGGACTTTGTACCTGGTATCCAATGTGTGTTATTGTTAACATTGTATAGCACTATTGATGGGCGAGTTTTATAATTATTGTTTTGAAATATATATCCCATATTATCATTGTCATTAAATATGTACGTGTTATGTCCATAATGATCGGCGATTGACGCTAATTCGTCATCAGACCAATAATAATTTGGGAGACATTTTGTGTTTAATAAATCGAGAATTTTAGAAATAGAAGTTATTTTATTTGTTTTTCCATCATTTAATGCGTTGCATAATGCATATAATCCACAGTTTCCATCTCCAGAGACATTTTTCCCGGGTTTGAATTTACCAAAAATATCGAGTGCAATATCGTCCTCTGTATCTGGTTCATTTGTATTTTCTTTGATTTTATTTATGATAGTATTTTTATAATCATTGTGTGTTTTTATTTTTATGGATTTATTTAGAGTAAGTGTTTCGTTTTCAAAATCTATTTGTGCTTTATGTTTGGTTAAAAAATCATTTCCTATTATAAACGAACAAGATAGGTTTTTTACAACATAGGTTAGTATTTCAAATTTATGAGAATTGATTGTAAAGTGCATTATTGTTGAACCAAGTACAGTAAGAGATTCATTGTTTGGACCAGTTAAGACTATAGGCACTTTTTTTATTATTTGTTTATGTGGTACAAGAGTATGTCTTATACAGCAAATGTTTGCGCCTGTGTCAATAGTTAGTGAGGTCTTAATGTTTTTTAAGTATGCTTCTATATGTAACGATTTTGTCAATGTGTTTATTTTATGTGTTGATATATGTTTTTTTGACAAGAAAGGGGAATGGTTATTGTCATTTTGTCCGTTTAACTCGTTTTTTGTCAGGTTAAAACGTGCCCTACATCTATTAGCAGTGTGTCCTATTCTATTGCATAATTGGCATGTTGGTGGATTGATAGGAAAGCGACATATTTCTTTAGTGTGGCCATATAATCTACAATTTTGGCATTGAATAAGTTGGGTTGGTGGTTCGAAGTTGTTTTTGAATGTTCTCGAAGGTGTATTAAATCTTTGGGTATTATAATTTTTATATTTGGGTGTGTTTTCATATTTTAAAGTGTTTTGTGGGTTTTTTATTTGTTTACTGATTGTATTAAATTTTTCGTTGAATTGATTGTTAATTTTATTTATGTTTTCAGTAATGGTTATATTTTGTAGATTTTTTAATAATTTATCGTTACTTTCTTTTAATGTTTTTATTGTTTCATTCATTTGAAAGATTTGTTCTTTAAAATTTGATTCCTTAATATCTGAAGGGGATTGTGCTTTTTTACCCGTTATCATGAATTCTATCATTTCATATTTTCTAATGTTAGTTTTGAGTTCTTTAATCGTGGAATTTTCTATTATACCAATATATCTGGCTATAGCTGGTTTTAGACCTTTCATGATATGACGTACTATTTCGTTTTGGGGCATTAAGGGATCTATCAATCTGCAGAGTGATTCTGCCTCATTGATATAAGTGACAGTTGATTCATCATCAGATTGTTTACGGTTTTCTAATTGTAATCTTAACATGTCTTTTTGGGCAACGTGTTCGAATTCGTTTTTGAGTTCGGCTTCTATATCGGACCATTTTGTGGTGGTGAGTAAATTGTTTTCGGCATTTTCATAGAAGGTAAGGGCGGGTCCTTCTAAATAGGCTATGATAAATTGAGCTTTGTCCTCATCGGTCCATCCATTAATGATGGCCGCTCTTTGATAATTTTTTAAAAAAGAACTGATGTTTTCATTTATTTGGCCCGAAAATGTGGTTGGTTTAAAGAATGGTTTTTTAGTATGTTCCATTTTATTTGTTTTATTCTGGTTTAGATAGGGATTGGTTTTATTCTATTTATTTGAGATTTGTTTTATTTTATTTATATTTCTCTTTTTTTGAGATTTTATTTTTGGATTTATTTTATAATTTGGGGATTGGTTTTATTCTCTTTTTTTGAGATTAATTTTATTTATATTTCTCTTTTATTGGGATTTAATTAATTTTTTTAGTTATTCTATTTATTGGGAATTCATTTATATTGTATTTAATTGTGATATGGGAGTATATTGCGAGTCAAATTCCTAAAAGGAAAGAGAGCCAGCGAGTTGGGCGCCACTTTGTAAAGAACCAAAAATAGCTGTGGGGGTTATAGGTTATGTGGATGATGTTAGTCGAACCTACTTATGGTAGCTAATCATAAGTCCCTGCCTTTGGTAATTTACCTTATAACAAACGATATTATGTCTGTTGTTTTAACATAAACCATAGGTGAGTGTAATCTATCAAATACAACCTTGCAATGTAGTATTCAACAGATCACACGAACCGTAAGTTATATCGCTGTTATGATGGGGATGTTCGGGGTCGTGAGAACTACTCAGGGTGTATATTATTGTAGAGATTTAATGGGGGATTTTAGGGTTTTTTAATATAATATATGTTATATTTCCACTTACCTCTAATGTCGAGTGTAGTTTGAAGTTTAGCGTGCCAATACTGTACGTCTGAAATTCCACAGCATACAATATTACCACACCAGTGGCTCGGAAATGTCAGGTGAACAAGAGATCAATTTGAACACGTGAAATATGATTGTATGGTCAGCAACTACACGTAGTACACAAGACGGTGACTGCGTATGAATGTTGACGGGAAGGCTTCTGCTATGTGCTGTGCGGGACTGAGGCTGCAGCACTAGGCTGTTTGTGTTGTCTACGGGGCCTTTTTATGTCGGGGTCTGTGTACTACGTTAGTTGCTAATGATTTTGTTTATTCATATAAAATCGTTGACATGAACATGTATAGTTATTAAATTATTGTTTACTTAGATTATATTGTTAATGTGTTTATGATTAATATGTTTTTTGGTTTATTAAGTTGTTTTTTAGAGATTATTTTCATGATGACACATTGTGCCCATCATTACAATACACTACGCGCGAGTTTTCTGTTTTTTTTTTTTTTACACTCGCCAATCTCAAAGGGACCGGGTATTTTGGAACACGACGTGTGTGTGTGTGTGTGTGAATAAATAACGATTTCTCCGGTCGTACTTGAACGTTAATCAAATCAAATCCACGCGGCGCGCATCGGAACAGGTTCGTAAAGTTTTCTCCTTGCCGCCTTTCCGACCACCACTGCCCGCGGAGCAATCGCAATTCTCCGAAGGTTTACGAGGGGTGGGGGGAGGGGAGCGGTGTATTTTGGAGTATTGAAAAGTCACGTCTAGTTCGAAACACAATAAAATAAAACGCACGTCGACCGTGACACGGCGCCGCGCGCCGGTCTCGCGATGCGTTTTCATATATAGTTATACGCGGCGGAATCTTTTGGGAAATATGTTTCTGGCCGGGAAAGGTGACGCGCGCGTAACGTAATATAAGAAAAACGAATTCCAAGAACAACTATGGGCAAGTTACGGTAATAATAAGAGGTAGCTAGTATACCTGCCGCCAGACGTAACGGACGAGACACACGACGACGACGCCAGCCGGGTCAACGGACCCGGGCGAAAGAGGAATATTTCGCGCCGGCGCCCGGGAAAACAAAACGAAAAATGCATATTTTAAAAATAAAATATGGCCCCATAAATATCGCGCGTCAGTGTGAGAACGCCGCGGCGGCGGCGGCGGCGATCCGAAATCGTTTTCAATCCATCACGGACGACCGCAACCGCGCGCTCGCGCGTATGTTTTCATATATCGTATTATTGTAAATATTCCGCACTTAACGGTCAACGATAATGACGAACGACGATGTTGAATTACGAAAAGCGTAATAAATCGCGCTTTTTGATTTTACTCGATTCACACCTCGAACACATGAACGCGGGAACAAAAAACAAGTGTCCACGTCCCACCAGTCGGACGCGTTCGGGACTTTCAGCATTTGCTCATTTTTTCGGATTCACGTTGAAACCATAGCACAGTGCTATGAAAACTCAAATATTAATTTTGAAAGTCCTTTTTTTTTTCTAGTTTTTTTTCGATTATCTTTGCTCAGTACAATAACACGGACCACTGACGAGAATTATTTAGAATTTGTATAGTTATTTAAAATCGTTTTTTCGTGTGTTCGAGGAAAATCAAAAAATAATTTTTCTCCTTCGATTTATTATAATATTGTTTCCTCGCTTATTTACTCGTCGTGTCGGTCCTGGCCGGGGAAAACAATTTGTAATTCCATTCAATTTACAGTAAAAAAAATAACATATTATTTTAATGAAAAAATTGGGTTTATTGTTTTTTGTGTACGGATTTTTAACATTTTCAAGTGCTTTTTTAACCGAACGTATTTCCGCGCGATAATATAACGTGTAATGTCGTGCGCGAGCGTGTTAATGTTATTAATACGTCGTAAAAACGTCCTCGCGTAACGTCGACTTTGCCGACTGCCAATAGACAAGACGCGCGCGATAAAACATAATAATAATAATAAAACATTTTTTCCATTATTATTATCATGTGTTCGTATAATAATAAACGGCGCGAACGACACCGTCGTCGTCGTGGTTCGTATAATATCGCATACACACGCAGTACTTAGTGCGCGCGTACACGTCGATAAAATATCGTGTCGTCGTCGTCGGTCTCCCGACGACTCGTTTCGTATTTACATTATTCGGTTTGCTTGAAATACGCCGCCGCGGGAAAAAGTACATCATATTTGCATTATAATAATACGATTTATATTATAAACATCCCCGAGACAACAATCATATGCATGGCGTGGCGGCACCCCCCAGATTTCACCCCGGATCAATTCGGCGGGCGTCGTTTCACCCCCTCACACCCTTATCATAATGTTTACCTACTCGTGAAACACGTTATTACTGTTATATTTCGCTCGTCGAGATTTCTCGGAAATAAATTATCGACTCGATGAAAAATCGGTCGCGTAATAGCTCCATGACGACCGAAGAAGCTCAATGAAATCAATGAAATCGCGTCGAAACGAGCCGTTTAATCGATATATTCAAAAATTCTATTGAGATTATTGAAAAAGATCTATCGAAGAAAGCGTGTGTCCGCATTTACGTATTCGCAGGATCAAAGATAGTATTATAAGGACGAACGAGTCACCCCCCCCCCCACACGAGTTACTATCGTAGCGGCCCCGGAACAATGGGTTTTTCGCGGATTTTTCGTTCGTTTCCGAAATCGATTGTCGGATATTTGGATGATTCCCCACGCGTTACGTATTATTGCGCCGCCGCGCGTTCGTGAATAGTGCGTGTGATTGAACAATCAAAGTGACGAAAACGTAAATTATTACAACACAACGCGCGCTCGTCGTGTGTTTATGTTAATACTATTATGATTTTCCAATCACGGGAATAACGCGCTCGGGGTCGATCGATTTCTTACATTTTCGCGCATCGTTCGTCGGTTTCGAATCGGAACGGACCATAGGTCAATAATAACAGTCGTCGTTCGAGAGGGGCTCGTTTAGAATACGCTCGCGCAATCGAATTATTATCATTAATTATTATTATCGTTTGTTTTTTTTTGGTTTTTCGACATCGAAAAACTCGATCGTCGTAACGCGGCGGCGAATGTTTTTCATTTGATCGCACGTGGAAATCGATCGATTCCCCGCGATTCTATGGATTTACAACAGCTCTTTATGTATTTTATAACTATATTAAAATACAAATTGACAATATATTATTCACACGGGTACTCTGCAATCGGATGCCCTGCAGCGAAGTAGCAAATATTCTGCGATTTAAAAAAAAAATCGTTACCCGGTGGCTTCTTTGCGATTACGATTCGACAATTTAATTTTACAATATTGAATTTATCATTTTCCTTCCTGTGTACTCGTATGTTTAATTAAAAAAAATGTGTAAAAAGATAACTCCTGGGCCTCCACGCGAGTTCTAAACTCACAGCGGAAATCTTTACCGATACAAAATAAATAATAATATTATTCGATTTGTTTCGTCGTGCCGCGGGCGTTTCGGATATAAATTCGACCGCTCGCGTTGTATTAATGAACAATTCGTTTGAAACGAAAATTAAAAAATACCATACACGTTCGAACGCTTATTTATTCTTCGGTTAAAAATAATAATAATAATAATAATAATAGTAATAAATGTCGGAAAAGGGAAAACGTTCTGCGTTTCGGCGGAATATAGGGTCGCGTCCCCGGCGTGTACCGAGACATTGTGTTTTTAAATGTGGCTGCGGCACAATCATCTCGCCAAACGCTCTCGGCTTTTACGGTATTGTTGTTACGTCTTGTTTCGAAACATTCGAAAACGACCGTGTTTTCGCGTTTTTCGTCGGCGTATTGTGTTCACACCACGTTTCCCCGGCGAGCCAAAGGAATGCATACACACACGATTATTATCCGATTTTGTTTATAATAAACAAAATGTAGAACACGCACGAGGAGGTGTGCAGATGTGCGCCGCTCGCAGCTCATTACGTTTGCGATATTAACGAGGCCGTTTCTCTACGCGCGCGATATACATATTCACGCGCGCGCGTTAAGCATAATTGGCGAGCGTCAATCGCATAAGCCCGGGGTCTAACCCGGATACGTATAATATTATCTCTGTTACTAGGGACGGGCGCGGCTCGGAGGGGAATACAATTTTTTTGGGACTCGAAACGCTCGCGGGCCACGACCGCGAAAAAACGTTTTCGAAATGCGCGCGAGTCTCGTATCTCGTAAATTGTCGATTATTTTTCGTTTTAAAATATTTGAAAAAAAAAACGTACTCGTTACGTTATAAGACATTATGATTATCTCGTAGTGTAATATTATTTAAGTATGATAAACGTCACGGCAGAAGTTGAGCCAAATTGCGAGTAATAGTGACGATTGGACTTTCGGACGTTTGTGCCGAATAATAAACCGGTCGTAAAACTTTCCGTTTTAAGTTTTTTTTTTCATTATATAAATCACGCGTCATCGCCGCCGACATTCGAGAACATTCGAAAAAGTTTAGAAGAAAGAAAACGCGCGTCGTCGTTACGATATTGGGTATATCGCGGGCGATACGTACGACGACGTACACGTACAGGTACACGCGGTGAGTTATTGCGGCCGCGACGAGACGCGCAAATAATAGCTTACTCTCCTGCTGCGCGGGCAGCAGCAGGAGCAGGAGCAGGACCGTCGTTTTCGGATCCGAACGACACACGACGGCCGGCCGCGCGTCATCTGCTGCCGCGTGCGGTTTATTTTATTTCGAAAACACGTCGTCTCGTCGAAATCGACGCGCACACGTACGGTTATCGTGTACCATATAGGTATAATATTATGCGTGCGGGCGGAACGTCGACTAGGAAAAAAACCGTTTGAAAAATGTAAAATTCATGGGACGGACCGAAATGATAATAATAAAAACGTGTTTTTTTTTCCACTCTCCGTCGTCGGGGGAGATCCGCAGGACGTGCCGCCGATGCACCCCTTACTTTTTTTACTTCCGATTGACGATGAAATAATAACGCGCGATTACGATTAAAATACGTTCCATCGATGTGCAGGTTTATCCACGCCGATCAAATCGAACGTGAACACGCGCGAAATAAGTTAAAACACTCGAATTTATGGCAATAACCTCTTCCATAACGGCGGTCGGGTCGCGCGGAAGAACCCTACTCGACATTAACAATTTGTTCTACTTAAAATTACGCACACTAGACTAAAATATTGTTTATATTTCTCACGATATTAACATCGCTTAATCTATGACGTGTACGTATGAATTTGTTATAGTCAGAGAAAAGACGACTGGCTTAGAATATAAATCAATCGTATATTATTGCCTACAATCGATACCGTCACGATTACAACTCGCGACAGTTACTTGGATAACCGAGTAAACAATAGATATTTACCGTCGATTGATATATACTCGTAAAAATCAATATTGTGATATCCACTTTGAGCTACGACCTAATACGTGTAGAGCGCCTCGATATTCCGGACGAATTCAGACCGAGCGTCGTCCGGAGGTTTTTCAAGATTATACCCACTCAAATGACTAAACATTTTTTTATTCGATTCCACGAGTTTTACATTTATTGCCCTTAAAATTAAAAAAATAAATAGGTAACTTGAACATATAATGATACCGTTTGAACTCAAGTAGAGTAGTTTTTTTTTTTTTAAATCGGACTTGTGCCGTCCGGATTACCGCGTTCGCCGGATTATCCGGACTATCGAGACTAGATGTAGCTAGTGTACTTTTTTTTAAATTATATTTTACACGTCTGTCGTATTGTTTATAAACTGAAAATAAGATATCGCCGCTCTGGCGGCCCCCCCGACGTGGTGAGCTCGCGACGACGACGGCAGACCGGGCCGCCCGCCCGGAGCGCGCCGCCGCGTGCAGTAATATGGCGTCGCGTTACATAATTAAAGTCGTTAAATTACTCGCGGAACCGTGTAGATTTGTGATTTATTCATCCGAGGTTTGGAACGAACATAAATAGTTAATAAAAAATAAGCCCGCGCCCGGAAATACCGTTTCGTTTTTCTTGCGCGAACCACCGCCGAGAGTTACGCCGCCGCCGCCGCGTACAAGTTCGTTGCCGGCCGCGTCTCAGGACAATGCATTTTAAAACGTCCGTCCGGACGACGAAAATCCGAGAAACGTATTATTATTACAGTGAAACCTCGATTATCCGTGCTCACTCTTCGGAAAATTTAAAAATAAGTATGGACTGTAGATTTATATACGTATGTATATAGTTATAATCGAACATTTTGACTGTTTTTGACTTATTCAAACAAAAAAATGAAAAACTATGAAAAAGTCATCATTATCCGACATGGAATCTGCTCTTTTTTAATGGTTTAAACAGAAGCATATCGAAGGCATTCCGATTTCTGGGCCAATGGTTTGTCAAAAATTTCATTATTATTATAAAAAGTCTCGATATTAACCGTGGTTTTCATTTATCCGTGTGACCCCCTCCCCACCATTACCCCGGATAATCGAGGTTCCACTGTATTATTATCAGGGCTGGGATTTCGATGCACTTTGCATTGTTTTCCAAAGGTTACTGTGCAATGCTCGTCTCGTCACAAATTCGTTTTATGTACATTTGAATGAGAATAAGAAAGTTTGTTTTGCATTTTTTGTCATTTTTTGGCATTTTTTAGTTTTTAGGTCATTTTCTTAATTTTTTAGGGCATTTTAGAGTTTTTGGAGCATTTTTTGAGTTTTTTTAAGATTTTTACACCGACATGGTCAGGTCAGATTAAGTCTATCTAGCTTTGTATACAACTTTTTTTTAGATTTATACTAAAACTATGTATTTACAGTTTACACTTGTAATGGATTTTTATAATGCATTTTTAAAACTTTTTATTGTAATTTATACTAAAATTATTAAAAAAAAAAAAATTTTTTAGATAATAAAATCATTTTTCGTGGTTTTTTAGGGCATTATTTAGAGTTTTAAGGTCATAAAAGCATTTTTTTTTAGGACATTTTTCGGGGTTTTTTAGGGCATTGAATTCCCAGCCCTAATTATTATCGTGTGCGAGCGAAATCGTCGTCGAGACTCCCGCGGTAGGTAGGTAGTATTTTATTTATTTTTTTTGTTATTTTTCCCCCGCGGCATATCGAAGCTTGCAATTTACGGTGTTAATTGAAATCCTATCGATCGATTAATATCTTTGATGATTGAATGCCGTATAGAAAAATGAACAAAAAAAAATGAATTTCAAGGAATATAAAACGTGCAACGGGGCAGTGCAGTTTTTTTCCCCGAGTTGAAAACTTATTTGTTTAATTGCGAAACGTTATATACGTATATTATAAAGTTAATCAAAGAATTTTTTTCCTAAATATATTATAGAACGCTCTCACTCTACAGCAATACTGATTATACACGTACAACGTCATGTCGCTTCGCAGAAAATAAACAGTATTAAAATTAATATTTTATTTTCAATGATAACACTTTTATTTTTTATTTCCCCCCCCCCACCCCAGTTATATCCGAGTGCGTCGGGAAACGCATAATGCACGCGTAATAATTCCCGTTCGTTCGTAACTTGTTTAATGAAAATAAAATAGCGTTCGATAGAAGTAGACGTGCGCGTAATTTTTCTATAGGTCCACCGGCGTGTTACGGACGTGAAGTTAATTAAGTTTACGAAACCGTCGTCGTCGTCAATCGAACATCGCGGCGCGGCGGCGGCGCAGCGCACGAAACTCGCAAAGTTATATAAATTACACAGTGAATTCATTTTTTTTTTTTTTTTAATTGTTTTTTTCGTTCCGTCAGTTGTTATACTCTCGTTGTTGTTTAACTCTAAACCGACCGGAATAACGAGATAATATTATACGCGATATTTGTTGTTTTGTTTTTTCACACCAGACGAAAACTGTTTTTATTTTGTCGAAAAATAAAATAAAACTAGTCTCGAGGTAGTAGGTAGGCGGGCGTACGTCGCGATCAAATTTATTAAACGTTTTTTTTTTTTTCCGAATAATTCGAGCAATAGGTATACGTATTTTTACTCGTATAGAGCGCGGATTTCTATGCGATCACGAGAATCGTAATAGTTTTTGAATCTAACGGTGACATTTATTTTTCGCATATTTCTACGGTTATTGCGTATTTTTCCAAAAATGTCTACGAAAAAAAGGAAAAAACGTATAAAATAGTGCCACTCGTTTGGCATTTTTAGTGATAATAATGGAAACTCGGAATACGACATTACACGATGAAAGCTTATCGACGAGACGAAGGAAAAAGAAAATCATTCTATTCCTGGATCGAAAGGAGAGCACCGACGAACTATAATCCGATGAAAATAAAGGTTTGGAAATTCTGCGACAAACGAATGCGGTAAAACGACCGGCTCGAAGGTATTTATCAAGATACGACAATATACTCGGTATTAATAATAATGCATTTACGATTATTTTCGTTTAATCTATATATATAAAAATGGAGCCAAAAATGTATAACAGTTCATCAATAATTGAGAACGGCCGGGCCGATTCGGCTCGAATTTTTTTTTGAATTGTTCGTAATTGCCAGGAGAAGGTTTTTACGAAAAATGAAGAAACTTATTTTCAAAATTCATCCCTTAAAAGAAGGGGTAAACTTTTCACGAGCTAGATGTTGAGATGCAACGATCGGCGAGTAATTTGCATTTTATATGAATAGATTATTATTATGTCATCAAAAAACCCGACGATCTTTACCAAAAACAAATTGATTTTGCAATATCATATTATTACATAACTTTTATCGAAATCGCGCACCATTCCTGTTTACAATAAGTCAGTTATTTTTTATACTGCAAAATTCACTGGAAATATATAATATGGCAAAACAACGTTTGCCGGGTCAGCTAGTTAATATATAAAAATATATTTAATTTGCCGAGAAAATTCCCATTTTTTTTTTTTTCCGTTTAATAATTAATTTCATCACGAGAGTCGTTCGACTTGTAAATTGTAAAAAAAAAAAAAAAAAAAACGTGCTCGCATATTTGTCGCATATTTTCATGATTTTTACTGCATATTAAGAATACTTTTAAGTGCATAAAAATCCGCGCTCCGATTATATACAACGATATATTGTCGACGCAATCCCGTCGTCGTCGTGGAGAAATTTCGATGAATTTTATTTTTTTTTTCCCCCCACTCGATCGAAAGTTTTTCTCGTACCGATTTTATTCAAATCGTGTGTCGTCCCGCCGCCGCTGAGCCATTAAAACGAATTCGAAAGCCGACGTAATCGCGCGAATAACAAAAGAAAATCTGCGCGCGCGCGCGCGCGTGATAATTGATTGTAACAAATTCATTCGTCGCCCTTTGCCCGGACCGATGCGAAAAAAAAAGAGGAAAAAAGCACAGCCAGCACCAGGAAAAGAGATGGGATTTTTTTTTTTTTTTACTGTTTTACCATAAAAACTCCGCAATCGTTTTTTTTTTTTTTTTTCCGCCGTTGTCAGCTTACATATTAATCAGTAAAACGAGAATAATAATAATAGTAGTAAAACAAAACAAATTACAAATCCGACAAAATTTTACGTACGATATACGCGGTGACGTAGTTACGGGGGGGGGGGGCCCGTCCCCCCCCGGATATTTATTTTTAATGATATTTAATTATTACAGTACCTACCTACATGTTATTATAGTAAAATGTGATATATTATTCAGTGTTGGGATTTATCTAGATGAATATTTAGTCGTCTTTTATCATCTCGTCTAGATAAATAATAATAATCGTGAGTCGTCTAAATAATTATCTTAGATGAAATTACTACGAGTAGATAAATTTGTCCGAAAAATTGCATATTATATTTTGGACGAGTTTAGTGCCTACTTGAAATGTTTTTTTATAATTCAAACGAAAAATCAGCGGGGGGCAGCTGCCCCGGACGGCAAATTTCTATGGCACAAAAACAAAACATTTGAAATGTTCTAAAATTTCGAATAAGCACTGCGTTTCGTCAATGTAATAAATGTCATTTGTTAGTCTCGAATAAAATCGTTAACACTTTAAGTTTTTATTTATCTTTTCCCCGACACCGAATATAATATTATGTACAAATTAAAATGTATAAAACAACTTGTTTAAATCAATCTGTGAGATTATGAATTGACTCTTAAACAACCCCCCCCCCCCCGGAAAAAATTCGCGTATGAAAACCGTTTGGCCGACAGCCTCGGACTTAATTTAGAGCAGCCAATAGCGGCGAAAATAATATTTACGACGGAAAAATTACAATTTCACTCCGATCCGTAATGGATGCTCCGAGCGCGTTCGGCGACGACGAAATCGCGGGTCGCTGCGGTCCGCTTTTAAGAGCGAAGACGCGAAAAATATTATCCACGCAATACCGTCAGATATATTGATATATGAAATTATCCGGCGATAAATAACGTTGTTTTTTTATATTTATTTATCGACGACGTGACATATTGTACGAAGAGTCGTTACGCGGGGAATCCGTCGAAATAAAGAAGGAGCGGAAGGAGAAAAATCCTGGTCGAAAAAAACCAACAGTAAAAAGTACCGTCGAACGAGTTCGAGTGTTTTTCAGAAGGCGCCGCCAGGATATTTTTCGGGGGGGAAGTCGATTTCTAAATACAGTAGAATGAGCGTCGCTAGAACGAGATACTATACTTACGACGAGTTATCAACGAATAAAACACAACGAATTATAAAATAAATATTGTTGTAAATAAAACACTACCGCGTTGTCTAGTTATTGTTATTTCAGCCATTTATCGGTATTTGAAATTTTCGAGTGGTTTTCGTTTTACAAAAACGTAAAAAAAATAATTCGAAAAAAAACATCGTTTTTTTTAAACAAAAAGTTCTCTCATACGTTATTTTTAAACGTGTAAAATTTATCGCAAATTCGGAGTCATAATTTCTTTACTACGAGCGTTTGAATATTAAAAAATCTAACACGACTACTCGATGGAATTACGTAAAATCTGCGCAGTGTTTTTTTTTTTTTTTTTTTTTGTGTGTAGTTGAAAATTCATGAGACTTTCAATTTTAATACTTAAGGGTTAAAAATGTAATACAGAGTTCTCGGGAAAAATTGCTTTTTCCGTTTTTTAAAATATTTATATCGGCATGCCGCGGAGTGAAATTTTCTACTCGTCGGAAATGTAAATTTTTAAAGAAATCGGACGTTTCGACGAATTTCAATCGAACGATTCGCAGGAACAGAAAACCGATCGTCCTTTACTCTGAATCGTTTTTTGTTTTTCTCAAAGCAATGATGTACGTATATTATGTTTCATGTTTTTTCTAAGAGCCGTTCGCGAATATCAATCACCCGTCGTCGTCGTCCGCGTCCGATTTTATATTTGAATTTAATGAAATCAAAAAAAAAAAAAAAATCATACCGACCATACATTATATATACGTATATTGTTTTTTTCTCTTTTTTACGAACAGTACTCCCTCGTTAACACGAACTCGGTTAACACGAATTATTGGATAACGCCAACTAGTTTTCCGGTCCCAAGAAAAGCCATAATATACTTTAAGGTAGGTTTTTTTTTATTTCTTCGGTTTACACGAATTCTTCGGTTAACACGAAACTCGAACAAATTTTAGGAACCATATTGTCGTTTTGTTGATTAACACGAACAGATTTTTCGTTTATTTATCGTTTATTAGATCGTTCGATCTATTTTCGTTTTATCACTTGTATGTATGTATGTACATAATTTAATCTTTATTGCAGCTAAGCAGTTTTATCGATATCTTATCCCTCTAATTCTCCATGTATGTACATTTATGTATGTGTGCAATCTGGTTTAGTGGTCTCGCTATCGTTCAAATCAATATTGTTCTATCGAGTATCGGTCAGTTTCAAGTTGACTTAGTTAGTGATTTGTTGTTACGTATATCTGTCCGTCTGTGTCGACCGAAATGAGTTTAAAAAGGTTAGGCAAATGTCTATCGATCTAAAAACTAAACAGCTCATTTTAGTGGAAGTAGAAAAATGTAGGTACACTATCTAAAACAAAAATTGCGGAGAAATTTGCCATTCCTAAATCAACTTATTGTCAACAATTATAAAAAATAAAGACAAGATTGACGAAGCAGCAGTTGCGCTTGGTTCAACAACAAATAGTGCAAAGCGTTTGCGAAAACCTATGCTCGAAGACGTTGAACAGGAACTTTTAAAGTTCATATATTTTAATAAGTCTATTTTTTTCAACCTCCTCTAATAACGCGATTTCATTCGTGTAAGCATAATTCACGAATTTTTTTAACACGAACAGGTTATTTTGCGGTCCCGTCGAGTTCGTGTTAACGAGGGAGTACTGTATTTAGTATTGTAAAAACTACAAAGTCATAATTATTATTCTATTGTTGTCTTTACTTTTCGATAAACTATTATAATATTATATGGATTTAATAGGGTAGCTGCTGCAGGTTAGGTCGAGAACACCTTTTGTGAAAATCAATTTAGTCTCTAAACCTTTGGCCTGCGATTATTTCTCTTTACCTCTTGCTCACTTACCGCTATAATGCGCTCGCGCCGTCAAAATATCTACGAATGGTTCGCCGCCGCCGCCGCGCGAAATGAGGCCTATATTATATGAAGAGAAATTCCTTTCTCCGAGGACTTTATACGGGAATTCGAGTTATTCCAAAAGGAGTATAAAAAAGAGAGAGAGAGAGTGCATCACTCGGGTCATCTGCTAACACCAAAAGTCTATTATTGAAATCCCGTAAGTTATTTCCACCCCCGTCGTCGTCGTCGTCGTAGCGTCGTGGTGCGCCTCGCAACGTATTGTGTATATAATTTATGTTCATTTGGTTTGGCGAGAACGGAAATAAAAAATAAATTAAATAGATAAATAAGTGTACAGGACGGATTTTTGTTGTTGTTTTTTTTTTTAAACAAAATATATTCTACTCTATTCTAAACGTGTGTACACTGGCAACGGCGCTCCGTCGTCGTCGTCGTCGGAACGTTTTCCCGTAAACGAGTTATGTAATTAAAAGCCAAGTACCGAGGGAAACAAATATAAAAAAATAATATTATTTCCTCTAGTTTTTTATTCGCTCCATTTCCAGACGTAAATGACTCTCGAATGGCCAGAGACTGAAATTCACGCTCGAAAACATAATGTATTATTTCTTATAAAATCGACGTTTTCACCGAATTCACAACGTTTGTAATTATACGCGTATGTTCCTCGATAAAAATAAAAGAAAAAAAGGTGTAAATCCGAACGTCCCGTAAATTGCCGTGCGATTGGATTTATCAAAAGTAAAATCGTTCGTCCTTATATTGACGACGATAAGATAATATAATATCGTCATGTTGTTTTTTTTTTATATTTAATTAACATAATAATACGATATTAAACCGTGTGTTCTGTATAACGTGAGAGCGAGACGAGTTTGTTATATTTACTGATTTACGAAATTTTATACGTTTGTTTTGTGAACTGTCAGCCTTCGCGTACACGTCAGGGCGGGCGCGCACGATAACTCATTTGTTCAATTTACTACGTGTAAAAATATTAAAAAAATATAAAAATAATAAAAACTGTCAAATAATCTGAAAGCGAATATTAAATTGCAAGATAAAATATGCTTCAGACGTTATTACAATGTTCATTCGTAAGAGTGAACACCGTCAGTATAGTCGAATAGTGAAATTGAAAACGTAACCACGTTTTCGGGTCGTGTAATATTGCGAAATAAAATAGAAGATCTCGTGAGAAAAATAAAATAAAAAAACGCGCTTTTTTCTTAACCATGTTTATCATACACCACTTTATCTTATGCCGTACACACGTACCTACGTTGAATTCGTGACGAAAAATCAAAATATTCAACGAATAGCGCAGTGATGATTGTAAAAATCTACTGCGTGTTTAACAAACCGATACGGGCCGGAGAACGAGGAAATTATAATAAGAGTAAGTTGTTAAAAATATAACAACTTAAATACGCTTTATTTATGACCATCTAGTCGGTAGATAGATAAACTCTATCTGATAAACGTCGAAAAATATTTTCGATTCTAAACATATTTTGAAATCATGTAAAATCTGTAAAATTTCTACTATATTATACGGTTAGGCTAGAGTGGCGGCCGCGCGATTAAATAACATCGCGGAAAAAATATAACCGACCATAGCGATATCTATGCGAATTAGATTTCGGTTTAATTTGAAATGTCTCGTGCGCGTGACGAGGGTAGAATTTGTCGACTGGACGTTTAGAAAGCGACTCGAAACAGATTGGCCGAATCACGACTGCGTTTCGTTCGTTATTAATCGTCGTCGGCGCGTTAATTTTTACCGCGTGTTTAATAGAAAAATACAGGCGACGAACGAATGGTAAAGTGGTTTTGGGTTTTTTTTTATTTCAAAAATCTATATAAATGGCACGAAAAAGTCAACGCCTTTTAACAAAAAAAATGTGATACGATCTCTAGAAATATACGTATATAATTACAAGTTATTCGGGTCGAATTTCGTAAATTTTACAGTAATCTCGTTCGATTTCTCCGTTATTATAAAAAAAATTTCTGGAAGAGATATTTTAAAATCAATCCTCCAAAACGGCGGCGGCGGCGACGAAACAACGTCACAACTCTACCCGAAAATATAATGATCACATCATCCGACACGTACGTCATAGTACGTATATCGAAATCGATGAGTTTCCGACTTCAGAGTAGGAGGGGATGAGGGGGGGGGACCAATTTAGGTGCCATGACGGAAAATCGGTTCGGCCACTGTAAACACTGGTGGTCGCGTTTTGTTTTTCCTATTATATATAACGCGTAATGACCGTGTGTCTGCGAAGTCGTATCAAACTCTTATATAATATGATACAAGGGCGGCGGCAACTTTCAAGACCGAAAAGCGTTCGTAACTATTTATTGCGCGAGTTGCGCCGCCCGCTCGTTGTCATTATAAGTTTAACGTCGCGAGACCGGACGGACGTACGTACGGCGACCGAGCACTTTTCGACCGTTCGCGGGGGTGTCCGTGTCAAATGCAATATTATATATTAAATAAAGGCGACGCGCGACGGCGGCGGAGGAACCCTCTCCGGCTGCTTTCGATGGGAAAACAACGGTTTCCTAGTCACCGCCGCGCCGTTTGCTATTAATTTATCCTTTTTGAAATATACGCGCGACGACGAATAACGCCGTAAGGCACAGAAATATGTCGTTGAAATCGTACGACTTTGTCGATCTGCGAAATGATTCTCCCGCCGCGCCGCCGCCGTTTAAATCTATCATATTATTACAAACCGTCTACCTCGAAATCGACGTGACTACAAAACGCGTGTATACGACGACGTTCACATTTTTCGCTGTTATTCATTTACGACAAACCTAATCGTATGCGAAGAAAACAGGACGCAAAACACGACTTATTACGAATAAAAAAGAAATCGAAAAAAAAAACCCAACCAACGATTATAATATTATTATATAATTTAAATAGACTCTGATCGGAATTATTGTCGAGTCAAACTCGGAGGGGCGTTTACACGATTTTCTATTGAGCCTTTTTCTCGGTTACTAGCTGCGACGACGGGGAGGAAAAATCCGGTTCGATAAAACTATCGGGTAGAAATCTTATATATAAAAATGAATCGCAAAATGTGTTGTAAGCGCATAACTCAACAACCCCTGAACCGATTTCGCTAATTCTTTTTTTATAATATTCCTTGAAGTACGAGGACGGTTTTTACGGAGATAATTATTAAGAAAATTAACCCTAAGGGGGTTAAAAGGGGTAAAAAAGGTGAAACTAGAAAAATTCGCCTGGCCGGAACTGCTGGAGCTTTGAGTATGAAATTTGGTCAACAGTTTCGTTTTATATAGTGGAGACCCCGTGGGAAAGGATTTTCCTAAATTCGACCCCTACCGGAGTTAAAAGGGGTAAAAGGGGTAAAAATGAAAAAAACTGATAAAATAAAAAGTTATACTGCACACGGGCGAAGCCGGGTTATTCAGCTAGTGAGTAATAAAACAAAAGTCGTCGACGAAACGTTTTCCATACGAGGGAGATCCATAAGTATCCCGAGAGCGCGCGTTTTATTTCCCGACACACATTCAAAGGTATATATTATTATTATTATTATTGTTATAATGTTTCCACGTCGGAATAATCACAAAGAACGTTGCACGTCGTCGTCGTCGTCGTCGTTCGCCGCAGTACGTCGTCGTCGTTTTAATTGAGTCCGCATTACACGGTATCGCGTCGTGCGTACATCCGCGTAATAAGATGTGCATTAATGCGTTCTCGCCGGGTCTGAGCAAGACTCAGTCGATTAAACATCAAAAGCCAAAGTTTTACGCGTGTGTATTCAAGACTTGGAAACAATAACGCGCGTAATATAATAATATACGCGCGCGCGCGCGCGCAGGTGCCAGTACGTAAGAAATAACTTACGGCACTTTAACATGTTGCTAAATAGCTATAGAGTATAATCACGATCCTCCCAGCTCTTCCTGCCCGTTAAACGTACACTTTGTCGGCGGCGGCGCGAAACGTAATACATAGTTCATTATTACCACGGGCATCGTGCGATATACGTATATCATTATAATATATTATACAGGGTGCGGCAGAGCCGACTGACGAGTTTAATGAGGTCATTAGCCTGTGATGAGATAAGAGCAGGCCTTAATAAGTGGTATATTTTGAATTGTACTGTAATCATGGTCTGGACAGGTGTACACTTCGGCATTCCACGTGCCGAATCTGTTCCTTCTGCTAACACTATCAAATTGTGGATACGGCATTTGGAAGAAACTGGAAGTACCCTGAGTAGACTTGGACACGGAGCACCCGGAACGGTAAGAACCCCCGAAAATGTGCAGTGGGTTAGAGAGTCAATTACGCGGTAGCTTTGGGAATCTCCAAAGAATTCTTCACGAAGATTTATCATTGCATCCCTATAAATCAATGCTTGTCCGAGAGTTAAATGCTACTGACTACAGCAACCGTAAAAATCTCTGTCAGCAAATTCTTCTGCAAACTCGATGATAGGCCCCCATTTTCGTCTTTCTGGAACTGTAAATAAACAAAATTTTCGGGGCTACCTTAAGGATAAGGTTTTCAGACATCGCCCACGTACCATAGAAGAAATTAAACAGAAAATCACCGTGGAAGTAGTACCGGTCGAAATGTGCCGAAAATCATAATACGAGAGCTTCAGAGATCGTCTACAACAGGTGTATCAATGCTGACGGCCGGCCGCCATCTTGGAGATATAATTTTCAAAAAATGGGATTAAATACTGATTTAAATTTAAAAAAAAAAAAACAGTTTTCTCTGAGTTTTACTGTTCGTTATAATATTTTATAGCCCATCAAAACTCGTCAGTCGGCTATGCCGCACCCTGTACGTACGTATATCATTGTGAAACGAACCGCTTTCTCTATCCGACGAGAGGAGCGCGATCGTTATTATTTTATTCGATCGGGAAAGAAAAAGTGGGAAAGAAACAATAATCCATCGCCTTTTGAAAAAAGTCACGTAGATTATTATTATTGTAGTTCTGTGTGCGCGTATACCTATATATTATGTGATTTGTGAGATTCGTCGAAACGTCTATTATTTTATTTTTATTTTTTTTTCCTCGGCAGCAGTTTGTAAAGACTTCGTCTACAGAGACGACGATATTATGGAATCGATGTGTCGTCACAAAGCAAACAATCGACACACACACACACGTAATACGGCGCTATCGTTGCAATATTATTATAAATGCATCTCGGGCGCCGCCGCCGCGCGATGTGCACGCGCGTCGTCACGTCTAACCGGCTCTCCGCGTAATTATTAGGGAGTTTTTGCACAACGCCGGTTAATAATACGGTAATAATGACGTTCGGTTAAATCAAACGTTAATATTTTCATCGTAATAGATAAAACTTCAGTTTTTGCATAACCGGTGAGATTTATTTTAACATATGATAAAAACTGTTATCAAATTTCTTATAATTATTCGATATGGAAGAAATATTACATTTAGTATGCTTAGATGAGATGAGTACCTACTGATGATATTGAGCAGATTTTATTTAACGAGCTATTATTTTTCCGTAGTGCAATTACTGTAAGATCAACATTGTATGGTAATTTTAATTTCGAAGAACCAAGTGACGAATCTTGTAGAAAACTTTTCGGGTTTGAAAAACATGATATGGAACGTCTTAGGTTGAATTAAAAAATAAATAAATTTAAATAAATTTCAAATAAAATACTGCAAAAGTAAGGATAACGTACACGATAACGTCCACGTTAAATTATCAAAAATAACCGATTACGATAATCTATTAACGGATACGATATTCGGTGCGCATATTTTGGTAAATAACGTTAATTTAAGAGTTCAACGTTATTTTTAACCGGCGGTGTGCAAAAACTCCCTAATAGGGAGTTAATTATTAATTAAGTTAATTATTAATTATTAATTAATAATATCGCATCTTATCGAGTGCGCGTACAATACGATATAATAACCACTCGACAATTATTATTATCCGAGTAGGTTTTCACTTGTTAACGCATTACAACTAGATTTTATTTAACCACGTCGTGGGCGAGGAATGTTTTTTTCGGCCTAGAGTGTCGGTTAATTCGACGATACCCACCGATAGCGATTCAGGAAACGATTTCCTGCGGCGGCGGCGTCGGAGCATGTAAGCGGCGCGCGCGCGTACGTACAGCTGCTATACGACGAGTGGTGATAATGGAGGGCTCTTACACGCGCGCGGGGGCCGAGAACTGGTAAGTACGCCGGCGAATTATTTTAAGCGCTCGAGTTATTTCGCCACCGGTTCATTTAACCGAAGGACGAAGGAAACTTATTTCATTAGAGACGCCCCCCTCCACGCACACGCACTCACGTGCACGCGCACACCTCTTAACCGAGACCGTGAGAGGAGAGTGTTGTCACGGTGATTTATTCGAAAGTTTCGAATTCGTCGGCAACGGCGCCCGCCAAAAACCCTACTTTGTCTAGAGGACCGGCGCGGTGCCGTCGTACGTTGTATTATTATTATACGTGTATAATACGCGTGGGCTCGCGGGCGCGGGTGTGTGAATTCGAGGGCGGACAAACGGTCGATCGATCTATTTAGATAGTCAGGCGGCCGGAACAAGAAGTTAGCAGCTAACCGAAGAGTAATAAATTACATTCGGCGGCGCCCCTTTAAAACTTCCGACTCGAACTTAAATTCTCCGAGAGAACGAATGCCGAAACGGACGACGTCGGATCGCATTTTTCCCCTTTGGCCGCCGCCGCCGCCGAAAACAAACGCGGATTCGCCACACGAAAATACGAGTATTTACGCGTGTATAATAATTATAAATTCCCACTTCAAAGGACGCGGTCGTCGCGCGTCGTCGCGAGAGGAAACAATTATTATTATTATTGTTGTTGTTGTCGTTCGCGGGAGTCGAGTTCGATAAAACAAATGCGCGAAACGACGATGATAAATGCTACTAACGATATTATTATAAATAAACTAGCTGAATAACCCGGCTTCGCCCGTGTGCAGTATAACTTTTTATTTTATCAGTTTTTTTTTCATTTTTACCCCTTTTACCCCTTTTAACTCCGGTAGGTGTCGAATTTCGAAAAATCCTTTCCAATGGGGTCTACACTATATAAAACGAAACTGCTGCCCAAATTTCATACTCAAAGCTCCAGCAGTTCCAGCCAGGCGAATTTTTCTAGTTTCACCCTTTTTACCCCTTTTAACCCCCTTAGGGGTCGAATTTCAAAAAATCCTTTTCCATGGGGCCTCTGCTATATTAAACGAAACTATTGACAAAATTTAATACCACAAAGCTCCATTGACTCAGGATTTTTTCCATTTTTACCCCTTTTAACCCTCTTAGGGTTAATTTTCTCCATAATTTATGCTATAAACCCGCTCCCCGACATTCTTTATCATTTAAAAAAAATTTGAGCCAAATCGGCCCAGCCGTTCTCAACTGATTCAATTTCCAATTTTTTGTCTCCATTTTATTATAAATAAATTGGTGTGAAATATATTATCATTCGCCGCCGAGAAAATTCTATACGGCGGCAGAACGTACGCGATCGACATTACACAGCTCAAAAGTTATTATTCGGCACGTTGTTTTTTTTTTCTTACGGTAATCTCGCGTTTTACTTTACCACCGACGACGTACGGAAAACAATGCTCGCGTCGTTTAATTAAATGTAAACGATTTAATCGTATGAAAAAAAAAAGAAGAAAAAAAGGCACGATTAAATTTTAAATAATTTTTAATTAGCCGTTTTATTGTTGAAAAAAAAAAAAAAAAATTATAAAAATAATAATAAGCGAATAATAAAAATATAATCCTCGACTTTCTTTACAACGATTTTAATTTAATGGGTCGACTCTTAAATCCATTGTGGTCCTTTTATGTAATTTTTTTTTAACTCGTTTAAAAAATAAATGTCGCGGAAATACAAAATTACTTATGAAAGGTTTATGACTTGTAAACACAAGTAATATTTGACATTAAAAGCCAATGTACTTTAAAACGTTCTTTTAAGTAATAATAATGATTTTTTTTTTTTTTTTTCTTAATTTATTATTTTGTTTCCGCAGCGAGACGTATTTGAAAATTATTATTATAATAAATTTATTTAATACACTCGACTCGAGTGTGTGTGTGTGTGTGAAATGTGACTGCGCGCGACCAAGAAATAGTTTTTTCTCGACTCGAAAACTGTACGGGCGAGATTGTTGGAAAAATCTATACTTTCTCCGGTGTTTTTCTGTTAAATATTTGTTTTGTCTCGGAACCGTATGACTTTTAAAAAAGAAGGAATTTCTCATCGATTTGCGTACCGAATATTTTACATAATATGTACATATTAAAAAATACTAAACTTTATACGCCGCCGTGGTAATAATCGTGGGCGTTCAGATCGATTTTTTTTTTTTGCGAAACGAAAAATTTAAGAGAAAAAAGTCGACTTTTATAAGCCCGAGTTGAACGCTCGATTGATTTGTTCTTGGAAACGACACATCGAGTAGTGTTTTCGTTGTCGAAAAAACGGAATTATCACGACTTAATATTTCATAGAAATCAGTTTGAAAAAAAAAAGAAATAATTTGAGACGAACTATACGATAATATAAGCCTATAGCTGACGTTAGTCGGACGATGAGCCAATATGGGAATTGCTTCGCGCGCGTGTACGGAAAAATTGTCGAAAACGAAATTCGGGATTTTTTTTTCGTTCCGTGCCGAGCCGTGATACGGCCCCGAGGATTGACGGGAACTAATGTTTACGGTTATTATCCGCAGGTCGAGAAAAAGAAGAAAAAAAAAAAAAATAATAAAAATAATAATAATCGAATGAACTCTCATTACACTCGCGGGGGTTGTTTCACATTTTTCGTTTCTCGGAAACGGACGAAATTCGTACAGTAATAATAATGTAGGTAAGCGTTTTGACACGTAAATAAATACTCTCTCTCTCGGTAGCGCGTTTTCAAATTGAATCCGAAATATCCAATTACACGGGGTAACCACCGAGAGAAGAAGAAGAAAAAAAAAAGAGATGAAAAAAAAATTGAAAAAACGAAAGAAGACGACGAGAGGTGAAAAAAAGTTCATTGCCTCAATTCTTGCAAAATCGTGCCCATTTGTTCTTACGGACAAAGATGAGTAATGGCGGTCATAATTGGCTGCGATTTCGCAAAAGGTGAAAGCGTGTCAATTTATCTCGTCCTGCTGACTCAAAGGTCATTTTTATATACGGTTCGCATCGAGTTGTTATTATTATTATTTGTCTGGGGTTTCGTCGGATGCCGACGCCCCAACTTTCGTCTACGGGGCGAATTCGCCCGCAGACGGCGGCGGCGGCGTTGTAATCATGTGCGTTGTGCGTGTTACGTGACTAGAAATGAAACGCTATAAATACAAGAGAGGAAAATCATAACTCGACTGCGCGCTACACGTGTTAGAGGACAAATAGATTTTATTTTATTTTTTTTTGTCGGTAGACTTACAAAACTGCCGCCCCGTCCAGAAAGATACGGCAGAAGGGAGAGAGAGAGAGAGAGAGAGAGAGAGAGAGAGAGAGAGATAAGCGAGTTTCTTTTCTTTTCTTTTTTTTCTCGCCGGAACTTAAATTACTGCGCGGACCGGATGTATACGGTAGTCGGACGGCACGGGGAATTCTGGAAATATTGTTTGGACGTGAGAGGGATGAAATCTTTTCCGGTTTTAAAAGCTCCGCCGCCGCCGCCGCGCCGTTGTTATGAGAGCAAATTGAAATGATTGTCGGATAAACCTCGGGCAACAATTTTTATAACCCCCGCAAAAGTGTTATCAACGTTTTTCCCGGCCCCGGCGGCAATTATAATGCACTTTCGGACGAGAAATCGCCCGAGGAGTCACTTTAACACGTACGAATTTATATCGCCGGTCGAGGACGAGCTGTGCGTTTTAAAACGGACGCGTGATACACTCCTCCTCGGTATATAGGTATAGGGATTAAAAACTCGGTGGTTCGAGGCGACGGGGCAGAAACCGCGTTACGACTCCGAGACGCGCGAAACGCGTGCGTAAATTTCATCTGTCCGTTGAATGCGATTAATACCCGACGAGTGTATTTTTTTTCACGTGTAAAACATTATATGCTTTCGCCAAGTGTTAATTGGTTTTTTTTTTTCGGAAAAAATTCTAGTATATTTACGGGGCGATACGGCGAATACGTCGTGGTAGGGGTGGTGGTTTTTCTACGCGATTTTTTTTTACTATATACAAACATTTCGTGTTTGCAGCGTTTAAAATTACCGTAACGACATTACACGAGAGCGTGTGTCGTCGACAATAGAAATATATCGTCTGGGTCGGCGGCGGTCCCCGACCTTTTTATTAGGTACCCGCAAATCAGGTTGGATATTAACAAATACCCCTGCCACCCCGAAAAAGTCGAGTGAAAAATCAACGAGAAAAATTAGCCATGTATTGTTGAAATTACTTTTGAAATCGTAGTGCACACGACTGATTTTACCCCTCGAGGGGCGTTTACCCACAGGTCGGGAACCGCTGGCCTAGGTAAAACACAACGACGATACGTCATTCGTATCATAAACATTCGTGGTGTTTGTAGAACACGAGGGGGGGGGGGGGGATCGGCATATTTTTATACCCCGCAAAACGGGCCGAGGAAAAGGGCGAAACATATAAAGTATTATTAAAAACAACAGCAGCAATAATAATAATAATGAAAAAAAATAATAAGCTCTTTAAAAACAACAAAAAAAAAAAAACCACGAAATGTACACGACGATATTAAACGCCGCCGCGCCGTTTCGCGCGCGCGCGGGGGAGGAGATCGCGGCAGTAACGTTATCAGTAAAGTTTTGACTTATGGTCATTTACATTTTTCGGTGGGTAGGTAAAGGGAATATTAGTACAAACCATACACTGGACCATAACGTATAAATTCAATTTATTACACGATAAATCTAAAACGTGTACAAATTTATTTTGCCCATTAGGGTTTTTGCGGTATCTAATGTACGCGAGCGCGCGCGTATAAATATAGTCCGAGGTGGAGCGAGAACGAGCGCGCATACCTTCCGGCCGCGTTTTAAAGCGCGTATAGTTGTTTGTGTTTAATTTTATTGCGTATGTTTAATGAGGAAAAAAGGAATTAATATAAAATAGGTAATTTAATGGACGACCGTGTACACATACGTATAATACAAGTGTGTAAGTATAACGATTAAGAGCCGTTTACACGTGTACGCGCGTGCACAACGTTTTGAACTGTTTGTTCGGGGGGGGGGGGGGGGGCAGGGAGGGCAATAGTTTTAAAGTTTTCTCGACCGCGGCGATTACGAGAGAATACGTATACGCGGGCAGGTTAGGTTAGGGCGAAAATCGTTAATTTTTTTATCGTCAAAATATAGACGACGGCCGCCGTGCGAGCAAACATTGCCGTCGAAAGATAAAAAAAGGCCGTGTCGCGCGCGCGACACATATTGTAATCGTGCGATTCCTATGCACGCGTCTAGAGACGCGCGGCTGATGCGGCGCGATTTGAATTTTGGCCGCGCGGTCATTTATTTAGCCGCGCGATCTAATATTAATTCCTATGTACGCGTCAGGAGACGCGCGGCTAGAACACTACGGGACTAGAATTACGCACGTACACGTAGTTGTGTCGAGTCCTCTATTTGAAACGGTTGTACTTGTATACTCATAAAAACGTGTTTTAAAATATTACCATTTTACTAGTTTAACCATGTCCTTAACGAAAAAACAAAAATTGATCTTAAAACTACTTCTTTTACAACAAATAGAAGAAGAACAAGCTATCATAAAATACGTTGTTTAAAAAAATAAAAATGAAGTGCATGAAATGTACTTAGCCAGGGAAGCTGAGGGATTTTTCAGTGTCCTGATTGAAAAACATTTATGGCGAGACGAAACCAAATTCAGGGAATTTTTTAGATTAAGTTGGGATCAATTTAATTATGTATTGAACCTAGTTGAGGAAGACATAAAAACCAACCCAAGCATCAAAATTAGAAATAGCCGCGCGGCTCGTGCGATTTGACTGCCCTCGAAGCGGTCGTCGCCGCGAGGCGCTAGACGCGCGCGACCGCGGTCATAGGAATCGGTTATATTTAAAAACAAGTAAAGTAGTACCTGCGCGGCTAAAATTAAATCGCGCCGCGTCGGCCGCGCGTCTCTAGACGCGTGCATAGGAATCGCACCTTTAACGAGTCCGCGCCGCCGCCCAAATGCGACTCTCGCTTCGTTCGAAAAAAATTTATTTTCGCGGCGAATGTGAATCGGCAGAGCCACACGGCGACCAAGGCGAGGCCCACTGAATTCGGAACGTTTTGAAACGCGTCAGTACGGAATGATATAAATTATTATCGTTGTTTATCCATTTGGTTTTTTGCGACAGACGCGTGTCCGTCTCTAGAAGTCAAAATGTACAAAATGACCGAAATTAAAAACTCGTAAGAAAAACTACGAACGAGAATCGGTGGCGTACGATTTTGTCAACGGGGGGGGGGGGTATACGTTGGCAGACATGTTATGATATTTCCCTTCGACGAGCGAGCGAGGGCCCGGGCAATACGAATGTTCCACTTGACCCGTCGTCGCGTCGTCGGTACACATGTGAGCGCGCCGCTCACACACATACGTATATAGCGTTTCGACGAGCGTATTCGTAACACAATATTATCGAATTGTCTACAGATATTTTTCAAAAATAAACGATTGCGCTATTCGTCATTTCCTATCCGTTATTGTCATAGACAAAGTCGAGAGTATCGATTAAGACGTGAGCGTTTATTTGTGAAATAAAATTTTTCCAAAACTACACGTACCTAAAAAAGCTGCTGGCGGGTGCCGTGTAGTCGACGACAAAATCGATATGTAGCAATCGATTAGATTGGAAAACCATGTGAAATCATCGTTGTTTATAGATAATAATCGATAAAGAAATAAATAAACGAAAAATAAAAACCGACCTTGGCGAAATGGCTTGTCCCCGGGATGAGAAGATGGCTTGTCCGGCAGGTGGCGGCGGCGGCGGCGACGGGTGGTACAACTGCCGGTCACGTGACCGTGCGCGTACGTGATGCACTGAGTCGCGAGTGCGGAAAACCCGGCGGCGACCGGGAAAAACGCGCGGACGCGAAAACACCGTTCGACGCGGCACGACGAAAAAGAACGCGAAACGCGACGAGTTATTTATCGACGATCGTAAACACGGTATGAAATCGACGAGGACGCGCGCAAAACGCACACGGCGTCCATTCGCGGGCGACGGAAAAACACGGACGCAAAAACACTATTCGACGCGGCACGACGAAAAAAAAAAGCGACAAATAACGCGGTACGGACGATACGTGTTATTATGATTATTTATCGACGATCGTCGGAAAACGGTATGAAAATCGACGCGGACGCTCGCAAAACGCACGCGAGCGACGACGGGGGAGGACCGGTTGCTAGCGATCCGAGTCGCGAGAACGTACTGATCGGGCGGCGGCAGGCGGCGGCGGCGGACGAGAATGCCGAAAACCGGTATGACCGTGCGCCCGTACATCAGCTGTTTGCGACCCAAAGGCCTCTTCGCGGAACCCCTCACGTTATTAATTATTGTCGGACCGATTACTCGGAAAAAACAAAGATATTGTATACGTTCGCGGTATTTTGTTGCCGACGAAAATTATTATTCGCGCCGAAAACGTCGAGCGGAAAAAACCGGTTCTGCTCCCTCGCCGAAAGTTCGAGAATTTCACGGACGTTTTCTCCCGCCGCGCCGCCGTGTAGTGTACGCGCCGCCGCCGTCGCCGTCGTTGCGTCTCCGTCGTCGGTCTCCTCGTGGTTTTTTTCGTTTCGTTTCGGTTTTACGACTTTGCGCGCTCGGCCTTTGCTCGATATATAGTGTTTTTATTCGGCCACGTCGTCGCGAACATTTAATTCCACGAAGAATCCGCCACCGCCCGCTCACACACACAAAACCGAAAACCCTTACTCTGTGCGATTTCTTCGTTTTCCCACGATTGAGCCAGGGTTGCCAACTATCCAGTTAAAAAAATCGGGACTTTTTTCCAATATGAGAACATTTTTTTCAGGTTTTAATATATTATAAAGGCAATCATTTCAGGCATAACATATTATAATATAAGATATAAGTACATAATACGGATATATTTGCTTTCTATAATATGTAAATACTTTATTATTATAAATTGTATAACAAAAATAATGTTTAATAAAATAATAATAATATAATATTTTAGATGGAATTTTCAATGAAAAAAAAAGTATTATACATTGTAAAATTATTCATTTTTCCAATTGTATTTTTTCTGGCTCTTCACGGCATTCAAAAAAGCTGTATCATCTTTCACTAAGTTCACGAAAAATCAGTACAGGAACTATTTGTGGAAGGCAATATATTTAGTGTTATCATTAATTCGTTTTTTATTAAGTCCACTGAACAACGATTTCTAACATCTGTCCATTTTAGTTTATTATACAATTTATTTAAACAATTGAAGAAAGAGATAAATTGGTAGTTTCCTTATGTCCCGGGAAAAAAATCTAAAAATCGTGAATGTCCCGCAAAAATCGGGACGGTTGGCAACCCTGCACGATTCTAATAAAATATGTTTACCGAAGCAGTAAAACTATAAATAGCATTTTTCCAGCAATTAGGTACTTGTTATGAAAATATATTTACACCGCAATTATACACCCCCCCCCCCCCGCCAAAAATATGTTCGCGACGCCGCCGTTTTTATTACGTCATATTTATGATTATTACGCTTTTTTCCGACCGTTTCGCGAGAGTCCGTTATGTGCCGCCGTTTTCACATTCGCGTGGTGTCGAGTTCCGCGCCGTGTTGGACGCGAAGTTTCCGTCTCGAACCGTACCCGATTATCGTCGCCGCCGCGCCGCCGTCCGTGTCTGGCCGCCTCCTGGAACTCGCAAGCTGCTGCGTCTCTGTGCATCGCCAACAATCCGTCGCAATCGTCCAGTTTTGGTATCGTTACAAATTATTATTATCATTATCGTTATTATTCATAATATTTGCGCGACGACTATTGCAGTTTATTATTATTTTATTTTTTTTCCTACTATCGTCGTGTCGCACGCCGCGAGTTACTTCACGTCCGCGCGGGCGTTTGCGGCGTGCGTTGTATTGTTATACAAATGTATCGTAACGTGCATGTAAGCACTGCAGTAAGCACAAAAGGAAAACTAAAAATGTAATATTATTACAAATTATAATTTAAATTGAATCTTTGACTATTTTTTTTATTTTTTCAAACTTTCAACAATAATACAAATACAGTAGAGTCTCGCTAAATCATCTTTTGGTCCACGTCATATCGATATTATTGTCACCGGTTTTCGATCGCCGGATCGAGAAAAACAAATTTAATTCCGTCCAAAGGATATAATAATAATAATAATATGTCATGCTTTTAAATTTAAAACCCGGTATAGTATTTAATATTCAACGAATATAATATTTATATAAAAGAATTTGTTTTCTCCAAAAACTCATTTCTCTTGCCGAGCGAGAGAGGAGATGGTTTGGGACTATAAGGAACGGGGAAGCCGATTCTTTCTAATCCTTTAATAATGTTTTTAGGATGACCTAAATGTATTTCGCCCCTGAGCCAAAGTATTTAGCTTAAACGCGGCGTCGTTGCAGGTTACTTACCACGTATAAACGTTAGTTATATAATATTGCGAATTAATATTTCAACTCGTCTTCTCTCGAATCGAAAAACACGCGAAAATATGAAACGAAAAATTTTTCGTTTTACCCATTGCGAGTTTGACGTAAAAAGAAATAGTATACTCGAAAATAAATATTATATTATATTATATTATACGATAAAATTATCGTTTTTATTCGAAATTCTTTACTATACATATTATATTGTAATCGTACTGGACAAAAAAACACTCGTGTCGTGTAAAAATAATATAAATACATATGTGTTTGTTCGTATTTTACGACCATGGTCGGTGCGCGGAACGCCAATTTGGCGACGAGAACAAAAAGGAAAACGTTTATCTTCTAAAAAAAAAAAAATGAAAAAAAAAAAAAAACTTTTATTTCCGCGTGTGCATTACAAAATTATTAAGCCGTCCTGTACCTCCGATAAGAATACGTCGGATAATTCGCACGAGACAATTTAAACTCAAACGCTCGAATGCTTTTCATGTGAAAACATTTTTTTTTTTCGTTCTACGTTTATTCTCGCATCCTCTCGCAGGATACTTTTGTATCCTTCACGGCGCCCGACGCCCACCCGCGTATACTTACCTCGCGCGTTGCCGACGAAACACACGCGTCGAGAGTATATTATAGTACACGTTTTAATTGAGATTTGTTCGTCGATCGTTTCGCGCGAGGAAAATAAAAAGGAAATCGAAAAGAATACCGTAATATTCTCTATTGATTTCTCACGTTTTTCCACACGCCGCGTTTAAATAAAGCTATACCGCGTAATATACGAGTATATCGGACGACGAGCGGGGTCGGTTCGTTTTTATTCCGTCGTTTTTCAGTCTTGTTCGAATTACGTTTGCCTTCGCGGTTATCGCGCGCGAAAAAAACGTTACGCACGTCACACCGTGTTCGAACGGAGCGGCGGCGAAACTAAACTCGTCGTCACCTCCGGGGTTGTATATACGTACAATAATAATATATTATCATGAAAACTATATTCTCGCACGCGGCCGCCGCCGCTTTATTATTGTTCGCTAAACGTCAATACGGTATAAACATAATAATATTGGCGACTTTACTCCCCCGCAGATTCCGGTATGATATAGCTGTTTCGATTTTGAGTTTGGATTCTCATTATTGTTATCGCGATGCGCGTGCGTCGTCAGTCCAAGACTATTATTTAATTTTATCTCGCCATTTGATTCCGCGTCCGAGTCGCTACGTGTCTCGTTTGCGCGAAAATAAAAACGTTCTTTTTCCCGTTACGTGTGTCGCCTGCAAGACATCGTGTTTACATGACAAATTGCCACAATTACGTTTATCGAATAATAATAATAACGACAACACCGGGGGTTTATGCGAAATTATTAGAAAAAAAATTATATCTCCTCGTTTTATGCGCGCAAACGGCTGCCGCGCGAGGGAAAAAAATCCGAAAATATATTTTATAAAAATCCAACGATTTATATTTATATTTACTCTTTACCGCGAATACTGCACGTATTACTATACTTTTCAAATATATGCAAAACACTATAGGCCCTATATTCCACGAAAGAAAGGTCCGCACTTTGTCCAATTCCCCCCCTACCACGCGCGAGCGACAATTTCGATATCCGTGGCGAATCGTGTGCTGGTTATCGGATCGACTCGGTAAACCTGCGCGAAACGGTACCTTTCTTTCGTGGGATAGACTATACTAGCAGTATACTACTATCGAGCGGGACGATTTCCAGGAGTGGTGGCGCGTACGGAAATTAAAGAGTGACGGTTTTTTTTGTTCACAATTATTCGCGCCTAAATCACGACGACGCGACGTTTGCGTTTGAGTGATTTTTTTTTCTCTCCGCTGGAAACAGGTCATCGGACGAGAGGATATCGACGAAGGGGTTGATTTCGACGTGTTTCTTTGCTCGTCGGCTTCTTTTCGGGAGAGGGTTTTTCGATTTGACTTTCGCAGTACGATTGATCAAACTCGTCGACGAACGACCCCCGGGACACACGAAAACCGTACCGATTGTTTAACGGAGTGAACACGATAATATTCTTATGTTTTACGTTAAACATTTTAATCCGGCAATTATTTCACATCCGCGCTCAATAAACTGATATATATATATGTTTATAATAATTAATAATAATATGTCGTCGCACTGTATTATACAAGATAATATGGCTCGTTTCGAGTGTGTACGCGAGTATGCCCCCCCCCCCCGATTAATAATTAAACGTGCCGCCGCCGCCGGCGATGTAACCGAAAGCTACGATATTAATAATAATTATCATCATATGGATCCTCGTCTAACGCGCCGCCGCCGCGTAGAAAATCGATCGTTGCGAATCTCTATCGGCACGCCCGCAGTGTCAGATGTACAGTGATATTGTTATTAATCGGATCGTGTCGTATAGAATCGCGCGGGGGCACTCGACGACGAATCGACACCCGAAACGAAACGCGAATATTCGCTTATTGAACGTTTTTTTTTTTTTCCCCTACTCGTATCGAGTGTTGATATATTGTATTACGTCAAGTCGAGAGCATTAGACTCATTAGAGACTTCGAAAGGAGCACACACACGATTCGTTATTAATTTATTATGTATTATTACAAGCGTTGCGAATATCGATAACGTTCGAGTCGGACAGGACAACCGTTTTAGATAAAGAACCGACGTCGAGTATACCTACTTACGGGGGGGTTGTAAGGGGTTTCCTCCCCCCCAGATATTAATATATTTTTAACACATTGACGGACATAACTGCTATATCGGTTATGCCATTTTACGACTTATAACACATATAATATAGCATTCATACTCAAATTACTACTTAAAAATCACCAAAACCGCTATAGCAGTGACTGTCCATCGACGTGTCAATGATATTTTAGTTATTATAATGTAACTACTCGTATATTATGGTAAAACGATATTTTCATTATAAACTAGCTGAATAACCCGGCTTCGCCCGTGTGCAGTATAACTTTTTTATTTTATCAGTTTTTTTAAATTTTTACCCCTTTTAACTCCGGTAGGTGTCGAATTTAGGAAAATCCTTTCTTTAGGGGCCTCTGCTATATCAAATGAAACTATTGACAAAATTTAATACCACAAAGCTCCAGTGACTCAGGATTTTTTCCATTTTTACCCCTTTTAACCCCCTTAGGGTTAATTTTCTTAATAATTCTCTCCGTAAAAACCATCCTCGTACTTCAAGGAATATTATAAAAAAAGAATTAGCGAAATCGGTTCAGGGGTTGTTGAGTTATGCGCTTACAACACATTTTGCGATTCATTTTTATATATAAGATATAAAATAAACATAACAATATGACGTTATTATATACGAATTAATTAATTGAATCGAATAACTTATTTAAATTAACCTATAATTATGAATTGGCTCTTAAACAGCCCCCTCCCCCACCCAGAAAGAAATTCTATCTGCGCCACAGATAGACCTATACGCGATGGTCGTAGTTATTATTGTCGAGTTTTTTTTTTCTTAATTTTTGCTTAGTTTAGTGTAAACGAACGGGCGCCCGAGTTTATAATATGAATTCGCGATGTACCGGATTGAAAATAAAATAATAATCAAATTAAAAACCATTTTGGATTTGCAATTTCGTCGTGGACACGACCATTTTTCGAGTCTCGTAATGCGTAACGTCATATAAGTTCTGTTTGTAAACTTTACTTTTAACCGTACCGTAGAAATGATTGTTTCTCTATTAAATACGTCAAACCGTCGTCGTCGGGTATATTATATGATATGATACGTTACTTCATTTTCACGTTCTGTTTTCGCCATCGTCCGATTACTATCAAAGCTTGAAACCAAAAAAAAATTCATAATTCAATAATACTATTATTATCATATTGAAAATATTTAGCATTTTTCGAACTTATTATAAAAAATTCTATTAATACTATTCCTACGTACGAATTAATTAGTCCGTATTTTTTCGTTTCTTTTCGATTCGATCGGAATTCCAAGTAAGCGTCCCATGACTTTCGTCTTCCAACTCCGAGCACTGTACTGTGTAGGTACAGTATTTTTATCGTTCTCGGTAATCATCGGCGCGAGAGTCACAAACGTTCGAATGTCTCGTCTGAATGATATGTATATAAAAATGATTATAATCGAAAGTATTTCTCCGGCCGACGACGACGTCTGATTGATGATAAGTACTTATATTTATGGATTTTAACCTTCGCGGTATTGTAAAGACGTTATAAACGGACCGTTGGAATTATATACTCGTGTATATAAAAGTTTAATTAGATGAAATTAAGGTCGACGTTTTCCGGCTAAAAGTAATAATGCTAATGGCCAATTAAATTTCATTAGAATTCGCTTTCAAAAGCAATCGACGGACGGCGAGATATTATTGTGTTCTCGTTATAATACGTCTTTTCGATGTGTAATTTGTATTTGATACGGAAGAAAAAAGCACACACGCGCGCGACGCGATAAAAAATCGATACGCGTCGCTCGTCTAGAACCTATAAAACGTGCAGGTTAGAAAATTAGAAATTAAATTTCTAAACGACGAATAATATTAGTAATATAAAAACGATAGAAATCCGTTTTACACGAGCAGTTTATTTGATTAATTTTAGCCGAGCATTCACACCGCCCCTCTCAATCAATGTTCCTTTACTGCAACTTTACAATAATAATTATTCTTTACTTTTGATTTTTCGCATAAAACCCCGAGGACGACACTCGAGTAGTCGAAATCGGTAAGTTTCGTGGTTTATTTTTTTATTTTTTTCACAACTATAATGAGCTAGCATGTAATAATAAGAGAGTATTCGTAAGATGACGTCGTTTTTCGAACGAATCGAAATTATAACTAAAAATTATTATTAAATACAATTATTTATCAAATAATTGAAAAACAAATAAACCTTTAAACATATTATTATTATTATTATTTTATTTTCGAGACACTGTAATTCGATGAAATGTCGGGAAAACGATACTCTCGTAGTTGTACCGCTCTCGCGAACCGCCATCGAGTCAAACCCACATTACTCGTTTATTATGTGGATTACAACGAATGTTGTTGTAAAACCGTCCGTACACACTCGCGCAGTCATGCCATTAATGATCTAATGTATCTCGTGAGGTTTCGAGAGTCGAAATTCCCGGCATCTTTAAAACATTACGGTTTTTAAAAAATAGATGATAATAATAATACGTACTCGTATACGTATAAACGGAGAGAGAGAGAGAGATAGTTTATTGTACGACGACGACGACGACGATAATAATAAAAACGAGAAAAAATATTATACTTTTCTTTGACCGAAATTCAATTTTGTTTGAAAAAAACAAGAGAAGAATAATACGTAAAAAATAAAAGATCCGCCGTTATTATATGTAAACACTATTGATCTTTGTTATTTTATTTACTCTTTTCGCACAACATAAACACACGTGTGTGTGTGTGTGTGTGTGTGTGCGTGCACGTATTATCATAAGTTATCGAATTTCTATCGTCTTGCAATTTTCCAATATTGCCCGACGTGTTTTTTCTCTATTTCTTTTCCTTTTTCTCTAATAAACAATTATTATATTGGTATTTAAGTGACCTTGGGGCATTCAGCGAGATTGTCGCGGTCATACAGTGGGGCAAATATATTATTTGGAAAAACGTATTTTATTTTCATATTTTTAATAACAAAATATTGTTATCAAATATAATATTTAAATAATAATAAAATAAAATAAAGGTCTAGCCTTGAGTATTATGAGTAAGAGTGTAAAAAAAAGTCACGACCGGTTTCTTATTCCACTAGGGCTAGTAGATATTTCTTGTAATGTATACTTACTAGGCATAGAGCAAAACTTAACGTCATACTTACTCGAAACTTTCAATAAAAAGTTGTAAGAGTTATGAAAATTAAATTTATTTCAAACTCTCATTGTTCACTATCAACTGCGGAATGAATGTCTGACAATCGCGATAAATATAATATAATGAATAATGAATATGTGCACGAAAATCAAATCGTTTTATAATCTACAATAAAATATACGGATTTGAAAAAACATAATTTTTTTTTTTTAATAATAATTGTTAAAAATCCACTCGCACGGTCGAACAATTATTTATAATATTGAATTTGAATGACTTAAGAATATAATATTTTCATCGTAATATTATAATTTAAAACGATTTGATACATTGCCGATAGGCAAGAAGGATTCATCGTTGAATACTTACTCAAAAAACACGTGATGTTCGGAAAAAAACCAACATGAAAATTTATGACAACACCTGACGAAGCGCTCTCTGGCCGATATCAGTGGTATTTATACCAAAATTTTGGTAATTTTTATAGATTTTCGACAAAATCATAATATAATGAACAAGTCTATATAAAGTCGAAGAAAATGCCAATAACCGTAGATTTATAACGAAGCATTTCGTTTTTTTGTTGTTTTCTGCCAACTCTGATGGTCATTCGCCCCACCGCGCCGTGCGCCGCCGTAGTTGGATTGCGTGTTTTTAGTTATTTTTGTTTTCAATTTATCACGACTAATAAAATTCTCATTCGTGGTCGGATGAGACCGGAGAAGCTTTTTCAGACGACCCGGACGATACCGATACCGATAATAATTAGAGCCCGGATTTATATGCATTTGCATGTTTGTACCAAGTGTATGCACGGGGGTTTAAAATGTCCACGATTCATATCTCACCGATATTTTGCATATTTCGAGGGTTATTGCATAATTGTTCATAAATGCATATAAAATGCATTTGGTTTTTAATAAATTATCTATTTTAATTTACAATCAATTTAGTAATAATTGCCTTACAGTAATGAGAATGGAGCACGAATAGAATATACGTATGATAGGTATTATTGTATTAAAATAACAAAAAAATCACATATTTTAATTTTAAGTGTTGTTCCGACAAATTTTAAAATTTAGATTGTAAATGTTTAAAATATTTATATTATAAGGTTTGTTATTTTCGTCGTTTTGATAAGTTTTCTAAAAGAATTAGATTAATTTAAACGATTTTCAATATAAAGCGGTGGATATAATATCGTTTATTTTGTTTTTGATAAAATATTTAAAATTTTCCTCGGTGTAAAAGTGTGGTTTTTAAAAAAAAAACATACATTTTATTAAGACGTATAATGCATATATAATTGCATATTTAACCACTTTTTAAATGCATATAAATCCGGGCTGTACTGCAGATAATTAATTTGTACTATTATAAAAGAAAAATTTTTCCAGAATAAGATCGTAGAGTTTTTTTTTCATTTTTATATTTTATAAATTACTAGCTGAATAACCCGGCTTCGCCCGTGTGCAGTATAACTTTTTATTTTATCAGTTTTTTTTTAATTTTTACCCCTTTTACCCCTTTTAACTCCGGTAGGTGTCGAATTTCGAAAAATCCTTTCCAATGGGGTCTCCACTATATAAAACGAAACTGCTGCCCAAATTTCATACTCAAAGCTCCAGCAGTTCCAGCCAGGCGAATTTTTCTAGTTTCACCCTTTTTACCCCTTTTAACCCCCTTAGGGTTAATTTTCTCCATAATTTATGCTATAAACCCGCTCCCCGACATTCTCTATCATTTAAAAAAAATTTGAGCCAAATCGGCCCAGCCGTTCTCAACTGATTCAATTTCCAATTTTTTGTCTCCATTTTTATATATATAGATTAATGGTACATGAAAAGTATACATGACTTTTTAGTAAAGGATAAAAATATAAAATATATTTCTCGATTTTTTCAAGTCGATCGATTAATTGATAATGCTATAAAAAGTAAAGGGTGGCGGCGAGCGCGCGCGCGGCTCGTAATATATTATACACATACCTCTGCGCGTTAATGAAAACGTCTCGGCGTTATTTTTTACTTTATGATTTATGTTTGGTTTTTTTTTTATTTTTCACCGCGATGATTTCGACGCCGCCGCCGCCGCCGCAGCTTCTCCTCGACGTCGTCGCGGGCCCCGCCGCCGACGCGAGCATAATACCCGCGTGAAAAGGAACCGGAAACATCTTCCCAGGGCGTTGTTCCGTGTATATTACGCGAAATTCCGCGTAGTTTTTTTTTTTTTTTATATTTCCCCTCCGAATATACGTAATAATATATATATATTGTGTTAACGCGGAGAGCGAAAAATACGAAAAAAATAATATTATATACGACGTCTTAATCAAAATATTCCACGGGGTCTCTCTGCGAGCAACACCGCGGGGACCCGGGGCTCGCGCGCATCGCAGACATCGCCGTATAATCATAACGTAGACCGCGGTTTAACGCCGCGTATCATTATCATTATTATTATCGTTATTATTATAATTATAATTATTATTATCGTCGTCGTCGTCGTCGTGCATATAAAGAGATTATAATAATTTACCGCCGCCGCCGCCGTGCGAATATATAATATACATTATGTATTATTATCGTAAACGGTTTCTCGGAAATTCGCCGTCTCGGGACACCGTACGCGTCCGTATCGCGGAGATTTTTTCCAAGTGAATATTAATAAAACGAGTCGTATATATACGTACGGAGAAAATATTATAATATTATATTATTGACAAGGCGGATCAACCGCGTGTCGGTCGATCGTCGTTCTTATTATATTATATCTCGAACGTCACGACGACGACGACGACGTGTCGTGGGGGTGAAAAAAAAAAATATATATATATTAATAAACGTCACGTCGTCGTCCTGGCGGAGGAGGCTCCTCGTCGAGATGTGAAATAATTTTCCCAGGCGAATTAAATATTCTCAAAACGTTTTAATTTCATCGACAGCGCACGACGCGACGTGTAACCCCCCCGTCCGGTTTACGAATTCGGCGTGTGAAAGTCGTCTATCGGGTTTTTTTTAATTATTTTAGTTTATAACGTGTAAATCGAGGGTTCGGGGGTGACTTTTTCTATAAATAATCCAAAAATCAATTCGTAATATCAATCGACGAGTGTTTAAAACACGTTCAACGCCGTTGACGCGTATACGCGTCATTTTTACTTTATTCGAATAAAGGTGACGCGTTTGTGCGTCGAAAACTTTTATGTTTAAAACTGCTATAATTAATTGGTTTTTATTTTAATAAACTCGGGATTTCACATAAACGATACACAATCGACTCTTAATTTAATATAATAGTGTTGGTTTTAGTTTTCGTTATTTTTAGATGACGAAAATAGTTATTTTTGAAAATATTGTTGTTTGTCTTCCCAGAACAATATATATGTAGTCTATATGGCGTGTATAAAAGCTAAATTAAACACAATATTCCCAATAATACTACAAAATATACAAATTTAGAAGTATTTTTAACATTTATATCATATTATGTATTATGTATTGGAATGTATTGTTTTTTAACTGTACAAGTACATAATATAAAAAAGCTACCAGGCATTTAAAACACAGGTGAAAACTAATAACAGAAATGTATTATAATTTTATAAATCAATAGAGTTGTTCTTACATCGTCACGCGTCACGGCATTTTCGTCGCGGCGTCGCGGTATAAACCACGAAATCACGAGCGGCGTTGAACGTGTTAAAAAAGTATAGGAACCGGATTTCGAGGCAATATTGCAATCGACAAATGTCACGTTGAAACTTGTTTTAAACTATGAGAAAAAGAGTGATCATTCACAATAATTCAACATGATATTATTATCATTCAAAAAATAATCGAAATACAAATTGTATTTGTTTTTTCCGCTTTTATGGGAAGGGGGGGAGGGTCCGTGGCGCAGAAAATGTCGAGAACCTACGACGTAAATAATCAACGATCGCCTCAATAATCGCCTCGCCCGGAAAAAATACGGTTGTATTTTTTATATCGATTTATAATCAATATAATTTTATATAATCGATATTGTATCGAACCACCGGCGATCGCTCGTCGACGACGTCTACGGCTGCGCGTTTGCCCCGGACGACTGTTTATCGCCGTCGCGACGTCGTCGTCGTCTCGAATCGATCACACGTTCTCACGGCGGCGTTCGACTCGGGAGTTCCGAAAAGACCGTAGTAGTAAAATATTCCAATGACGCGACAATTAGGATTGCGCCGCGCCGCTCGTGTTTGCTCGTGTGCTTTTATAACGCTCCATTAAACCCCCCGGGGCCCGGCGAAATACGACCGAGCGTTTCGTACTCGGGATCGTTTAAATTAAAACATCGCCGGCTCGGAAGTTTCGTCGGGCAGTATTACGCATTTGCTTTTTGCCGTCGCGTTACATAATATTATGGTCCATGGCCCAGAAAAGGTTAAGAACCTATGATCTAGAGAAAAACTATCTAGATAAATGAGGGAACGGATATCGGATCGTCAGTGCCGGATCTAGGAGATTTTTGACACCCGGGGCTAGTAAAAATGTAGCGCCCTTAACTGTGCAATCCATATGTGGAGCTACGAGGGCCCCCCAGTGAGGGAAAGGGGGTATTTTAATATAAACCTTTTTTTCTATAATATTAATAATTTACATATTATGTTCCCATTATATGCATTATCTTATGATAAATTCAACAAGAAAAAATATTACTCACCTAAAGTATATTTTTTTGAAAAGAAATCGACGATTTTCGCTAATTTTTTAATATTTTCATCAAGTTCTATTTTCCTTTTTCTATTTTCAGCCCCACTAAGTTTTTTTTTTTTCAATCCAATATCTAATGATTTTATATATATATATTAATTTGATAGTTAAAATGTTTAAATAAATTGGCTAAATGCACAATGTTATAACAATAATTAACAATTAATAATAGTGACTAATAGATACGGTAGTAGGAACAGTCTTTTTGATTTTTCATAAATTCAAGAGCGCCCTCATACCGACGGCGGCGCCCGGGGCAATGATACCCACTTGCCCCCCCCCCCCCTAGATCCGGCACTAAGGATCGTCACGAAGGACTTGCATTTTTGTACGCACAAAATCGATTGTTCGAGTACGAAAACCGAGAAAAATGTGCTTTTGTACGCGCGAATTTCAAACGAAAAAGCCGTCTCAAACGTGTCTATCGTAATGTATTATCCAGACCGCTGACGTATTGTCCGAATCGGATATTTTTCTATGAAATCGTCCTTATCTCGGCCGCGGCGGCGGCTAGATATTTGTTTTGTCGTCGTCTGAGCTCGACGCTCCGGCGCGGCGGTGTGTCGTGTGTGCGCGCGCTCGCTAATTCTAAACGACCTGCGTCGGCTTATCGGATTAGTGCGATTATGCCTCTACGATTCGCTCACCTATTATCACTGTACGCGCGCCTTTGCCGTTTCGGTTAGCCACTCGAGCGCTTTTGTATACCCGTTCGTGTACATCATAATATTATGTAAATACCGTTCGCCGCCGCCGCGCCGTGTGTTTGCAAAGTTCTGCTGATCTCTTTGTGCGCGTTGTTCGTCGATTTTGCAAGACCTAACCTGAAATCTATATTTGCTCCGCCGCCGCCGGCCAACGCGCGGGAATCGAAACGACTGATTTCTACTGATTTCATTCTCGACTCTACTATAATTTTCCAAAGCAATTCGAGGTGTTTTTCGTGCGGTTTTAGACCGACCGCGACGACGGCTCGATAATCGATAAACGATAAAAACAGAATACCATCGATCGGAAACTCTGATCAAATCGTATAGGTTTTTAAAAATCGACTCGACGGGAAAACTCTCGTTATTAATATTTGTCAATCGGAAAATCGACATAAAGTCCAGAGACGTGCGGGGTGGTCAGACAACGGTCGTCGCGTGGTAAATATTATTGAATTTCAGATCGGTGTACTTTTTAATTATTAATACGGCGGTTTTCGACCTGAACGACGACGCTGAACTTTCTGGTCCTGCGATTCAGCAGGGGCTTCGCGGAACCGTGTTCGAGTCGCATCGCCGCGCACACGGTGTCGATATTTTCAAATCGGAAAACACCCCGGCCCTAAAATGTATTGTTTTGTTTTCTCGCGTTACGAAGACAAATCGTCCGTCATAATAACGCGCGTTCACGTCGTCGCGATTTCCCGAAGTTCTAACTCTGTGACCGAAAACTCTGTGAGAACCGCGATATTATCTACTGGGCAAAAACGTCGTAATATTTCCATTATGAACAATTCCCGTCTTCAATTTGCTATTATTTCACTATTGCTTTATGCGAAATTAAAAAAAAAGAAACTATATAACCTTATTTCATCGACGAACGTTCTCTCTTGGATTCATAACGCGAAAATATCGCCACGAATTGATATAAAACCGTATCGACGACGACACGTTTGTACGGGAATTTATTATTCGCGCGTTTGGCCGTTTCCCCCCCGAGCACCGCGTAGGTATTATTATTATTATCAACAACAACGACCTCGGTTACGATATTATTATTTATTATTTATCATTGTGTATCCCGTTGTGTGTATAGATATTATCGGAATCAGAATATTATTTTATTGTCCCGACGACGACGGCGTCACGAGAGAAACGTTTTAAATTCGAATATAATACTATATTATATAAGTACTATAAAACGTAAACGTTCGCGTAGAGTCGGCGGCGGCGGCGGCGGCGGGGTGAACGCGTTTTGCGTTCTCGCAATATTTTATCTCGGCGACAATAAATTATGACGCGAGCATATTATAAACATCAAAATAATTTGGATCGGTTCCAGGTCGCACCTTTTATCATTATTATTATCGTTATTATTATTATTATTATTATTATCATCGGCATCGTCGTCGTTATGATTTTTATATAATAATAATATATTTGTTTATTTATTTATATTTACTGGAGCGCACCGCGGTGTTTGGAGTGAAAAAAAGAAACGGATCCTGCGGATTTCGCGGAACACATGGACGTAATAAATTTCTGCCCCACTGACATTACTTTTTTTTTTTTTTCGTCCGTTTCTACGCCGCGCCGCCGGTTCTCTCTTATTCTAAATAAAAAACCGATCGCACTACTACTCGGATTTTCAATTATGCCGCCGCCGCCGCCTATGCGTGTATATCGATCGAACGTTTTCGTATGTCGATGCGAAGAAGGAGAAAAAAAAAATAATACTATAAATTCAATCGTGATTATATCTACAGGTCGTTTATTAAACGCTTAAAAGAGTATATACAATACATATATATATGCGCGCGACGTGTTCTCTTTTCGCACATCAGCTATAACGATAGTGCGACATAATATATATTAAATTATATACTACACGTTTAAAACGGAGAGAAAAAAACCGTTTGATTTTTACCGTCATCTCTATATACGAGTATGTAGTATAGAATGTACGTGGCGCGCGAATGATTTTCATTTCTGTCGTCTGACGAAAGTCAATCACATTTATTTTGTTATATTTATCGTGTGATCAGCGGCGTGGATAGAATTTTTTCCGAGATCACGGGTTTATTTAAACATGTTGTTTTATTATTTTTAATTTGCATATAATAATATGATGTCGGTATACATAAGATAATTAAATATCATTAAAAAATAAATATATCTGAGGGGGCTGGAATCCCCTTACCCCGTAACTACGCAGGGCTGGCGCTAAAAGTATTGGCGCCCTAAACTCTAACCCTCTAACCCTCCCTCTAGTTTGAGTAGTAGTAAAATCAAGTTTTTTAGCGAGTTAAATAAAATCAGGTAGTATGTATTTTATTGACTTTCAAATTGTATATAGATTGTCAATGCGTATTGAAAGATAAATTAAATAAAAATAAACATTATTGTTTCAAAGAGTAGGACGTTTCTCATCAGAGCGCGTGACGTGTGTTTTTTCCGCGAGATATCCGTCTCGCAGAGTGTATTATAATATTTAAAAACCCCGGGACTATTTAACGCTAATATTAATTTACGAAAAGTCTCAAAAGAAAGCACGTCTCGTCTTCAAATCTAACGCGTTGAAAGTCTAATGCAGAGATTCCCAACCAGGGTGCCGGGAACTTTACTTAGGGTTCCGCGAAATCATTTGAAATACATATTTTTTAAGAAAATATAATAACTATTCGACCACAAATAAAAAATTTGTGTAATAAAAAACAAGCCCAAGTGTCACATTAGTTCCACGAGTTCCCTAATTTTTAATTAATCTTGATAATCAAATAATAATAAAAAATACAAATATATAGTAAGTTAATGTTCAATGTAATAATTTATTTTATAAAATATAATATTTGTATATACCATATATACCTACGTCTTTCTACTTTTGTTTATGCTTCTTATGCACTGCTAAATAAAACCGAATTAGTCTATAGGGTGCCCCGGATTTTTAGAAAATGATTAAGGGTGCCGTGAGTCAAAAAAGGTTGGGAACCTCTGGTCTAATGTTATACGACGAAATTCAATATGTTTAAACATTGTTGCACCTATTGTTCTCCGCTAAATAGACGTCCTCGTGATATAATATGTACTCGAATATTTGCAATCGGTTATACACTAGAATTCACCGCGAGACGGCCCGCGGAAAATTAATGTTTAACTGCACCGAGATTTGAAAAGTACGAGTGTAAAAAAAAACACTGTTTTAAAGAGAAGGACGTTTCTTATAAGACGTGTGTTTTTTCCGCGAGTTATCGTCTCGCAGAGTATATTATAACGTATGATGTTTAAAAACTCAATAAAACCCTGTGACTGTTTTACGAAAAGTCTCAAAAGAGAGCACGTCTCGTCTTCAAATCTAACGTGTTGAAAGTCCAATGTTATACGACGAAATTCAATATTATGTTTACACATTGTTCTCAGCTAAATATATTGTGTACTCGAATATTTGCAATCGGGTACACTATAGAATTCACCGCGAAACGGCCCGCGGAAAATCAACTGCCCCGAGAGTAAAACAAACATTGTTTTAAAAATCAAATCGCGACCGAATGAAAATCAATTTAAACATGTGCTATATATCGCGTTTGTTTAATGTTTTTGTAGAGTACATTATTGGGGGGGGGGGGGGGGGGGGCACGCGCGCTAATTCTATTGTTCAGCCATTTTTTTTATAGTTAACGCAAACATTTTTTTTCAATCGCCGTCGAACGATCGCGACGAGTGAGAGAAAGGATTCTCACCTAGATTTTCGGCAAACCGACGATAAACGTCGACGACGAACGACGATAAGTTTCAATCGAAATAATAATGATTATTATTACATTTTACCCGGGTAATATACTTTTTTACCGACACGGATTTAATTAATTTTATAAAAAAATACTTTTGTGCGATTTCGAATAAATCAACGATAAATATTATTATTATACGCGTGCGCTCATACGTACGTATGTATAATATATACGTATTTAGTGTGGAATAAAAAAAAAAAAAAACGCGATAACTGTTTTATAGGGAACGAAAAAATAAAAATAAATATCATATTATAATATACAATAGAGGAGGTCGGTATAAAACGACGGGGGGGGGGGAAACACAAAACAAAATGGCATCATAAATATTAAAAACTAAAGTGTATAGTAGTAGTTTTTACCTTTGTTTTAGTCGAATGATAATTAAAAAACTAAAACACAATACGAATATATATATACGTATATATAATATAATATTATTAATTCCACACTTACGGCTCGAAACGGCGACGATACTGCACAGTCGTAATATCGAATTGAATTTAAATCCTTTTCTTAAAAGTTTATACCTGAAACAAAAGATCGTAGTAATGATTATCACGCGATATAAATACGAGTACGCCGCCCGCCGCCGCGGCAGGAGAGAAAATATATACGATATTTCATCTCTCTCAAACGGATATTTTTTTATTTATTTTTTTTTGAGGCTATGCAGTCAGACGGGGCCGGGGTTCGAAATCTTTACAAATCATGAAACCGGTTAATTAGTGGCAAAAGTTTTTTTAGCATATTTGAGAATATTTCGTACAATAAAGAATACAATTTGAGAATATATCGATTGATTTCTATAGACATTCGATATTTTTTGTTGCAGCGCGGCGTAAAATATAATGATAGTGGTATGAAATTGATACACTTATTGAAGAATTAAGTAGCCAAAAGTCCCCCAGTCAGTCAATACTTAAATGTAAAACAGTTTTTGACATAGAAACCATAGAAAACGATCTAATATTTATTAAGGCCCGTTTTCTTGTTCTCGTAACATCAAAAGTTTGGGAAAGTCTAATGTGTCTCTTGTTGATTCGATAAATCTAATTGAAAATACAATTGGTCAACTTCAAAAAATACCCGGAGAAAATGGAAATAAAAATAAAAATTGATCGACTTCAACGAAAAAATCAAGGGCTCATGATTTTGAAAAACGTAGCCAAAGTTTCGAATGGAACCTAATTTATAGACAATTTTTCACCGGCTATGATTACTGATTTGCAAAATGCTCCCGTGACTTTTCGAGAGAATATATTAATAAAAAAGCATATTTTCGGCATATTTTATTATGATTTTTAAAGAATGTTGCAATAGAATATTTTCAACTTTTTTAGAGAATATTAGCGTCTTGTTTTGGCTATTTTAAAAGAATATAATTCCGGCCCCTAGTTATTATTATTATTATTGTGAAACGACGAGGGCTGCGGGAAAAATAGAGACGAAAAAGAAAAGGTCTAATAATTGCCGACGACGAAAAAAAAAATGAATATTTCGCGGGGCACGTGTGCGCGGCCAATTTATAATTTAACGTAACGCGGGATAGAAAATAAAAAATAATTTAATTTGTTTTGTTTTTTTTTTTTACCAGTAATACTGTTAAATTAGTCGTTTAAAAAAAAAAAAAAAATTTCGTGTCGTGCTCATATCTCTAGGTTAATAAATTCGGAGGGTTTTTTTTTTTTTTTTAATCTTTTGTGTAATTACAAAGGTTTAATCTTCATCAGATTAATATCTCAAAGTGGTTATGTGAATGTTTGGTGCGCGCCGCCGCCGTGTACTATACCCTTTACTACGGTTTAAGGCTTTATGCGCGGCTTTATTATCGGTACTAGCGTTTTTTTTTTTTATAAATTGTATTAAATATACGCGAGCATGTCATACGGTTTTAGGCGAACCGGCGCGGCGGCGGCGGCGGCGGCGACGCACGAATTTACATTAAAAATCAATTCGAATAGCGCGAAAACTGGAAAACGACGCGCGGCGTTTATTACTTTTCGCGTATACCGTGTTGAGATAGATCGTTCGATCTGAAATCATTTCCTATTGGAAACGCGCACCGCGACGACGTCCGGACCAAAAAGGGCAGAGATTTTTGTCAGGGGCCTCTATAATACAGACTCGTGTCGAATCGTCAACCGTTCACTTTCTACAATTTCATATCAGTGCAGAACGATTTGGGCCTAGAAAATCTCAATACAGGACGTTCTCCAGGACTGTCGGACGAAACGATCGAGCTCGGACGAACCGTGTCCAACCTGCAGTAAGCATTATCCAAAGTCCGTTCGAGGAGGGGGCGAATTTGTGCGCGATGGGTATTCGATAAGTTATTCAGTCGGCAAATTTTGAAATTTCGAAACGATCGAGGCGGATCGAGATAAAAAATATCTATTATATAAAATGTAATTCAAATAATTTGATAATATTTTCGTCATTAATTCCTACATTTCGTGGTGAATAAACTATTTCAAAACTGTCATACTGTCCACATAGCGCCACGAATTAGTTTGTTCACCTAACCGGATAACTAAAGACCGGTCAGTTATATAATATATATATTATATACTAGGCCAGTGGTTATCAATCTTTTTAAGACTGCGACCCAAATTTTTACATTTACAGAATAAAAAAGTAGTTTCAAAAAACAAAATTTTTTTTATTGTTATTACCTCTTTACTACTGTTTTATAATATTTAAAATTTTAAGTCTATAGCAGCGGTTCTCAAACTTTTTTGTTCGCTGAGCCCTTATTATGTTCCTAAAAAAAATTACGGAGCCCCAAAAATCAGAAATGTCTATTTGAGACGACAATCATTCATAAAAAATGATGTCAACATTGTAAATGAACATTGCTTTTTAAATTTAAAAATTTAACTAAATTATCGTACAAATATGTCAAATGATCGAAAAAACCCGACTTTCATCTGATCTCATTTTCACTATGACACAAAATAATATTATATAAATGTGTATTTGTAAACAGTTTAAACGTTTAAAATAATACATAATATCGGTACTGTCCAAATAATATTGAATATTATAATTAATATAAAAATTAAAAATTTAACACTAAGAAACATAATAATAATATTTAATAATTTGAATTCAATTCGTACAAATATATGCCCAGGGAGCCACGGAGCCCCTAGACTACGGAGCACAGTTTGAGAACCGCTGGTCTATAGAATTAAAAAAAAAAAACATAAATTTCTTACAATTTGTATTGTTAAAAAAACTTCTCGCGAATTAAGTAATATAATTTAAAATTCGTAACCATAAACAAATAATTTTACTATAATATTTAACTGAAACAAAATAAGCTTTAATTATAACATGTGATATATTTTAAAACCAAAAAAAGCTGACTTGGCACATTATTTATTTTATTTTGAAAAATGATGATATTTTAGTTTGCTTCATAGTGTTGACTTTCTCTTTAGAGCAGCTATGTCTCTCAATCTTCTTTATCGCAACAATTGAGTGGGGTTCGATTCTTCTTGCCTCTCAAACCATTTAAACGCCAAATCCAATGCATCAAAAGCTCCAGAATGAGCCCGTTTTCACCTTCAGTCAAATCGTCAGTTTCATTTTCCTCTTCTTCAGTATTACCTTCTTCAAATAAGCTACGAACTATTTCATCATCTGAAAGTATTTGATATCCAGGATCATTTGTATCCATAAACGACCACTCATTTGTATTCTCTTCATCACAATTCCCAAATACGTGAACTTGGCTTATACACACTCTTGTATTTCAGCTATTTCAACATTTAATTTCACATTTTGGGTATCCTCGACTTTTTTCTCGTCCGGTTAATTGGACGTCCGGATGATTGGCGTTCGGATAATCGGAGTTCTACTGTACCTCAAAAATATTTTAACTCGAGACGGCGCGGCGGCGCAGCGGTTACTGGACATATCGATTTTTTTCTTTTCAAAAATCAGTCGGCAAATCGTGCTTTAACTCGTGCCCCCCTTCCCTAAAAATGTGTGTTTATAGTGCTCGTAACTACGTGTAGAATTTGAAACTAAAACTATTGTTTATACACGTCTATCATAGTTTCTTTGGGAACTTTGTTTCTTTTTTTTTTCGCGAGACCACGTTTTTACAGTTCGCACCGGGCCTCGCAAATCATATGACAACTACGGCGTTGTTCTCGTGGGAGTAACCGAATCGGTTCCCGTTTGGCCGAATTGGTTCCCGTGTGAAAAAAGTATTTTATTAAGTTGAGCCGAATTGGTTCCCGTTTGTGTACAGGTAATTTTTAATTTGGTACAAAATATAAATTAGACAGTATAAAATATAAATGTACCTACACGGCTACACTCTATAATCTATATTATATAATTTAATTATTAGTATTATTATATTATAATACCCTTATTATCACCCGAAGACGTCGAAGACTGTTTTTATAATGATTAGATGGCCATAAAACCTTGCTGCCCAAAATTGGATCAGTTCTTCGACTACGTTCATGATACATAATGACAGACAGTATCTTTCCACCGAAAATTTGGGCTAGATTTGACAAAAATATTGATAGAACTATAAATTGTTGCGAATCGTTCCATTCAGAGCTGAATAAAGGATTTACATCTGCCCATCCTAATATATTTTATTTTATGGAGACTTTAAATAGTATTCAGACATTGAATTATATTAAATTTCGAAGTAATAATACTAGAAAACTTACTAGCAAACAAGAAAAAAATAACAAATTCTTGGAAAATTGTATGACTGAGTACACTAATAATAAGAAGCTTACGCGAATCGAATACTTAAAGAAAGTTTGCTTTAAATTTGCAAATCAACGGTTTTAAATAATCGTATTTATTATATTTTATTATTTGTATTTTATACCTACACCTAGTGATGACTATAGTCGACTTCCAAATCAACGATTTAAAATTGTATATATTATATCATTTTTTTTTTATAACACACATTAACGCACATTTTTAACCAAGTCCTAAGCCTGTAAAATTGGGAAGGAAAATGTGCGTAAATAAACGGGAACCAATTCAGCTCAACTTAATAAAATACCTTTTTTAAACGGGAACCAATTCAGCTTACCTTAATAAAAAACCTTTTTCAAACGGGAACCAATTCGGCATGTGGGGTTAGAGCTCGGGAACCAATTCGGTACCAGCCTTTTTCGTAGGCGTACGCGCGTTTCGCCTCTGCGCCGGACGTTGCGCGATGACGACGACGGCGGCGGCACGTTAATTCTATACTCTCGCGTATTACTATTATCGCTGTTGTTGTTGTTGTTGTGTAAAGAACACTCGTCGTCGCAATCCGCGCGTATTTAAACATCGCGTAAGCTTTTACTGCCGCCGCCGCCGCCGTTGATTGCTTTTGCGATTAAGTCTGGCAAACAGTTTTAAATTAAAACGCGCGGCACTTTTAAACGCACGCGTACAAACAGCAGACGCCACACGCCGATCGTCACGCCGCCGCCGCGCCGCTCGACCAACGTAATCGCGCGAATTTTCGTTTTGTTTGTGGTTTTTTTCGCTGTTGTTTTTCATTTTTTTTTTTACCTCCGACGCGGTCCTTTGAAACTGGCGGCGGCGGCCGACGACGACGACGACCCTTTTTAACCGACGGCAATCAGAAATTGTGTGCGGTTTTGCTTTACGCGGTCGGTCGGATATCGTATTCCCGCGAGACGAGTGACACTTAAACACCGGTCCGTACTGTTATTATTATCTCCAGACAAATACGTATACGTATATATTAACACTAGTTTATTGCGCTACCTATAAACGCGGCGCGTACTGTGTACGTATTTATTTTATCGCCGTCGAGTTTCGATCGGCAAACAATATCGGATCCGACGACTCTTCCGCTTCCGTCTCGTTCCGATAGATGAAAAGAAAAATCGTTTTGATAAACGCGTTACGGCCCGTCACCGTTCGCAATCGGATCGATCCGCTAGCTATAGGGCCGCGTGACGTTTTCTCGGAGTTTGTTCGATCGTTCGTTCGTTCGTTTCAGTGACGCGTCAGACCTTCGCGGGACGTGGAGTCCAGACGATTTCTATTCAAGGATCACGAGTTGCTGTAAATAGTTCTTAATTTACTTAAAGATGAATCGGAACAACTATTGTTTTCGTATTTGTGATGCCTAAAAAAAGGAAACCAATCGATCCCCACATTATTTTCCCACAATTTTTCTATTACAAGTTGGCAATGTCGGGGTATTTATGAGCATATTCGATGAAAATGTCATCTTCTCGTGGTGAAAACACTCGGATGTCGCGCTACACTGCTCTCGTGTCGCGGGTAGTGATGCACATTGATATCGTATTTCGATATCGATGTGACTAATTTATTGAAAGTACATTGATAATCGATAATCGATTCATTCTATTTTCTATTTTCTATTTATTTAAGTTTTTACAGTAAATCAATATCAAAGAACGATAAATATTATACGATAAGCAATACTAAGACGATAAAGCCCTCATAATGAACATAATATTATATCGCAATACAATTTCAGTCTCGTTGTTTCTGTCGATCGTCTATGTCAATTTTAGGCTTTAAAGTGGATACCGATGGTATAATTTTAAATAAAAAACAAGTCCATTGTCGCGCGTATCGATATATCGTATATTGATATCGATATCGTTTGTTGTACGACATCGTGATACGATATCGATAATTGAAAACATATCGTTGTGCAACACTAGTCGCGGGTAGGACGCCGCGCGCCTTTGGTCACGCTGTTCTAATAAGAATTATTCGGTTCATCGCGATGTAGAAAAAAAAGAATGAGACCTTATATCGTAGCCTATCGTCGTCGTCGCGCTTTATATAAAAAGCGATTCCGAGCGAAACGGGGAGAACGTGTACGTATACTATACTGTATAGGGGTTTATCTCGTAAGTCGTTTAGTTGAAATCCGTCGAAACATGCGGATTACGTAAAAATTCGATTTTCCAAGGCCGATTTCTCGACTCTGCGGAGGTTTTTCTTTTTCGTTTTTATCGAACGAAAAGAACAACTTGTAAATCATTTTACGTTGCGATTTTAAACCCGGAGCGTTTGAATTGAAAATGTCGTGTGATTTTTTTTTTTTTTGTCGTTCCGCCATAAAAGTATTATCGCAGATGTTCGCGCGACGGAGAATTTTAAATTTAAACGCTCGAAAATAAAAGGAAAAAAGAACCGAGACTACGAATTTCCAATGCCTTTTTCTATTGACGAAGGTTAAAATTAAATAAAAGAATAACGCGTGTACTTGTCGGGAACTACTATAAATATTATTATACTACGACGAATCTTTGAACTGAAAGCGTTTGACCGAAATTATTTTATCTATGACGACATCAATGGCGGGGGATCTCTCCGGAAATACCCCGCGCTTTCGTTTTTGTCAACTATATAGCGGGTTTTAACTCGTCGCGAGCGAATTATCACTTACATCATCCGATCGGCCGACTGTGTTCGCTCGCGCTCATTACGAGCCTTCAAACTTTTACGTCGTCGCAGGCTCTCGCGAGACTATTCAGTATTATGTACGCGAGAGTGTTCCACACAAACGCGTAATTACGAGCGCTGCAAATTATAGGGTAGACTATCGCCGTTTAAGTCTTCCGGCCGAGGACTTTCGCCTCTCCGTGAGTACGAAATCCACTGGGTCCTTCGCGGCGCCGCGCCGTCGCCGGTAGTTTGTCGTCGTCGGCGTTCTCGAAACGCTGGTAAAGAAATCGAGACCGATTCGATAAGACTACCGTCGAGCCACTGCTCGAATTGGAAATAAAAAAAACAAGGGGTGATAGAAAAACTCAAAAGCGTCCCACTCGACGACGCGACGGTCGAAATCAACCCACACGACGTGGTGTTGACGATCAAACAATCGTAACAAAGCGGCGGCGTACGCTACGAAAATAAAACATACAAACATTTCATTTCATTTCAAAATACAAAGTATAATTATTTGAATTTTTAACGCATTCCATATAGCTGCTCTTTGCATACGAATGGTTCGATCGATCAGCTTAAGAGAAGAAAAATGCTTTTGTTTGTCATTATTTTATTAATTTAATGGATTTAGCGGTCGAACCGTCTCCGAAATCTTTAGACTGGCGATAGAAATTTTTGAATAGTATACCGCAATATGTTTACGTTCACGTGGTAAAGTTTCAATCGATCGAGCAATGTCAATGAAGCCATGAGAAATGTACATAACTATAGCTGTCCCCGCACAGCTTTGCCGCCCGTGCACAGTATTGATTAACGTTCATATTTCCGAAGATGTGTCTACTAAATAAAACCAAACTATGTATTGACCAAATTTGATACTCAAAGTTCCAGCGGTTCTGGCCAGGTGATTTTTTCTAACTTTACCCTTTTTACCACTTTAGGGGTGGAATTTTCGAGACGTTCTATGGCTTTAAACCTTCCCCGAGACTTGGCCAATCTATTAGTGATAACCGTACTAAAATCCACCGAGTACTTTTCGAGTTGTGCGCGTACATAATTTATTTATTTATTTATTTATTTGAATAAACACCTTGTAGGCTCAAGTACAGATTAATAATAAAGTTTACAGAATTTTGAATTACAAAAATGATTTGTGTGATAAGAACATATAATGTTCAAAAAGAACATAGGATCAAAAAGAAAAAGAAAGACATAGTTAATAAGTGAATATAATTATTAACATTTTGGACTGAATTAATGATTTCAATAATGACGTTTTAGATTTGACAGATTATTAAAAAAAGAAATCGCAATTTGATGTATTTCCTAATGTTAGGAGTCTATTAAGTGGATTATTTTGTCCATAGTTAGTGCGGTGTGTTTAATACTAAAAAAGAGCTGTCCTTGCAAACGTTATTTTGCCATTTAAAATTTTGTATTATGAAAAATTACTAACCTATTGTAAGTATGTATATTATGTGAAAAGTATATAAAACACGTATATATATATATTTTAATTGAAAATGATTCGCAAAAAATTTATAAACAATGATAATGGTCACTATGGTTACAGTATACACGTACATATTATATAAATGGGTTGAATTTTTCCTATAACCAATAGCAACCATTTATAAACGAAAATATCAAAAGTACATCATAAAATCCCCGTTTGAGCAACTCCCCTAATTGGTTTTTCCAAAATTCGAGCCAAATCGGCCCAGCCGTTCTCAATTATTGATGAATTGTTATACATTTTTGGCTCCATTTTTATATTTATATAGATACTAGCTGAATAACCCGGCTTCGCCCGTGAGCAGTATAACTTTTTATTTTATCAGTTTTTTTCGTTTTTACCCCTTTTACCCCTTTTAACTCCGGTAGGGATCGAACTTCGAAAAATCCTTTCTTTAGGAGCCTCTGCTATATCAAATGAAACTATTGACAAAATTTAATACCGCAAAGCTCCAGTGAGTCAGGATTTTTTCCATTTTTACCCCTTTTAACCCCCTTAGGGGTCGAATTTTCTTTATAATTCTCTCCGTAAAAACCGTCCTTGTACTTCAAGGGATATTATCGAAAAAGAATTAGCGAAATCGGTTCAGTGGTTGTTGAGTTATGCGCTTACAACACATTTTGCGACTCATTTTTATATAAAAGATATTTTCGAGTAGAACAAATTTAGAAAGAGGAGAAGAAAAAAAATAACCCAGGGCTCTTCTGCGGTGGTGGTCGTGTGACTCGGAGACCGCTGCAGGAAGAGATCGCTTTTAAATAATTGATTCGAGTGTCGACTCGTTTTTTGTGTCTGTTCGAATGTCAAAGAACGATATCTTTCGAATCGATCGCGTTTTCCAGTCTGCCGTCGAAATCGTCGAAATCGGCGGCGATCGTATTATATAACGGTCGTGTTGTTGGTTTGTCGCGCGCGTTAGCTCGGTCGTCCGTACCCCGCGCGATATATTGGCGGTAGACCGTACTGTATAGTGTTCGCATGTGTGTACACGGCGGCGGCGGCGGCGGGTTGTTTGTTCGTCCGTGTAGAGCTATGTAAATTCTCTCCCGGATCCGTTCGACAGACACGACACGCTCTATAGTTTATGGCATATTTGACGGTGATTAAGGCCCGCCGCCGAATGTAATTCGCGCGCGCGATTAAAACTAAAGATCTCTTTCGTATAATGTACCGCGGCGGCGGCGTTAGCGCCCCGAACGCGTCTGTGTCTTCGGTAAATTTATTCATATATGCCGTACGGAGATGATACACGTATTATGTCAGTGATCTCAAACTCAAATTATCTCCGGGCGCCACGAAAAAGTTCCAACTCTTGTTGCACTGAAAACTGAAAAAGACTAAACGAAGCCAAAGATACGTACGAAATGCGTTTGTCTGAATGGTTCGACATAAATTTTTTTAGAAAGATCGTAGACAAATTCTAGTGAATAACAAATACAGTAGAACTTCCATATAGCGGTCACTGAAGGGACTGTAAATAATGACCGCTATTTAGAGGTGCCCGTCCTACAGAGGTGACCGTTAACAGAAGTTCAAGACCTTCCAGGTGACCGCTATATAGAGGTCATACAAATTTTAAAAATAAAACACCAATATTAAAATAACGCATATGAATATGGGTATTAAAAATTGTATTTATGTTTTTTAGCACGAGCTGCACAAAACCATTCGTATACAACTTCGTTGATATTGCCTGATTCGGTTTTACGACGTTTTGTAGTTTTCATTTGATCATTACCGTGGGATTTCCATAATTTTAAAATCGTTTCTCAGTTTTTTATTAAATCGGTGGCTTGTGTTCTTCCTATTCCAAATTTATCTGCAAGAGTACGTGCACTCACATTTTCTTTTTGGTAAAAATCTAACAATTTGATTTTTTCTGTTAAAGTTAGATGTTTTCGTTTGGACGCCATTGAAATTATAGGTACGTACTTCGAAACGTTTTAAACATACACTGAACACAAATGACAAAATACACAGTCACGGACAAGTGTTATCGCCTTATCGACATCATAAATTAAGCTCGTTAAGATAAACTGTCAAAAATAATTTCGAAATAATAATTTTCCATTTGATATACTTTTAAATGTTGACCGTTAATTAGAGTGCCCGCTATTTAGAAGTATTAATGTTTTTTTCCCATAACACTCGACGGGACCAAACAAATTGACCGTTACATAGAGGTGACCGTCCTATAGAGGTGACCGTTAACGGAAGTTTTACTGTATTGTGTTTCGCAACACCAGGAGATCGAATTGAAAATTTTATTTTTTATATAAATGCATATTCGAGTATAATATTAGAAAAATTAAGAACATATTTGGCGATTTTCGAAATAAGTTTAAGTTAAATTAACTTGGACAAAAAAGAACAAAGTGGTAAATTTTCCATTTCAAAATAATATTTTAACCGATAAAATCGATAAAACCGAAACGCGTATTTTTTTAGTAATATTTATTTATTTTTATCATCAAATATGCCAAAGGAAAAACAATCGTTGGCTTCTCGTTTAAATAGTTATTTTTTTAAAATAATTTTTTAGAGCATATTTTAAGTGCACGAGTGCATGCGTATTATTAGATTTTCAAGTACTAAAAGTCCTCAGCCCTAATACGTAATTAGTAATTACTATTACCGAAATTATTTATAAAAATATAAAGACAAAGTAGTCAAAGTTTTTGTTTTACCTTATTGTTACTACGAAAAATACGATTAACTTGACGGGGAAAAAAAAAAAAAAAACTAGAAAAACGTATTTCTATTGCTGGCCGTATGTTTGAGACCAGTGTATTATACCTTGTTCGGTCGAATACGGACGCGACGAGTGCCGACCTTTTTTTGTTCGGCGAAAAACCCTCGTGTTTTCGTTAAATAAAAATATTACACAAGCCTTCTGGCGCGGCGACTGAGTTTTTTTCGTCTTCTCTCTCTCTCTATCTTCTCTTTTAACTACGATGTAAAATTGAATTCTCCAAACTCCCTTTGGGCTTATTTGTTTATAAGACACCCGAAAATATATTTCTCGAATCAACCCGAGTTTCTCGGGCGTTCGTTAACGACCGTTTGCAGAACGGGTGAACTCGCGCGGCGGATAAGCTTCTTCTTCTTCTCGTGTAGCTGATTTGTTCACGATTTATTTTTACGCGAGACTCGTCTGGGGCCCTCTTGTCGGTGAAAAATCAAGTTCGCAATTCGCCAGACGCCGCGACATAACGCGTGCGCGGTTATATATATTAGTCGCAGTACTTTTCGAACGCGTAACTTGCACTGTAATAAATGTATACATTTATTTGTTTATTTTATTTATTTAAATATAATATACGCCGCCGTTAGGCTCGAGTACAGTAAGTTTATATTATTCACAACATATGTCCACAAAAACAACTTCAGAACTTGATTATAATCGCTTTAATAATAACAATAAAAAAAAAAAAAAAATGGAAAACGATTTCCCAAATTGTGTTTTCATAAGAGTTTCGTCGTCCTTGCGACCTTAACACACACTCGTTGGTGTTTGTTTCTCTCTCGTCCAAGGTCGACGACTATAAAGGATACGTTTTTTTCTCTCTCTCTCTTTGTATCAATTAACTCGTCAAGACGAACTGCTGAACAGGACGCGGTATTGACGAGACGGGGACGCGCAAACAGCGCAATAGTGCAAACAAAATAAATATCGACTTGGCTTTCGAAAATACGCGTCCGCAGTCGTTTTGATGGCACCTGATTTTCCACAAACTCGGTCGGGCTAAAATGTTACTTCCGGTTATTGTAGGCGATAATCATAACGGATTTAGCCACTAAAAATCCATTCGTCTTAACGTTTCCATCGATTATTATAATATTGTTTGCCGGCGACGCGCGACGACGCTTAAAACATACTATCGTACGAATATTTCTTTTATTCGGAGCTATTGAATTTCAACCCGAGCGGCGGTGAATTATCGTGTGCGCGATGATTACAGCATAAAAATAAATAAATCTATTATTTTTATAATCAATGTAAATACGTCTTATTTCGATATGAAAATAAAATACACTCGTCCAAATTACGTAGACATTACGTACGAATTTAAAAGTACACTCGGATCTAAAAAATAAAAACTGTAAACGATTCTTATTTCAATTTAAATACAGTGCGATCGAAAAGTCGCGCACATCAAAACAGAAGTGCTTTCTAAATAGTAGTTGTGACAAATTATTTATATCGGTGTTATTTCATAATAACACTACGGGTATTCTCGACATTTAATCTAGACGTCATTTTTATTATAATATGTATTGGTGATACGACGCTTTTAGTAGTGCTTTGATTATTGCTCTGTGAACATGTCGTTTTTGCCAAGAGCAACGTGTGTTCGTTGTTGAACAGTATTGCTGCTAGCCGTTCTTTTGTGCTTGTGTTATTGATGAATTTCGAGTGAAATATCCGAATGTACCTAACAATTCAACCATAACGAGATTAATTTCGTGCATATCACATGTTTGTAGTGTTCGCGAATTAAAAGAACCCGATAAAGCGAAGAGCGCCTTGCAGTGTACTGTAGACGGTTTCGTTCATTTGTTGTCAAAACAATGGAATTGGAGAACTTGACCGTGTTTTTTTCAGTGACGAGGCATGGTTTCATATCTGAGTGGATATGTGAATAGTCAAAACTCTAGAATTTGATCCACCGAAAATCCACATGTCCTTCGCGAAACCCCTTCGTGCACATGTCATACGTCCAATGAAACAATGAATTTTTTACGCGAGTTTTTTGGCGAGCGTATCATATCCAAAGGATTATGGCCCTCCCGTTCTCTTAAAGTTATCCTAGAAGGGTTATCTTAAAGGAAGAGTTTATAAAAATAGACCGCAAACATTGGATGAACTGTAGAGTAACATAACAACACTTAATCAATGCAAGTGTATTGCACAAAGTAGCGACAAACGTGGTAAAACGGGTTCGTGCATGCATCTATTTTGAGTATATTATTTTCGTGCGTCGTCGTCGGTCGGTTAGATAAATCTTCCGTTCTAAACTCGACGATACATAAATAATATCTGCGACCGCGCGAGATCGTAATAATTTTCAAACTCGATCGATTCGCGTCGCGCCTATATATACAGGTACGAGTAGTCATCGCGCAGTATAGTCACGTTTTCGACGCGCGATGGGTCGGGGGGTGGGGGGTTGTAATTGGAAAACAAAATTAAATTTCGGTAGGTGTTTGGTGTAGTGGAGAGGGTTGCGAGTTATAAATCTTTATAAATCGTTGCGAATTTAAATCGTTTATTTATGTATGAAATCGAGAAATGTCAATAGCCGCGAGGTTATAGGTAAAGAAATCGAGACGGATTCGATAAGACAGTAGTCCAACGAGAAAACTAGTCCCGTGAAAACTTAAAAGCGTCCCACTCGACGGTTGAAAATTGAAATCATCAAGGTAATAATCATGACGTCTTTGAGTTTAACGAAACGTTCGATATTGTTTTCATTAAAATCAACGTAATCCGAATTAATATATTCATATCGATCGGACAACATTTCACAACAATTCGTCGTTTGTAGAACTCGTAGAATTCGTGAAAACCTCTCGACGATTTCGAGTCGGGGGCCACTTCGCGCTAATCGTGTTAGCCCCCGACCAGGTATAAAATATTTATTTCGACGTCGTTGGGCAGCGGCGTCCAGAAGAGATTGTTTTTTTTTCATTCCGGCTCGAAAAACGCGGAATTTCTGCCGTTCAGAAGCGGCTCGAAGGTTTTTGATAATCTCCGTTTCGTAAGGGCGTAGTATTAGTGGCCCGGGCACTAATTGATAGCCGCGCGTAACCGCGCAATCTCGGGAATCTCGAGGAATTCACATATAAATTGGAAATTATAAAACAAGAGGTTTTGTTTGTTTTTTTTTTTTTCATATCATTATTTGTCGTGTATATTTTATCATCAATCATCATTCATTCGTTGTTTTTTTTTTTTTTTTTTCCGCGCGCGCTTCGTCTGCAGTGCACTGCAGTCTCCGGCCGAGTGGTGGAGCGGTGTGTAATATTTATACGACGACGACGCGCGACGTAGTCGTACTTATAGGTGTGTGTTTTGGAAAAATTTAATTATTTTATGTAAATAAAGATATTTATCAGGAAAAGTTCTAAATTGGCAATAAACGATATCGATCTCGCAGTCGCCGTTTTCGAGTAACGCGAAAGACATACGTAGTATATATACAGTGAACACTCTTTATGACGAATCTTAAGGGACCGAGAGATTTCTTATTCGTTGCAGATAGTTTTCGTAATAGATTAATAAAAAAACAAAATTTTAATTATTTATGTATTTAATCTATATATATATAAAAATTTCGTGTCACGATGTATGTTCGCGATAAACTCCGAAACTACTGAACGGATTTTGATAAAATTTGGTAACCATTTATAATATGGTCCAACTTAAAAGACAGAATAGTTTTTTTTCAATATTTATTTGTGGCGAGTGCCGAGAATATTCTGGAACGGTTATATATATATATATATAAAAATGGAGCCAAAAATGTAAAACAATTCATCAATTGAAAACGGCTGGGCCGATTTGGCTCAAATTTATTTTTTTGAATTGTTCGTAATTGCCAGGAGAAGGTTTTTACGAAAAAAAAAATTGAAATAACCCAATTAGGGGAGGTGCTGAAACGGGAATTTTGTGATGTACTTTTGAAATTTTAAATGGTTGCTATTGGTTATAGGAAAAAGTCAGCACATTTATATCATATAACCCATTTATACATAATGTACGTATACCTATAATGTAACCATAGTGACCATTATCATTGTTTATACATTTTTTTGCGAATCATTTTCAATTAAAATATATATACGTGTTTCATATACTTTTCACATATACGTACATACTTACAATACAGGTTAGTAATTTTTCATAATACAAAATCCCCGTTTGAGCACCTCCCCTAGGGGGATGTATATAAATAAATCTACAAACTCATTTTTCAAAATTCAATCCTTAAAAGAAGGGGTAAACTTTTCACGGGGTAGATTTTGAGATGCAACGATCAGCGAGTAATTTGCATTTTATACGAATAGATTATTATGTCATCAAAAAACCCGAAGATGTTTACCAAAAACGAATTGATTTTGCAATATCATATTATTACATAACTTTTATCGAAATTGCGTGCGTGCGTGCGCGCACCATTCCTCTTTCAATCGTAGACGCCGTCGTCGTCGCCACGCACTTACAATAAGTCAGTTATTTGTTTATACTGCTAAATTCACTGGAAATATATGGCAAAACAACGTTGCCGGGTCAGCTAGTATTATATAGTATAATATCAAACACATCGTTATTTTTACGACAATAACGATATTAAAAGTAGATATAATGAAATAGTGTAATCGTTTTTGGGAATGTCGGCATTATTGCATAAAATATTTTTTTTCGTTATCGAGAGTGACGATTTCAAAGAGTTTTTCGTTGTAAAGAGTTTCGTTATCACTGAGTTTTCACTGTATATATATATGACTAGCTGAATAACCCGGCTTCGCCCGTGTGCAGTATAACTTTTTATTTTATCAGTTTTTTTTTCATTTTTACCCCTTTTAACTCCGGTAGGTGTCGAATTTCGAAAAATCCTTTCCAATGGGGTCTCCACTATGTAAAACGAAACTGCTGCCCAAATTTCATACTCAAAGCTCCAGCAGTTCCAGCCAGGCGAATTTTTCTAGTTTCACCCTTTTTACCCCTTTTAACCCCCTTAGGGGTCGAATTTCAAAAAATCCTTTCCCGTGGGGCCTCTGCTATATTAAATGAAACTATTGACAAAATTTAATACCACAAAGCTCCATTGACTCGGGATTTTTTCCATTTTTATCCCTTTTAACCCCCTTAGGGTTAATTTTCTCCATAATTTATGCTACAAACCCGCTCCCCGACATTCTCTATCATTTAAAAAAAATTTGAGCCAAATCGGCCCAGCCGTTCTCAACCGATTCGATTTCCAATTTTTTGTCTCCAGTTTTATATAATATATAGATTATGAAAACAAAAAAAAAAAAAAGAATAAAGTTTCTCCGGAGAAGAGGAAAATTCGTATACTCGTATTTCGGCCGAACCGTACGCGCCGGTGTGATTCGCCCGAGATAAATCACTCGTGCCGCGAGTGTATCGAACGTTTGGAATACAAGAAAGTCACCGTGTACACACGCACACATATATTTAACGGCAGGGTTACCGGGGCGTCGCGCGGTCATCAAATTTGTACCTTTTTAATAGGTCGAGCGCGTCCGCAACGCTATCGCTGATGATCGGGGTGGATATCCGTATATGAAATTCGCGTATTTCGCGTGCGTTCAAAGTACGTAAACGTCAATAGCATAAACCTAACCGAACCGGACGTTTAGGAGGAATGAAAATTACGGTCTCGCACCCCGAAGCGCGCCATCATTAGACGTTTAGCGTCGACAAGGGCGCCCGAATCCGGCGGAAAAATCGTGTTTAATAATCGATAACGCGATCGAACTTTCCGACAAGGGCGCCCGAATCCGGCGGAAAAATCGTGTTTAACAATCGATAACGCGATCGAACTTTCCGACAAATACGAAACGCGCTGATATAATATTTCGTCACCAAACCGACCGTTTTGTTTTTTCATGCCGCCGTCGTCGTCGTCGTCACGCGACAGAAAGTACAAATCGACGACTCTGACGATCCGTCTTAATATCTCGATCGCACACAATAATAATTATTGTCAATTACGCAACAATTATGTAACTATATCGTCGCTCTCGTGCCAAAAGTGACCAACTGGTTTTTTAAAGTTTTGAGTAATGTCAGTTTAAAAGTTGAGCACTTCTTTAAAAATCGAGAATTTAACTGATGTTTATAAACTTGGTACCAATGAAACCGCAATAGTATACTTTACACTACAGTATACTAGTTTTACTCAATATTTATTACTATGATTACTAAATTATGAATTACTAAATAAATTTTATGGTAAAAAGTGACCAAGTGAAAACGGTTTTTCTTGGTCATTTAAAAAGTGACTAAGTCATAAGTATAATTCACTTGGTCATTATTTTTGTATTATGTTTTATATGGGTAATGCATAAATATTACAATCATTTTTATACAAAAACATTATTCAAACAACAAACTTGTTCATTTTATTTGAAAACATCATAAATTATTATTTTTTTTATTATTTTTAAACTATGAAATATAATAATGACCTTATTAAGAAATGACCAAGTGACTTAGTCAATTTTTAAACGTAAGAATTATATTGAAATGTTGGTTGGTCAAAATTAAGTATTCGGTGGTTCCTAAACTAATAAAGATATCACTTGGAAACTTTTTACGTATTTTCATAGGACCAAAATAAGACATCTTAAACATTTTTTTCACTTGGTCACTTTTTGCACATGGTCACTTTTGGCATGAGGGCGACGATATGATAACGACGGTGACGGTTATCATAACAATAGTGCGATGATCATGATGTACCTAATAATTAGTAGGGCGCGGATTTCTATGTAAATACGTCATATTTTTATCGAATGCACATAATATTATCTTCGTTCCGATTGAAAACAAGCACGTTTCATAACACCCTGAACAAAATGACACTTTTTTATGTGACATATTTTCACATATATTTGGATGTAAATACATATTTTTAAATATTTCACTAATATATTTCGTGATTTTCAATACATAATATTTCAATGCAAAAACAACAACATAAATATTTAAATATTTTGACTTTTTTATTACATAAAAATCCGCGCCCTAATAATTGGTAATAACAACAATAAACGTGTTGGCGTGAAATCGAAATGGGCGAAAGTTTTTACCGAGGCCAATGACAGCCGAGCTGCTCGCGCCGCCGCCGCCGCCGCCAGCCGGCCGACCAGTGACTGCGCGCGCAGCCCGAAACAATACCCGATCGAGTGGAAGACGATCGTGTGCGTCAGTCTATAGTGTCGACGACGACGGTTTAGAAAGCGTTCGGTTATCGGTTTCACATTTACGTATTTCGTCGGTCGCGATTTTTCTCCTGGCAATAACAACACAAAAGTCGACTCGACGACAGAGCAAATTTTTCAAATCGTAGAGAACACCCCGGACTTCCGGCAACGATCCACCGGCAGGCGGCCGTAAGTAGTTTATATATTTATTTACCTAGTCTATATTATATTCGGTTTTGTCGGGTCTCGGATTCGTCGAAAACCTTTAGTAAAACCGTCGCGATGGATTTTTATTAATCGTTTCCGAACGGTGTAAATATGTTAACTGTTCAAGAGAAATGTTTCGATTCGAGGTGTGTCCTAAATATTTATATTTATCACGTGTGCCCGAATAATAATTTATCGTAACCATCCGTTTGGTATGCGACGACACGTATATAAATACCGGCCAATCTAATGAAACATTGAAATTTTTCTAAAGAAACAAAACGGTTGTTATGATAATAATAATAATAATGATAATTTCGATAGAAAACAACGGAAATCGATTTTTCGGCGCAGATATGCTAAACGAACACGCAATGTGTTGTTGATGATTAGTTTTAATTTCGTGGTCGCGAACGAGGAGTCGCACCATTTTTTTTTTGCGAACGCTCTCTGCACTGTCCGGGGTATCATTTTGGGGCGCTCTTGGGTTGGAACGATACTACGTAGTTTACGACTTTTTTCGCATAGTAACGCGTGTATTGTATTGTCGATTTGTTGACGAAAACAGTAAAAACACTGGAAAAGTAGGCTAGTTCGTTATTATTAAATCTGCAAACTACCTCCGGCAATAGTATCGAGTTAGATTCGAATCGAAATCTATATTGTTTTATACGTATAGCTTCTAGTTTTCCTCCCTTGTTCCTCTGTTGCGACGATTACGTGAAATAAAACGATAAATAACGTGTGTTTAGGATGAGTACGTTTGGTTGTTTTCGACTCTAAATAGTAAATAATCTCGTACAAAAAACAAAAAAGCATAGGCCTTTTGCCTAAATTCTAAGCGCGGCTCTGACGTCACTCGTAACTGGAAACGCCGTGTTTTCTATTTCACGCAACGACGACGAATCGTATCGGCGCATAATACGTAGGTTTCATTATACGATTTCCCGGAACACCGTCATTTTATCCGCTCTCGTGAAAAAAAACCATGGAAAAGTAGGCGAGTTCGTTATTATTGAATCTGCAAACTACCTCCGGCAATAGTATCGAGTAAGATTCGAATCGAAATCTATATTGTTTTATTCGTAGTTTCTAGGAAAACCTCCCCTGTTCCTCTGTTGCGACGATTACGTGAAATAAAACGATAAATAACGTGTGTTTAGGATGAGTACGTTTGGTTGTTTTCGACTCTGAATAATAAATAATCTCGTAAAAAAACAAAAAAGCATAGGCCTTTTGCCTAAATTCTAAGCGCGGCTCTGACGTCACTCGTAACTGGAAACGCGGTTTTTTCTATTTATATATGACGTATTATCGTCGATAGGTGCCCGTCGACGAATAATACGTACGTCTGTTTTGACGTTTGATTATACGATTTCCCCCACCCCCCGGAACACCGCCATTTTATCCGCTCTCGTGTAAAAAAAACGAGCGTCGTCCTGGCGCGCCGAGCCCGGAGGAAGGAGACACGGCGGCGTGTTTCCTCCGTCGGGCGTAAAAACGGGTGCGGCAAAAAGTGCTCTGCGGCTCTCTCTCGGTCGACCGCGAAGAAGCGCGGCGCGCAATTCCCCCGGTGACATCGGCCGCGGCGGCGGCGAGGATCCTGGCGGTAGTCCTGGCGGGTAGTAGGCGGTATACGCCGCGGTGACGGCGAGCGTATTATACAAAAACTTTGCTGCCGTCAACTTTACAGGGTCCCCGGAGTTGTATATACGCGCTACAAACACGCCGTTGTAATTAAAACCCCGGCGGCTCACCGACTCTGTCCACCTCGAGCTCTTTGGAAACATTACCCGCCGCCGCCGCCGCCGCCGCCGACGTTCGCCGTATTATTCATTGTTAATGTTAAATTATTATTATCATATCCTCGAGGACGAAGGAGCGCGCGGGGGTTTTTCTACCGTGTGCGGTCACGGTCCTGCGATATGCCCGCGCGCGTCCGACGGCCGCGACGCGGAGAGTCCATTAAACGAGCGCGCGCGAGTCTTGTCGACCGTAATTGTACGTTACAAGGACGTGTGTTACGGTGTTGATGATATACGTCGGCAGGACGTGTGTGAGCCCTGTCGTGTACGACGCGCGTTAAAACATTTGTCGTGTTATCCTTTTGTCACGTCGTCGTCGGTGTCGGCGCTCTCCCCCCGCGCGCGTAAAAGGCCTATAAAATACGTCTGAAACGCTGCGACCAGTGCCCCCACAATATAAGTACGTCGTGTACTTGTTATCATTCTAATTTACGTTTTCGAAAAAAAAAACAAACATTTTAGTTTATATTTTTAAGTGTGTTTATTGTACGAGATTATACGTATTTTATCCTATAGTTTTCGATGATCTAAAAATCTAGTTGGTCTACATATTATATTTGACAAGTTTTGAGGATAAAGTTTTTAAAGTCTCTTGGGCGTGAAACAATTATTGTTTTTTCCTGAATAAATGTCTTGAGGATTAGATAACCGATTCTGGCCTCGGCACTAGCTGCGACCATGATGACGATTGATCGTGGCGGTCGGTAGATTTGTTTTTCGAGATCTTTTCCGAGATATTAAGGATTTCTATTTTTCAAATGTAAAAAAAAACGCTGACGTCGAAGGAGAAATCCGCGAAAAACGTTATTTTTTTAAACTATCGCTTCCCGGCTTCGTCCCGCGCGTAATCGATTTAAAACGATATTATGAAATTCCCCCTCGTCGTGCGTTTGGCGCGCGACAGATCCGCGGAGACTCGTTCGAGAAAAAAAGCAAGCCAAGCACCGCGGACGCTACTCGATTTCAAATCGATTCGATCAAAAACAGGCGAATACGAAAGCGAAAATATACGACGTCTCGAGGTTTTTCCGCGGTTTTTCGGAGCAAATTGCGCGTGTCTCGTACGCACGTCGCCGTAGACGATAATATAGGCAAGCGAATCCGGTCAATTCGAACGGCGCGCTCGTATTATAGAAGTCGCGCGATAAATCGCATTAAATTCGATAGCGGCTCTATTTGAATATCCGTTGAAACGTGAGGCAAACCCACGAGTATCCGCCCCCGCGCGCCACAAGGACCACGAGGCAGGAGCGGACGCGTTTACTCTCTCGTATTGTGCGAGAAAAGGACTGCAAGAAGGTTCGTATTTATGCGGCGTTGCATGGAAATAATGGAAACGCCGCCGTGCGTTATCGGTTGTATAGGGCGCGGGCGGGCAGCAGCAGCAGCAGCAGCAGTAGAGAGAGCGAACGTGAGAGGAAAACGACAGGACGAACGGGAGGAGAAAAAAAAAAAAGGAAACAAATAAATAAATCACGCGCTTAACGCTCTGATGTACTCGTCGTTGTGTGCAGTGACACGCGACGACACCGTTTTCGACGACGACGACGATTCGAGAAATACACCTATCGTATTGACGCGGCCGAAAAACAACGCGACGGGATAATAATATATAAAACGTCCTATTCTCCCGTCGCGCGTCGGTCCGAATCGCTTGGAATTTATTTATACGTCCGGCCGCGCGTATTTTATCGACACCCTCCTCGGTGGCCGCGCGATATCGGCCAAACGTTTTCGCCGCTCGTCGCGCTCTGCTCGCGTTATACTACGCGATTATTAACGTAAAAAGGAAAACTCTCCGTCGTCGGACGCGTTAAACGATTCGCATTTATTATATAACTCCGATGACGGGCGGTACTCGGCCACTGCGGTTACAAAACATACGTCTGTTTATCGCCGAAACGGCCGAATACGATTTCCACCATGTTCGTGTTGCCCGCAAAAGTGTCCGGCAGCAAGTGTTTTCTCGTGCCGTGACTTGCGATCGTCAAAGTTGTCCGAAGGCTTTGTTGAAATAATATTGCAAAATTAAATGACCGTTGTTTTATTACAATTGACAAATATTTAATACTCTAGTCTCCGACCTTTATTTACCGCGGCCCGAAATCGTAATTTTATTACTTTAATTTATACAATTTACTAGCCGAATAACGCCCGTGTGCAGTATAACTTTTTTTTTTATCAGTTTTTTTTTCATTTTTACCCCTTTTACCCCTTTTAACTCTGGTAGGTGTCGAATTTCGAAAAAACCTTTCCTTAGGGGCCTCTGCTATATTAAATGAAACTATTGACAAAATTTAATACCACAAAGCTCCAGTGACTCAGGATTTTTTCCATTTTTACCCCTTTTAACCCCCTTAGGGGTCGAATTTTCTTAATATTTCTCTCCGTAAAAACCGTCCTCGTACTTCAAGGAATATTATAAAAAAAGAATTAGCGAAATCGGTTCAGGGGTTGTTGAGTTATGCGCTTAAAACACATTTTGCGATTCATTTTTATATATAAGATTCGGCTATAAATTTACCGATTGCCACGGAAACGTTATAATATCGAACGTTATAACGTTATAGACGAATTCGCGATCGACGAGGTTTTCGCTTGTTGTCAAGAACAACACCAGAAGGAACTATACTTTAGTCATTACTCGATCGTTTATTTTTTGCGCGGAAAATTCATACTTAAATGTGTTTCCACAGCACATCGGTTAGCGCTCGGCGGGCCGTAGGTTGGAGACCACCACTGCTCTAGTGCGAAGGTGCTCGCCTGGGCCATGACCAGGACACGAGTTCCAAATATGGTTATGGACGTTACGGCACGTGATTCTTAATTAGCCGCTGTCAAATTTATAATAAAATAATTGCGCGAAATCGATTCGGCCAGGTGTGGTGCACCGTTCTGAGCAGGCCCGTGTGGCAGGAAATCAAACGTCTATTTGGTATTTACATATTAAAAAACACCACGTGATTATATTGTTGTTGTTTCGCGTGACTGTGACTATCGATTCACACGATATTTGGATTCGGTGCGATCGGTTTTTTTTTGTTCGTCCCGCACACAAAACCGTACGGTGTGAAACGTAAAATGTATGTCGCGCGTTTCTCCTAATCGGTCGTTTGCGAACGTTGACGTCGTCGAGTCGACGAGTCTCGTTTGCCCGTCGAATAAACACCGTCGTCTAATCGAAACCTCTCTCTATTTACCGCGTCGACGACGACGACGGTGTTCGACACGATGATTATTCGCGTAAACTAGGCGTTACGACGACGATATTACTATTGTTTATCTATCGTAAACAACGGCGACGACGTAAAGTACGCGTGGTCTCGGGTTATTACTGTCGGACGGATTGTTTTCAAAAAACGTTCTCGAGACGAACTCGAAAAAACCCATCGATTTCAAAAGTCGACTCCTTTACGATACGATACGTTTGATATGATAAAGAAAAAAAAAAAAACTAAAAATTTTAACGAAAAACAACATTCGAAACGGAAACTTTTAATTGCAGTAACACATTCACTAGAACGATTTGTAAATCAATAAATTTCGTCGGGTTTTTCGGTTTAAAGTTTGAAACGTATTTACAAATCGCCGACGCCGCCCATATCGCATATCGTCTTTCTGATTTTCCCTCCCCGCCCCGCCGTCTGAAACGATAAATAATTATTATTTCTCTCGTAAATAAATGACCGCCGCCGCCGCCGCCGCCGCCGCCGCCGCCGCCGGTGGTTCGCCGTTTATAATACATTTCTATTTCGAAAAGAGAGAAAAAAAAATTGAAATTAACGATGTGCGTTCTATAGACGGTCGTTTTTCTAAATCAAAGCTGGCCGATGACAAATCCGCCACGACGACGACGGTTTGGTTTCATATCGTTGGAAATTACTCTGATCACGATAAAGTACGATCACGTCCTCCTCTCACCAGGTATGCGCGCGGTCCGTTAATTTATGACGACATTACTACCGGCGAACAAAATCCCCATGTCTCCCAAGTCCCGACAAAGGTTTACCGAACCACAATATTGGCGCGAGACGTTTCACGCGACGAGCGAAATAGTGTGTGACGAAAATCATATCACTCGATTAAATCGCGAGAGAAAAACTTAACGTATACGGTGAGACTTAACGGACACCTCTGAATAACGGACAAGGGAATTTAATTTGTCGATTTTTTGACCATTTTTATCGTAAATGTTGAACAATCAATAAAATATCTTATCTAATCTCACTAGTATATAATATTATACGAGTATTATACTAAAACAATTATTTTGATTTCTTTTCCATTTCTTACTTTTCGATCGATTCGTTTTCCACAAACAATAATGATCGTTACGACTACAATATTATTTAACGGTTATAAAAGCGTTTTGGAATAAATATTTTTCGCCGCGCACGGTTCCGAGAAAGCGTCGATCGTTTTCGTTCGAGTGAAAGAGTAACGAGTAAAAAGGGGGAGGGGAAAAAAACACTTTATCGTTATAATTTAAAATTAAAAAACACTATTCAACAATTTTATTGTTTTGAAGATTTTTATGAAAAAAAAAAACAAAGTTTTTCAGAAATATTTCACTCTAGATAAACCGTCCGCAGACGCGAGCGCGCGTTTCGAAAATACGAAAAAAAAAAAAGAAATGAAATGGAAAACAAACTTTTATTTAATTTCGATTTGATAATTTGACTTGGGCGAAACGCCGCCGTTGTTTTCGAGTGTTTGTTTTGCGCGAGTTCTCGGACGAATCGGCGCGGAAACACGGCCGTCGTCGTACGTATTCGATCGCTCGAAATTCCGCGGAAACGTGTAAAATATCGTAAGATCCCCCCGGGGGAGGATGGTGGGGGGGGGGGGGCAAACGTACGCGTTATTATACCGGAATTGATAATCATATCGTCGATGGCGTCCCGCGGCGGTTGTAGGTACTCGTAAGTAGCGCGTGGATTATGGAAATCGCGCGATAAAACAGAACACGGTTTATGATACGCATCACACGGTGTAAAACGTCACCGTAGATAATTAAAACGCTACGCGCGCGTTGAAAAACGCCGAATGTTTACGCCGAAAATAGCGTTTGTAAGTAGTCGACAAAAAAGAAAAAGACGTCCTTTGGACCGGCGCGGCGGTTCCCGAAATTTTTTCCACGCTTTGAATAATAAATACACTTAACGACTTTCCAAATAATTGTAGTAAACCGTTCGTGGACCGTCGTTGGTTTTCCGCACCGACTAACATTGAAATAACAAAATATCATTAAATATAATAGAAAATTATTTCAATACAAACTATTAAATACGTATATTTAAACGATAATAAAAGGTCTTGCCTCGAGTATTGTAATAATAATTGATGTATTTGTTTATTTATTTTCTAATTTTTTATGTAACGTTAAATTTAATTTTATAATGTTGTTTTTTACACACCTTTAAAATTTCACCCTTTGGTGAATTTAAAAAAATTGCTTACTTTCCGAAACACGGGCGTGATTTAGGACCGCGACTGGTAACGCCGCCGCCGCGCCGCGCCGCGTCCTGCGAGTACGGCGAACGCATTGCGGTGCCAACGAATTCGCGCCGGTCGTGGCAAACGAGAGTGTGACTTTACCAGGAGACTTATTAGTAGGGCGTCGTCGTTTTCGTTGACATCGTTCTGGTCGGGCAAACTCAAACTCGAATAACTAAATAGTACAATAATAATGTTTGGCGATAGGCGCTCGAATCTAAGTATACATGGAAAACAATGTATTCCATAACACTCTCTTCTTTTTTGGAACTTTGAAAATGTGAACATTTACCATGAAGACATGTTTTAACGGGTTCGTTCGTTCCGGTCGCCGTATTTTTTCTTAATAATAAACTAAATTTACATGCACTATTTCACAGAAATAAATTATTAAAAAAAAATTAACTAAATAATCGGAAATATTTTAAATTAAATACATATTTCAAGGCCCCCGGGTTGAGAAGCACCGGTATATCGGACGCAACGCGTTCGCCGTACTCGCAGGACACGCCGCCGTGTCAATCAAACGATACGTCGTCGTTGCGGCACACCATTTGGGAAACACTGCTTTAGACCGAATCGTGTCACCCGAAAAAAAGTAGTAAAAAAATAAAAACATTCGCACTTTAATCGATCAAAGTCCTCCTCGCGCGCGCACACGATATAAGGTCGCGAGGCGCGAAACCCGATCGGTCCCTATACCGCTGTCCATAGCTAGGTGACACGAGCAGACCGAAAACATTCGAATTCGAGGTCTCGGCACACCAGAAAAGTTATAAACACATTATACGCATTCACCCGATTTTATATTCGTATTATAAAAACCGGACGAAAATTTTCGAAAAGGTACGGCTTTTAAAAAACCACGAGCACGCCGCCGCCGCGCGAACAATAGAATAAACAATTAACAGAAAAAAAAAAAAAAAAACGGTCCGCGACGACGAAAATGCACACGCCGTGTGAAAACCCGATCGATAACCGCCGGAAAAATAAAAACAATAAAATATTATATAAATGCGCGAGAGTGTGTTTTTGGATTTAACGACGGCGCGGCGGCGCGGAAAACTATTGGAATTTTAAACCGTTTTTCGTTTTATGAATATCACGTATGCTATATGATTTTTCTCTTTTTTCATATATATTTTAATTAAACCAATACCGCGCGTTTGAAGTAAATATTATTATTAATTACGTCGTCGTCGGTTCTTTCAAACTCGCCCGCGCGCGTTCGCAGAAATAAAACTACATATTATACGAGTATATTGTTGTTGTTTTCGTAATTGCAGATAACAAAAAACATCTCTTTTTCTTACAAATAAAAATAGCAAACGCAAAATCTGACATTTACATATACAGGACGACGAAACGCCTCGTCGGGTAGATCCTGCGTCCTGTTTATCGGCGAGTTGTGTCCGATCGTATCGATCGTAGCAAACGCAACGATATTTCCGCCGCCGAAATACTTTGCGATCAACTACTCGTGAATATATTATACGGCCGCAATAAAACCGCGGCATTTCAATATTGTGTCCGTGGAAAATCCAATTTCAAGAATTCGCAAAACGCATGAAAATTAAACCGAAAGAAGAGTGTAAAAGGAAACGAAACGGCCCGTAAAACAAAAAAAAAAAACAAACACGTGTATCAGGTGCAGTCTTGGCGTTCGACCGAGGTGGTCGTCGCTCCGAGAGTAACGCGCAAACGCCCGCGACTCGACGCGATAAAATACAAATTCCGGTTGATAAAATTCGGACATGTCTTAGACCAGAGGTTCTCAAGTCTCTTTTCGAGCCAGGCCCCCCCTTTTAGTCGACCCCAGATTTTTTATTACATACTCGTAATATATATTTACATATTTTGGTTTTTTTTAATACATATAAATCCGAGCCCTAATGATGACATTTGTGTATTTTCGAAAATTCGCCTGGCCGCGTGTTTCCGCCACATTCGAATGTTCCGTAAAATACACGTGGCGTGTTCGAGATAAGAACGAAACGCGTATAGATTCTCACGCCGCCGGCGCGCTCGAAAATCACCGGCCGGCCGTGGACTATCAAACGATTTACTCGGTTCATCGGCCGAGAGTTTGTCGCAATTAATTCCGACGAAACAGTAATTAAACGCGAGCCGCGCCCGGACCGTTTCGGCACCTCGGAAAACTTTACTCTAAACGTCGTCGTCGGACGAAACTTTGACGCGGCGGCGGCGGGTTATTGCACGCGCTCGTGCAGCAAACCGATAGCACAGAGAAATATTATTAATTTATAGGCAAATAGGTAGGGATTTCGATGCACTTTGCATTGTTTTCCAAAGCTTACTGTGCAATGCTCGTCTTGTCACAAATTCGTTTTATGTACATTCGAATGAGAATAAGAAAGTTTATTTTGCATTTTTTAGTTTTTAGGTCATTTTCTTAATTTTTTAGGGCATTTTAGAGTTTTTGGAGCATTTTTTGAGTTTTTTTAAACTAATTGTATGAATTTGAAATTTTATTTTAAGATTTTTACACACCAACATGGTTTTTAAATAAATATAACAGATTATATTAAGTAGGTATTCGTAATTCGTCTTATATAATTGGCTTATCGACGATAAGTTATCGTCATTATCTTTTACTCATTTAAAACTTTTTATTGTAATTTATACTAAAATTATTAAAAAAAAAAATTTTAGATAATGAAAGCATTTTTTTAGGGCTTTAATTCCCAGCCCTACTCATAGGCGTCGACAGATTCCGAACCCGAACGAGCCGCCGTGTTTAACGGTGGCCGCGGTAAAAGGATTTCCAAAAGGACTCTCGGATTTTTTTCATCGGGCTCACGAGGATCTGTAACCGTACCCTAACGCGCGCGATCTAATAACAAAATATTATTAAATATATTTAGTTATAATATTATTTTGTTTATTTTCTTTTCTTTTTTTTTTATCTATTAACTGTTCGGGCGGGCACGTTCCAATCGGGAGAACGATTTATAGGATCGGTTACGACGGTTTTAAGAACACTTAGACTTTCGCTTTCTAGATTTTTAGCATAGGAAAACTATGACAAATTTCTCGTCGCGCGTTCGCGTACTCGAGACTACCCGGGTTTAGAGGGAGCCTAAGCGGTGCGCTTTTCGTTTTGACACGGGCAATCGAAACTTCCATCGCAATGATATTATATCATAAATGACGTCGTCGTGATAATGACAAACAAACGCGTGTGTTGTTATCGAAACACTACGACGAGTAATGTTGTTGAACGCGTTATTATAGATTATCGTATTATCGATCTAGTGCTGGTGGTGGGCACTACTACGTATACCGACGACGGGACGATATAATTGCGAATTACGGCGCGCGCGCGCCGAAAGGACAAAGCGGCCGCGAAACAATGCGCGTTATCGAAATATTAAATCCGCACGCGTGTGCCCGTCGTCGTTGTAATTATCGGCGGCCGAAACAAACGCGCAAAAAACTCTCGATCACGAAATATAATAAATAGAATAGATGTACACACTCGCGCGCGTAGATGACGCTCGTTTACGAATTTTCGGCTTTTTGAAAACTCCATCGCGTTATGCAATGTCCTGCGTTCACACTCATCGCGACGCAGCACGGTAGTATTTCAAAAAAAAAAAAAAAAAAGCACAAACGAAATTCGGTAAATCGAATTTATACAAATATAGGTTTCGGCGCATTTGTATCCTACCGTTTGTCCCGAACGACTACTATTTTTTGAACTTTGGAAATAACAAGTTCCACTTTTTAACTCGGCGCCCCCGACCGATTACCTCTCGTGTGCGCAAACGATATTTTTATATGAAAGAAAGATTCACACGTATAGTTATTTCGGCGCTTATCATTTCGGTTCTTAATGTCGTAGCGCTTTTCGAGAACATTTTTGTGTTTTTCTAGAAACAAATTATCCGGATAACTTGCCTCGAATAGGCAATCCTTCGATCGGTCTCGTTTTACACTCGTTTTTCGTCGTGTTTCTACGACGACGACGTTCGGACTCGCCGCCGACGACGCGACGACGGTCCGAGTGTTTCGTCGATATACGACGAGGTCATCCGTAACGGTTTCTCGGAGGAAGAGGAGCGATATTTACTGACCGGAAAAGCCCGGGAAACGACTTTATCGAGTCACTGTTACCTGCAGTAGTACGAGGAGACCGAACGACGTCGTCGCCGGCGAGAGTTCGATTATAGCGCCGCGGCAATTATATATCATATAATACGCGTACGTTTCTGCGGTGTCCAATTACCTCTAGTCGAGTACGCGAACTAGCAAAGTGTCGTGTTTACAATCACTCGTATCTGAGTAAACATTATTTGTCCCGCTCCTCCGCGTGTTTAAAAACATTTTAATCGTAAATTGAGGAAAAAAAAGGTAAAACGACCGTTTTCAGAATCGAAAATTCAGAATTCAAATCGCCTATTTGAAATCCCCCGGACGGACGTTTCGTAAAAAGTGCAGCAGCTCGAGTCGATCAGACGGTTTCACAGTGTAATGTTATAGGGCTCGGAAGTTATTGCACTAAAAAAAACGTTGAAAATTGATTGCATTATTGCATTAAAGAATACCCAAAACTGCACTTAAAAATTGCGCTTAAAATTTGTTTTTATTAATGGTTTTTAGTTATCACTTATAAGTTAACTAGACATTGATTGCTTATTTTTCGGCATTTTCGACTTCAATACGAAATAATTAGACACAAACGTATAATACGACGAAACACGCGACACACACTAAACGACTGAATACTGTAGACTGAAGAAGTGAAGACTTAACTAAAATTCTATAATAAACTTAAAACTACAATATAGTACAATCTACAAGTCACGATATACCGTCATATTTACCCCAACATTTCTAGACAAGTTTCTGAAAAATAATATGGGTATTAATAGTAACCGCGGCATCTATATATTTTAACATATCTCTTACCTTCCAAAAAATTAAATTATGTTATTCACGATTTACAAATATATATAAAATTGTACAAAATGAGAAAAAAAAACAACAAAATTGCATTCAAATCGAAAACATTTCTAAAGTTGCAACCGAATTGAAAAAATAGCCGAAATTGCAAAACCTTGCACTAAAAACTTTTAGATTTAAATTCGTCCTCCCATGAGATGAATTTAAAACCTACTTGGCAATAAATCCAAGGAATGGAAAAAAAAGTTGCAAATGCAACAACATCCGAGCCCTAGGCCAGTCATGTAATTCAGACCGGCGCGGCGGCGGCGGCGCGGCGTATCGGTTGATAGTTTAGATCAGGGGTCGGCAATTAATTTATATGGCGGGCCAGATATTTAAAAAAAAAAAATTTCGAGGGCCAAAAAAATCATCTTAAACATAATTATTTTTATCATTAATGTATTTATTTTCGTATTAAAAACACATTTTTTAAGACACAGTATTTAATATTTAATTATTTATAAAGTAATAATACATTCATACTATAATAATAACAAAATTTAATGAGAAAAATGACATTTCTTTTCTAAAATCTGGTACTCTTTATATATATACGTTCAACAACAACACAGATAATGATTAACCGTTATTATTGTCTCAGCGCCACATGAAATCGATTTCAATATTAGTTTAATTTTTGTTATGAAGGGTGGGGGGGGAGTGATGCAAAGGATATATCGTCGCCCTCATGCCAAAAGTGACCATGTGCAAAAAGTGACCAAGTGAAAAAAATGTTTAAGATGTCTTATTTTGGTCCTATGAAAATACGTAAAAAGTTTCCAAGTGATATCTTTATGAGTTTAGGAACCACCGAATACTTAATTTTGACCAACCAACATTTCAATATAATTCTTACGTTTAAAAATTGACTAAGTCACTTGGTCATTTCTTAATAAGGTCATTATTATATTTCATAGTTTAAAAATAATAAAAAAAAATAATAATTTATGATGTTTTCAAATAAAATGAACAAGTTTGTTGTTTGAATAATGTTTTTGTATAAAAATGATTGTAATATTAATGCATTACCCATATAAAACATAATACAAAAATAATGACCAAGTGAATTATACTTATGACTTAGTCACTTTTTAAATGACCAAGAAAAACCGTTTTCACTTGGTCACTTTTTACCATAAAATTTATTTAGTAATTCATAATTTAGTAATCATAGTAATAAATATTGAGTAAAACTAGTATACTGTAGTGTAAAGTATACTATTGCGGTTTCATTGGTACCAAGTTTATAAACATCAGTTAAATTCTCGATTTTTAAAGAAGTGCTCAACTTTTAAACTGACATTACTCAAAACTTTAAAAAACCAGTTGGTCACTTTTGGCACGAGGGCGACGATATAGGAAAATTAAGAAAATTTTTGGCGGTCCATATTTTTTCCTTCCGCGGGCCGCCTATTGCCGACCCCTGGTTTAGACAATACGACGTGAAATGACCCGGTTTCCTGGTCGGACGGATCGAACTATAAATAATAATAAATTAATGCATAATTATTACGCAAGTAATAATAACAATTCCGAGTAACCGGTACGAGATAAAATAACGTCGGAATAATCAAACGCCGTTTGTGTTTATCCTGCGAAATGTTAATTTCAGAGAAATAACACACACACACACACACGGGGAGCGAGATGAAGTTTATCATAACCGCGGCGGCGCGAAAATATAATATAAGGAAAAGGAACCGTCCGTTTCCATCCGGACACTCTAAAATGTTTCCCGGAGCGGTCGGTCGGTCGGTCGGTCGGTCGGCCGGCCGGCCGGCCGGGGCTAAACGAAATATGTCGTAGTTAGCGAGGTGTCATTAGCGTGGTCGTAGTTACGCGCACAACTTACGCGGCGGTTTCGACCCTATACACCTGCGTAATGGATTGGCCGTGACCGACCGCAAAGTTTATTAACGATAATCGTCGTACTGTGCGCGAGAGCGCGCATCGATTGATTAAATTTATAATTATATAACGCGCGCGCCATAATCTATCGATTTATCGCCGCCGGCCGCGAATCGGAGAAGGGATTTTTCGTTTGTTTTGGTCGCCGACCACGCGCCATCGACAGCGGTGGGACAAAACGCCTATGAAAACACACATTATCGCGTCGTGCACGACGCGGATATTCGATAGCGCGATTACGTATGCGATGAACGCGATCATCATAAATGTCCGTATACGTTTCGCGGAGGATCGCGTTTCAAGACGACGACGACGACGACGTAGTTGTTGCTACCGAAAAAGGACGAGCGCGCGACGAATGTTTCGAATTTCAAACGTAAATGTAGATTCCGCGTAACGTCGTGTACGTATAATAATAATAATAATAATACCTACGTATGACGTGCACGAGTCTTATCGCGTACTGCGAATATTACGCTCGCTGTGTCGCGCCCGAGATAAAACAACAACACTGTCTGACGCGAGAACGGTCTACTATAAACACGGGGCGGCGGCGACGACGACGACATAGAAACTCCGAGATCGACTGTAAATTATTATACCGCGTCGTTTTTTGCGCTCTCTCCGTTCTTATTATTTATTTGTTCCCTTTTATCGCCTTAGAATACTACGGGAGTTCCTATGGTTTAGACCAGCGTTTCTTAAACTTCAGGGTTCCGCGAAGCCTAAGTAATTTTTTCAAAATTTTCAAGAAAATTACTCAAAAATGTCCAACTAAAGATTAGTAATGGGGAAAACATCGACGAAAACAAAATACCGCAACAGACGGTTGATGCCGAACCTAATATGATAATACAACTTTCATCAATAAAGCCCAATATTTGTAATAATAAAAAGCAATTTCACGCATCTCGTTAAGTAATTATTATTTAAGTATTATTATATACGATTATTATTATTTTTATTTTTATTTTTTGCAAATAATCCTAAAAAAGCTTAAAAGCTAAAAAACAAAGTAGGGGTTCCACGATATAAAAATGGACGTCAAAAAAGGTTCCACTGATAAAAAAGTTTAAGAAACGCTGGCTTTAGACATTTGAATATCCATTGACACCGCGAGAGCGACCGACTTCGCGTCCTCCAGCCGTGGTGTTTACAAACGACGATAATAATAATTAGTCCAACAAAAAATACCCCCTTCTCGTCCGTCACAAAAGGATAAACGATCGACATAACCTATCGTCGCGATTCATAAAGTTACGAGATAATATTAAATAATAAGACATTTTTTTCGATTCGACAGTGAATTTCATGTTCTAAAAGCAATAGGAAACAAACACCGAATAATCGCTATTCGCCACGATTCAAAATAGTTAATGAAATCAAAAATCGGTCCGCGAAAAAAGTAAATAGCGCCCGACACGAAAAGTGATTTTTCACTGATAATTTTCTACGATAATTCAGCAACTTCGTCCTCTCCCGCCGTGTTTACGACATCGAAAATTAGTCCTCTAAAATATTATTATTTTAAACTATTTTATTTTAAACTTTTTTTTTAGATTTATACTAAAACTATGTATTTACAGTTTACACTACTTGTAATAGATTTTTATAATGCATTTTTAAAACTTTTTATTGTAATTTATACTAAAATTATTAAAAAAAAAAAAATTTTTAGATAATAAAAGCATTTCGTGGTTTTTAGGGCATTATTTAGAGTTTTAAGGTCATTAAATTCTCAGCCCTAATAATAAGCGTGCGAATTTGTTTTAGAACGAATAAAACGACTGATAATTTATCTACGTACGTAAACATACATTTGTTAAAAGACGACTCGCTTAGAATATAAATTATTAAACATATTGTCACTATCGGACGGTAACCGACGCGAAATCCTCTCCGAACGGCGGCGGCGGCGCAAAGTCGAGCGACTACACACACTCGCGCGCGCGCGATAATAACAATAATAATAATACGACGCGACGTGTGCCTCGCATAATCCGCCGCGCCGCCACCGCGTCGACACGCCGTTAAACGTGCTAATCGCTGCTTGTCTGACACGGTATTGGACACGCGCGCTTTCTCCTCTCCTCTCGTCGTCCTTATCCAATGTCTAACGAAAACAGTCTCTCGCGTGCGCGCACGTCACCGGCGTCCTTTGCAGAGGCGTCGTCGTCGTCGACGTATTATTATAATAATATATAAATATTATATTATACGGTTCGACATCGGTTTTACAGACGAATACACGGGGAATAATAATTTCCACGAGGTTCGCCGCGCCCGCGAGGCACGCGTAGTGGCATAGTTTACCTTATGTGCTCGTATGCTCGTCGACGGCGGCGTACCTGCGCGCCAGAAACGCTGGTAATTTTAATTAATGCAATCAAAATATGATAATTTATTCCGGCGTATCCTCGACACCGCCTCGCCGCCGCGGTGGTCGTTTTCCCAGCGCATTATATTAATACTCGGCGGCGGCGGCGGTGCCAGAAGGGATCAAGTCCTTCTGTTTGTGATTTAATAATTTCGCGTCGGTACGACTTGTCCCGTAGGCCGTCGCGACACACAATATAATATACTACTACTACTACTACGACGACAACGGCGGCGCTCGTCTATATTTATCGGATATTTGTCACGATTTCCCACAGGCTCGTTTCGCCTCCAATCGATCGACTCTTGAACCCGTTCGTATTGGTTTTTCATCGCGGGCGAGACGCGCCTCTAAACTACCCCTAACTTCTAGGTTCTCAAACTTTTTCGTTCGCGGAGCCCCAAAAATCAGAAATGTCCATTTTCCAGACAACAATAATTCATAAAAAAAAAAAAAAAAACGATGTCGATTCTAAACTATTATTGCTTTTTATTTAAAAAAATTAACTCAATTATCGTACAATAATTCAACTAAGAAATATAATTTGAATTTAATTAATAAAAATATGCCCAGGGAGCCACGGATCCCCATAGATCAGTGATTCCTAACGTGGGCGCTACCTCCCCCTAGTGGGCATTTTTTATTTTGAAGGGGGTGTTTTTATGAGGGGCGCTCATCTATCATTTAAATTTTTTTTGTTTATAACCGATTGTAATGAAATGTAAAGCTGCGTAGAATAAAATACCTAATGAAATCCACAGAATTACGTAGGTATAATAATATTTATAGACACTTAAATAATATCAAAATAATTAATATCTTGGCTGATACTTGACGATATTATTGTCTTATCGGAGTTATCGTATAGATTCCGAAAATTAACTAAATATTGTAGCGTTAAAATGTTAAATGATATTTCGTCTTAACCCTACACTGCATAAAGTATCACCCATGATACAACCATGAAAATTAAAAATAACTGCCGTTTCTATAACAACAAAGGTTTAGCGGTCTTTTTGTTAACATCTTCATATATTTACCCACACATTATTTATTTGATAAAACGTCTTTGACATCAGCTGTGTATTAGTAAAATCGCTATCAATAATTGTTATCAACAACAGAAAAACGTATTTTTTAATTCAATTTTAAAGTGGAAAATATTATCATAACTAACAAAAAAATAAATATTTTCTTACTCAGTTATGTGTTGAGATTGTTTTTAAATTGTTTAACCTCATATTAATGGTAAGTAGTATACATTTTTATTCATTTTTCACATGTATCACATATTATGATACATTATGCATTACCTAGTAACAAATATAATTGTATCACAGATGATATCATTACAGAGATAATTACTTTGTTGAATAATTTTATTGTTTGCAATAATTCTTATATTGGAAGTCTAATTACCAATACTATAACTATTACTATTTGAATGTATTTGAACTATTTGAATTAAAAAATAAAACGTTTATCGTTTTAAAAAATTGATTGGGGGGGGGGCGGTGTGAGATTTTTAAAATCTAAAAGGGGCGTTGAGTAAAAAAAAGGTTGGGAAACACTGCCCTAGACTACTCGCGGAGCACAGTTTGAGAACCGCTGTCCTAGGATCATAATATTATATAATAAATCAGAGAGAAAACAGCCGCGTGGACTTTTTGAAAATACGTAATTAACAATCCGGCGGCGGCGGCGGCGGCGACGCGTACACTCGAATTATTATAATAATAATAAAGTGAAATTCGAATAAAATATTATTAATGCCCGCGGTGTACGCGCCGGGCCATAAAAACGCGATCGCAGCGCCGCCGCCGCCGCGGGGTCATCTGTTGCACCTGTTTAAGTTGTATAATATTTATATTCCGTTTTAAAAGGGTACGATTTAATTTCGTCGTTCCGTCAAAAGCATCAACATCTGTACTGGACGCGACGACCACCGCGTTACAAAGTTTATACGCGCCGGCGGCGGCGCCGAAAAGGCAACATCGACGAAATAATAGTGCTGTTAAATTTACAAAAATAACCGAACGAACTTTCCGCGTAAACGTAAATATAACAATAACGAGCCATGTTGTCGACGTACACACTCATCACGTACGTCTTACATCACTCGACAAAACGATATTTGCATTTTTATTCTTCCATAACTCTCGATCGTTTTTTCGTATTCAAATCGTATGCGAACATTATTATCGATTAATATTTTGTATTTTTATTATTATCGTTTAAACGTAGGTACTCTCGCGCCCCGCGGGGCGCAATTTAATTTAAAAATATAATTAACTATTCATATAGTACCACGCGTAGGTATAATATATTGAATTTTCTTTTCCAAAGTCAAATATTGTTTTACATAAATTCTATTATTATTATCATCGTGAGCTCCATAAAATTGTTGAAAAAAAAAAAAACTCGACTTGGATTTTAATTTATACACGTTTTATTAGCTTTTCGCAAACTCTTCGTTTTCTAACACACATAATATTCCCGAATGAAATCCAACTAAACAAATACGTTTTATAACGTATACTTTAGGCTGCAACAGTATTTAACCGTTAATTGAAATCGAACAGAGTAAATAAAAGGTTTTTTTTTTATCGAATCGCTTATTTGAAAAGATAAAACACGTAATTCTGGTTCGATTGGCAAAAAATTATCCGGCGGCGTTACCTATAAAATAAACTAAAATCATAAAGCTTTCTTTCTTTTTTTTTATAATAATAATGTAGTCTTGCGACGACGACGGCGCGGCGTTCTCTCGTTTACGATCGTCGCGTATAATATTATAATGATTACGTGTCACCGTTTTTTTTTTTTTTTTTTGGAAACGATCGCGTTTAGAACGGAAAATAAAATAGATCTGCTCCGTCGTCTTATCGAAAACCAATATAGAGAAATCTCTAATCAATTATCGTCGGATTGACTGTCGGTGACGGCCGCGATATCTAGATAAATGCCAGAGGGTTTTGCGAACGCAGTGTATTCTATTGGCCATGACAAAAGACCACCGACGGTGGCTTATCCCGTCGTCTCGTATCCTCGTTTAAGTCACCTACAGGCACGACGTCTAATCGAATATCGGTCGGCGGCGGGAGAGGATCGAGTGGAAAAGGGAATAAAAAAGGACAACGTCAAGTGACGAAGAAACAACTACGAGAGACATTGTGCTTCCGTCTGGCCGGTGTAATTGAACTTTTCGACGAAAAACAAATAAACAAAACGTACCGCCGCCGCCGTCGTCGTTATTAAATAACGAAAAACTAAATATTCGAACGGACTTTTAAAAAATCAAATAAATACCGACGGCAAAACACACACACACACACACACACACACACACAGACAATGGGAAAAAGCCGAACGATTTACGTACCGGAAAATTAACACGCGGGCTAATTGGATCAATGTTGTCCGGTAAAAATTATGATTTGTGGATATGCATTTATGTATTACGCGCGTTATATTATAATAATATATAATAACGTGTCTATATTTGCGTTTGATTTATCTTTTATTATTATTTTTGTCGGTTATATTAAGCCCGGGGGAATTATGAAATAAATAAAAAAAAAAAAAAAAAAAACCAGAGACAGGGACCGAACAAACTCCCGCCCCCCCCCCCGTGTACGCCGCGCCGCGCCGCTTTCGCCCGCCCGCACGGGTTTTTATTTATTTATTACAACAATACGGGAACCCGCAGAGCCCGAAAACGATATTCGCGCGATATATCCCCACTATACTACGACGCGTGAGATAACAGAATTAACGTTTCGCATTTGATTGAAATATTTATACGCGTCTGGGCGAAACGAGCACAGGTGAGCTCTCACAAAAGGGTTTCCGCCGAGCCGGAAAATCGGGGGGAAATTTCCGTAGATTAGATCGAGAAAGAAGACCCGGCAGGGAGAGTCGTATTGGGTTCGAGCCGGTTCGCGGTGCTCGCGTACATCGTCGAATCGATTTTCGACGGGGCGATAAAAAAAGGAAATATCCGCGCGCGCGTATATAGACGGGATTTCGTCGGGATCAAAAGTTTTCGGTTCGCTGCTACGAGACTATAATATTATTTTACTGCGCGACGTATTGTGTGTGTGCCGTCGAGAAGAGCAAAACCGGAATTTAAAGCGACCGAAATGGAATCTATGATGACGATGATGAAAAAAAAACCAAATTCCTTCTACGGGAGAGAGCGGGAGAATTAGAGATTTACGAACGCTGGGAGAGACGACGTACGCGCGCGCGCGCGCGCTCCGTCATACCGCGGGACCGAGGGAGAGAGAATTTTAAGGGCCCGACGCGCAAATCGCGCAAAGCCGATTGCCGAGTCTCCAAATGCCTAGGTCAAGATGGATTTAATTGTCTTCGGATGAGACGCGTATAGTAAAACCGAATCGTACGGGGTACAAATAAGGAGCGCGGGTAGAAAGTGAACGTCTTACACTCTATATATTTAGGAACTCCGAGTGCAAGCCCGCGGGGGATTCGTTTCGGCGGTATAAACATTATACGATCCCGAGTGGAATTAAGGACTCGCAAACGACGACGACGATAATAATAATAATAACAATAATAGTATTAATAACATGTCATCCGCGAAAATATGCTCGACAAAAAAAAAAATAATAAAAAAAAACGAAAACTCATCGTGTGCCATTTCGGAGGGAGAAAAGTACTTTTTCTTTCTTTTTTCTTTTACTAATCTCGTGCGTTCTTCCTTTTCTTCGAGAAAAAACTCGAACCCTACTGTGTCAAATCAACTGTACCGACGACGACGACGACGACGTGTATGATGTGAAGAAAAACAACTAATCGAGTGTTGAACTCGAAGAAATCGACAACAATTGTTATTGTTCGCCGTAATTAATTACGGTAAAATGAGAAAAAAAAACACACAATTATTATTTTATCATCTAATCGATAGTTTATGACCAAGGCTCGGAACTTTATGCACTAAAAAGTACTCAAATATGCGCATACATATGCGTTAAAAAACATCATAATATGCGGTAAAATATGCAGTAAAAATTTGGGAAATATGCAAAAATATGCAATTTATTGAATAATAAATAAATATACAAACAAATACTGATAACGACCTAATGGTTAAACTTAATTCTTTACAAATTACCTAGGTTATATAATTTATTTATATCATGGTACAGAATATATGAATGCCATGGTACATTTGGATAACAATAAATACGGGCCGGCCGATCGGCAGTCACTATTTCGAGTTCTCAGTACTAGAAATGATATAAATATAATTGTTAAATGCATTGGGAGCAATACAAAAATAGCCGTTGACGTATTTTTCAATGGATTTATTTTGTAATATATCTAATATTTTTTTGTTAACTATAAATTTGTAAGGAAAAAATATTGTTTTCGTTAAATCTATGAAATATGCATAAAAACGTTCTAAAACCTATACAATATGCAAATTCGTACAAAAAATAACGAAATATGCAAAATTATGCAACAAAAATTTTTGTATTTGGAATATACATACTATGGATCAAATTTGTATCGAACTAGAAGTTCAATATGCACTTTCTAAACAAATATGCAAATGCCTAAAGTTCCGAGCCTTGGATTATGACGTTGTAATCGACGATTTATTCGTATTGTCGTCGTCGTCGGTTGACCAAAGACGGTTTTTCGTGTCGCGCTTCCTTCCGTTGGGCGCGCGATCGAGAAGCCGTAAAAACGTTTTTTTTTTTTTTTCTCCGAACGCTTTATCGACGAACGCGCGATTAAAAGCGTCTCGTTTGTCCGTACAAACGCTGTCCTCCTCCGATAAGCCGCATAAGATCGAAGACGATTTTTCAAAACCGCTCTTATATACCCGTCTACTTTTGTTTTTCACTTTCCGATCGACAGGATAACGCGCGTGTCGCCGCGTCGTCCTCCGACAGACAACACACGACCGTCGACGTGCGTGTAATGCACTGTACAAAGATTGCGTGATTGGGTAAATCGAAAACCGTGCGCCGTCCCTGCAATACGGGCACATGAATAATTGCTTTTAAAGTTTTAACATACGATCAACCTCGACAGAAACTTATATACTTATACTGTTCGGACGAACTCGGCGACTGTTAAAAACCTATAGATTGTTTTTCGATTCTCTTTTATCGGTCTTTTTTTGCTCTCCGCATAATTGCGAGACATTAGTCTTACTTCCGAAACGATCGAGATTATATTATATCGATTCTACGAAAAAAACGTTCGGCTAAAAACGCCAATTATTATCCTCTAGTACGCACCTCGGCTTTCGTTTAAACTCCAAAACGCCGCGTCCGGCGCGATAAAACGCAAAAGCTCTCTTGGTCGGTCGGACCCGAGTCGACTGTAGAAACTATCGTCCGACCGATTTTGGCCCGTTCAAACGTGGAGTTTTATTCATCTAACAACAGTCAAAATTCGACGTCGGTCGTCGTCGAAACGCGCGTTTTCGAAACCCTCCGCAGGACGAAATTATATCGCGGTCCGAAGGAGACGGAGAGGAGAAAACGGACGTCGTGTATTGGGGAATTAGACAAAGCGGGGTGGGGTATGCGCAGGACGGACCGGTTTTGGTCAAACTCTGTACCTTTCTTCCGTGGGATAGACTGCTATAGTGCGTAAAATAATAATTTAAAACCGAAAAGAAACAGTGAAAAGGACAGAAATATTTTGGAAAAAAAAAACGACAGAGTTCCCGTGGTCGTCGAAACGCGCGTTTTCCGCGCGAATCGAAACCCTCCGCAGGACGAAATTTTATCGCGGCCCGAAGGAGACGGCGAGGAGAAAACGGACGTCGTGTGTACAGGTGTTTTTCGCTCAAAAGGTCAACGGCTCTTACGGGGTTCGGCCTCCGGACCGACGGAAACGCGTCCGCGGCGGCAGAGGTCGCGACCGGAAGTTTATGCGCGCGCGTGTGGGCGGCCGACGACGACGTTTCGCAATGAAAACCGCGGATTTTCCGACGAACGTTTTATTTCCGTGCGGGCCTTTGCTCGTCTCTGTCTGTCGTCGCGGACGTATATTATTATCTCGATGTTCCGCGGCGATCGTCTGGACATTAATCTCCGCGACGATATCGGCTTATTCCGGCAGCCGCGAATTCTTTTCGCGAAGATCCTTTTCGATTCGTTCCTCCGTTCGTCCTTGTCCGTCCGAAACGCACCGCACGCGTCGCCGAAAAGTCCCGTTCTCGCGTTCTTCATCGAGTTTTGTCTTTTCGATTCAGGCGAGCACCCGGGTGACTATATAGTATGTATAGTTGTACATGTGGTTCGTCAGTTTGTAATTTCTCCGAAATTCTCTAATCGTTTGGACGCAACGTGAAATATTTTTCTCTTTTTCACAGAATAATAAAATTCAAAAAGAATATCGTCTGTGAGATGGGGACATTAACCACGCACCTAAAAACGACTTTTGATAATTACATTATTATATCACATCTACCGTTGACAAGCTGTCCCCTTTAGATTTAAAGGCCAGATCGGTGATTCCCAACCACCCGGACAAATTAAAAAAATAAAAAATTATACTTTCGTTTTTATAATCGGCCGTTTAATTAAACTATAAAAAAGGCTATTATTTAATGATATCGCAGTGTGTTTATACAATATTATTATGTATACGCAATAAGTTATTCAAAAAACGAAAGCCGCAGCAGAATCGCCCCCTCAAGTAAAACTCACCCCTCAAAAGTAAAAAAATCCCGCGAGGGGTTGGTATCGCGACACCGTTTTGCGACACGGCCAGAACGGATTTCCAGAAACCGTAAAACGCATATAACAATATATTATATTTAATACGCGTCGCGCGTGACGGCGCGGCGGCGTCGACGCGGAGAGAGAGTTCATTAGTTTCAATCGAATCAGTCATAAATTCGTTATCCGCGGAGAAACACATCCGGACTGCGAGCGCGCGCGGCATTAATCCAATTCCCGACAGAGGCGCGCGCCCGCGTCTGAATCGGTACTTTTTCGATTCGTTCGGAATCGCGTAATTCGAAAAAAAACTTTGACGTCGGCGTTTTATTTTCATAAGCGCGATTATAAACGCGAGCGGTTCGTTATTCGACCGTTTGAGATTTTCCGACGGAGATTTCCGCGAACCAGCGACTCCGTGACTCGCGTATACGTACGACGGTGTTTGCTCGCTATTCACTCGATTATTATTGACTTTGTCGTCTCGCGAACTCGCGTGGTCGTCGCCCAAAAGTAAAATCGTTCTGTGGAGTTTGAAATGAACAATTATCGGTATGACCTCGGCGATAAGTAATCGCGAGGGTTTCTCGGTGTTCGCATATATACTTTTGTCGACCGTTTTTGATTCGCGTGTAAATTAAAATTTAGTTTTTGGAAAACGTCGAATCGCAAAATCTATCGAAACATAGTCCGGCGAGGATTTCATTAGAAATGTGTACACGTCGGCTTATTCGCTGAGAAAAATCGGCGTCGGGTCGCTAGCACAGTTGATTTGTTAAATGATATGATTAATTGATACAACCATAAATCGATTGTAAAAACTATAGTGTTTTATATGCATACGATCATGAATATTAATTCGGCGCGGGGTTAATTCATTTTTGTCGTTGTCAACACCAAATAAATGCATTTTTACAGCGGCGAGGTCGAATATTCAACTGAAATTACTGTTTCGCCAACTATATAACAATAATATGTTAAATGCAACGACGATTGAATCACATCTCTAAATAAATAAGGTTGTAACGAGACATTTCACTAACCGATAAATAAAATATGATTACAACAAACAATAGTTCTGTAATAATACTAGTTCAAATAACTATGTAAACAATAATCAAAATATATAACATTGTCTGATTTTTCGTTTCCCATACATTCCAATACGATTTTTTCTCGTAAGTATTACCAAACCGAGTTCAGTTTATTCGATGGCGAAGGATAATGTTATAATAGTAACCAGAATAATCGATTTGTATTTTTAACCGAAATCACTGTTACTTTCGTGATTATATTTCGGTTACCAGAACAAACTTTTTTTTCGGCAGTGATATGACACGAACCGCCGCCGCCGCCGCCGCGACTAGGTCAAAGTCAAAATCATGTACTCGCAGACCGAATTATCGATAATCGTAATATTATCCGTCGAGCATCGTTACATAATAGTATTATTACATATTCGGAACGGAAAACCGACCGAAACTCGGCCGGAGAACACGGGAAACGTATATGGGTTTTCCGATAATTTCGATCGCGACGAGCTCACTATTTTATTAGTAGAATATCAGTTCACTTGCGCGAAAAGGAATTCGGTCTCTGCGGGGGAGTTTCGAACGAACGGGTGTCCGTCCGCGCATTTTCCCGTCGATATTATATCGAAACGGTTCGTTTCGCGAACACGCGTTCGGCCCGGTCAGACTGCACCGCGTCCATATCGGTTTTGAAAGATTACCGTCCTCGAAACAAAAGTAATTTAATCAAAAAAAAAAAAACAAAAATATATTACGGACCAGGACGGACGGACCTCGTCGTACGCGAGAGCGCCGCTGCCGCCGCCGCCGTTTATTCGATGATTAGATCGATTCGCGTGAACGTACGTACGTAGTGCCAACTCATCACGCCCCGCGCGAGGTGTCCTACCTGCCCGCCTTCCATCAACCCCTATCGCAGGGGGTATTGTTTGGAGGAAAAATCAACCGAACAATACTTCAACGGCGAGGGGGTTTGTTTTTCACGGCCGAATGTCCTCTCCTCCCCCGCGACGTAATAATATTGTTATTATAATTACTTTTTGTCGTATTACTTCCGAACGGATTATTCCGACGATACGCCGCCGCCGTCCGCGTTAATGTTTAAAGTCGATCGTATATATATATACGTACGTAGAAGAACGGCGGACGTTAAACGATTCCCAGAGACCTGAGCCAATTATTATAAATTATTGTTTCCCCGTAGTGTTTCGGTCCATTAATTGGAATTTATTCATTTATTTCGTCCGTTAAAATAATACGGTGCGACGGCGCCGCGCCGCGTCGCCCGCGAAATCAATGAATTTCTCGGGCAAAACAGCGAGAGCCGACGACGGCGGCTTAGCGTACAGCAGAGCAGAGCGGTCCGACTGAAGAAAGAAAACGAAAAACGAAAAAAACACCCAAATTTCCAGCGTAATCTTTTTGTCACCAAGTGGAAATTCAATTTACTCGGGCAAACAAGAGACGGTTTTTAATAAACTTATAAATATTCATCAGAATAATGTTCGGCGAAAAACGCATAAACAAAAGGAATTGCGAACGCGAATTATTATTATTTCGAGGACTTACGCGCGCGCGCGCGCTCGCGCAGTTGTTCGCGAGTATAATACTTGAAGCGAAATAATACGAAAATAATACGCCGCGAACAGTTACAGTTTGTCATTTTGTCGGCGAAATTAATTGGACAATTTTTTCTCGCCAAACTTACCGCCGCCGCCGCCGTGTTCGTGTCGTTCGCGGCCCTCTGAGTTTTCCTCTCTCCGTCATAATCGACCGAACAATTTTTTATTGTAAACGCCCCTTTTTATTGTCGATCGGCCGCCAACTCAACAACCCCTGAACCGATTTCGCTAATTCTTTTTTTATAATATTCCTTGAAGTACGAGGACGGTTTTTACGGAGAGAAATATTAAGAAAATTCGACCCCTAAGGGGGTTAAAAGGGGTGAAAAGGGTGAGACTAGAAAAATTCGCCTGGCCGGAACCGCTGGAGCTTTGAGTATGAAATTTGGTCAACAGTTTCGTTTTATATAGTGGAGACCCCGTGGGAAAGGATTTTCCTAAATTCGACACCTACCGGAGTTAAAAGGGGTAAAAATGAAAAAAAAACTGATAAAATAAAAAGTTATACTGCACACGGGCGAAGCCGGGTTATTCAGCTAGTATTATATAATATATCCATTATTATAATTGCACGTTTTCCGAACGATTCGTCTCGTTTGATACGGAAAAAAAAAATAGTCACTACACTACTACCTACGCGTCACGACTGAATAAAATAATACGTCGAAATATTAAATAACACACATTATAATATTAATTTTAATATCATTAAACTCGCGTACTTATTTCCATATATTATACGCGGTATACGTACGTACGTATACCGTACGCGCCATGTTATATTTTTCATTAAAAAAACTTTAGTTTTTTCTTTCTGATAATACGTGGCAGTTTTTTTTATTCCTTTTCAGAAAGTCCGCGAATAAAGAAAAGACCGTGTTTATTCAACAACGTTCAGTTACGCGCCGTAAGGAACAAAAATACTTTACGATTATTATCGCAATGCGTTTCAACAACGACAACAACAACAACAACGGGTTGTGATGGACATTTTTTAATGAAACGACTACACCCCTGTGTCGTCAAACGCGCGCGCGCGCGCACAATTACGTTTTCTAATCCGTATGAAGAGTCTTGGGGATTTTTTAATTTTCTCTCTTTCTCGTTGTGCGAAACTTTTTTCTCGCACAAAACAACAATACCGGGATTGTTCGGTCTTATCAGAACTGCGCTATCGTCCGTCCACCACCTGTTGTGAATGGACGCGTAAATAAAAATGTTAAACGCACACACTCGCGCGGCCGAACGACGAGCGCACACGGTTTTTTTTTTTTTTATTTATTTTATAGCACTTTTCATTACGATAATAGCTGCGCGACTAACAGAGAGAGAGAGAGCTATTACATTAAGAAGATAATACCTTTATTATTGTTTTACGGCAGTGGCATTTATTTATTTTTTTAATTTTTCGAGTTCGTGTCGTCATTGCGATAATATTATGCACTAATCACCGCCGGTGATTTAAAAAGGACTCGGTTCGTTTCGACCGATCGGGCTGCAGGAGTGCACGTCGTCGTCGTCGATCTCGACGAAATAGACCACAGGTGGCCGACATTTTTTCGAATAACCTTGCACAGAGTGCATATTATAAACTAATTACTAAAAAATAAATAATAATTTCTAATTTGGTACTAATTACTCAAAATTCTAACACGATCGACCGTTTGGCCGGTGTGCCGCCGGAAAGTCCAAATGTGTCGCGCAAAGTACTAATTTATAATATATTAAACGACACAAAACGTCGTCGTCGTCGTCGTTGACACGATTTACAAAAATTAAAATTGATATCATTTATATGACGAAAAAAATAATAGATTATCTCGGCTCTATCGCTTTGGATTTTATCATTATCCGTTATTGATAAGTAGGGCTCGGAAGTTGTAGGAGCTAAAAAAGGTAAAATATGCATGCGAATATGCACGAAAAAATTGCAAAATATGCATTGAAAATGTTAAATATGCAAAAAAATTATTCTGAATTCCAAAAATAAAATACATCAGATGTTGTTAATATACATAAAAACTATTGATAACTAAAACAAAATTACAACTGGTTGGCATTTTGACATCTTATTGAGCTGAAAATAAAATTAAAAAATATATTTTATTCAGTATTTATTTTAATTACGAAAAAAATACATGTTTTCTAATAAGTACCTGTTAAGTTATTGCATTGAACCACCAATACTTTCTTAAGATTTTCTATTTCAAATGAACGACGATTATTCGATAGAAGATTTTGGAAAACGATCTTTCAACGTCAGTTGAAGTCATCGGAGCATATTTATAAAATTTTAAAAATCATTGCCTGCCAACTCATATACAGGTTAAGAAAGAAAAAAATCAATTTTTTTGGAATAATATGAAATAAGCATAATATGCGTATAAATCAATGAAATATGCACTTTTTTAGCTAAAATTGGTAAAATATGCAAAATATGCATTTTCAATTTTCAATTTATTAACTCGCAATTGTATACTTCAAATTTCTAGCTAGTTCTGCTATAAATTGAGATCATACAGAACAATATGCAATTCCTACAACTTCCGAGCCCTATTGATAAGCGTTGGTCTGTCGATATTTTCGTTTGTTTTTAGACAGTGTTATACAGTGTTATTAATATTATCCGTTATTTTGATTTTTTTTTTTTCATCGTTTGTCACAAAGTGTGAAATATTTTAATACTGTGTGTCGTCGCCTCCATAGTGCAAAGGTCGAGAAACACTGCCGTAACCGATACGAGTTTCAAACCGTCGCTCGTCGGTAATTATATTAATACGAAATACGATCGCGTTGTGTTGGAACAAAAACCGAAACCGCAGCGACTGAAATAACAATATTTTTGCCGCGGTCGTTATTTTTAAACTTCTTCGATTTTTTTTTTTCCCGGTCGAATTTATAACACAACGCCTATATAACGTCGACTCGATAAAATCACGGGCAGCGAGAGAGACGACACGTTTTCGCGGTAAATAATACTCGATAATATTATTAGTATTCTCCGTAGTTGGTCCGTCGACGACGACGGCCGTTTGAATAATTTTTTAACCGCTCGTAATTTTCAATTTTAATTTTTTTAATTCGATCGTTAAATATACGTATTATTTAAAATGTCGTCGGTTTTTATGGCGTAAAACAAAAATTACCTTTCGACGATTCGGAGCGTTTTAAAACTCAGATCGCATTTTACAACGCGTTCGACAAATGATTTCCAAAAATAATAATCAATAATACTGCGACCGAGTTTTCGAATTTAAAAACTATTAATCGGCCGACATTATTTCCCCCGACGCACACATGTACCTGTTTTGTCTATACGCTGCGCCGTCTTGGTCGAGAAAATATTTTAATGTAAAAACACGTCGTCGTCGGAAAAACGAGAAAATACTCTGAATAATATTATACCAATTAATTCGAAATCTTTTTATGGTTTTTTTTTTCTCTTACTCTCCGAGTAATCAATTGATTTACTTTTGTGTTTTGTTTAAACGTCGCGAAATAAACGACCGTCAAACGGACGACACAATGCAAACCGAACGCAAAACGCAACGCGAATATAAATCGCGAACGTCGTTCTCTTATGAATAATGCACGAACGGCGACGCGGGACGTTTTAAATGTTTTCGCGCACTACCTTTTAACGTTATTCCGGCTGATAAACCGCAATCATTTTATATACTCGTATTATATATTTTTCTCTTTTACACCGGTGACGTTTGAAAAAGACACGCGGCGCGTTGTCCCCCCGGCGCGGCGGCGGCACGAAAACGTCCTTCCCCCGCCCCCGATCGATTCGCGTCCTTAAAAAAAAATTATTAATAACGTTTCGCCATTTTTATTCCGTAATAATAATATACTTCGTGTTTTCCGGCCGCGTATTGTGTAATACTACGCGTACTCTCTCTATCTCTGTTTCGAGAAACTTTTTTAATTTATAGTTGGAATATTCTTTTCGTCTTGTTTTCGATGCTCTTATTTCGGTTCTCGTTTTTACATAATTCATTTGCTCGTTCCTTTTTTTTTTGCCCGTTTTTTTCTTTACACTTTAAATCGAGTACCTACCCTCGTATACATTTCGAACGAATGTAAATTAAATGTTATTTTATTTCCGTCCGCAATACACCGACCGACCGACCGTGTTATTATTATTATACGAGTATAGGTAATAAAAACTACGTGCGCGCCAGACGTTTTGCTCGGCTAACAAAACGTTTATATAATAATAACAGCGCAGTACTCGGATATATTTGTCGTTATTATTATTATTATTATTACTAATACTATTCGAAACTCAATTACGTGCTCGGCCGAACGCATTCCGTACGGCGATTACGATACTATATAACGGTTCTTATATATTCTGATTTCGCGACGAACAAATAACGCACATCGTACGTACGCATGTATACGTAATATTGACTCGTGTTCGGCGCTGTTTTTTTATTTTTTCCCGTTCTTCTCGATTTCCGCACACGACGCGAGGGGATGGATTCGTCGGGGAGGAGCGAAAAAGAGCAAGAGAAAAAAAAACCTAATAATAAACAGCCTCATAGATCAACTCGAGAGAGAGAGAGAGAGGGAGAGCGAGCGAGCGCGAGTTCCGGTTACGTTGAATAATAATAATAATTTTGTTTTTTTTTTTTCTCTCTCTTTCCCTCCGCGTCCATGAAATTTTTATTTCACACGCTCTATACACCGAACAGGTGCGTTGCAATCAAATAGATGATGTGTTGAATATTTCAACACCGACCGCTTGTCAAGACGCTGAAACCGTTCGTTGCCGCCGCCGCCGCCGCCGCCGCCGCCGCAGCCGTCACCGGCTCTTGTACGGGGCGTTATAAATATGAAAGCTCTTTTCCCCTTTTTTTTCGCTCGTGGTGCAAGATTATTTACGCGTATACGAAGAGATAAAAATACGAGGCGGGCGGGCGAAACGTATATAGACGAAACGTCGTCGTACGGCGCATTAAGTACGCGACGAAAGAGAGACGGGTAGAAAATGGCATATCGTCCCGCCCGGAAGAGGTACATTCAGCGGCACAGGCCTCGCGGTATAAAGAATGCGGCGTAGGATGGTTAATGTATCGGTCTCTCTCTCTCTCTCTTTCTTCCTTCGGTCGTTCGATAATAACAAGGAAATCTTATGCGCTTACCGAATCGACCTGAAAGGAAATAAAATACGCGTACGTATATTAATCGTGACGACGACGACGACGCGCGTGTTGGAAAACGTTTTTTGAATTTTTCCACGCCGACCGGCGGCGGCGATCGTCCAATAATATTAGGTGTTTATGCCAACACGCGGTCAAACGCGACATCCAACTGTCGGGAGCATGCGCAGTAGAATTTTTCCGTTCCAACTGAAACACGCAAACTCAAACTGTCGGACGGTCGTTCCGACACGTTTTCAGACCAGTTTACGACCGAAACGCTGTATCCGTACATTTATTATTTATGTTATCGATAATTCGGCAATGCCCGTCGATCGTTTGTTGGTTCGCGTTTGAATTTTTCACGAAAACCTTAACATCCGTACGTTTGTAAGAAGACCATTCTATATGAAATCTATCGTTTTGATTTTCAGTCAGAAACGTGGTCCGAGTCCACGGTAGCGCATTCGATCGTGGATCAGTCGGCGACTAGTCCCAAATCACGTGTCGGAACAAACCTATAATATCGTGTTAGATTATCGACGGGCGATTTTACGACGCGATTTAAAAAAAAAAACAGTTGCCGAGTAAAATATCGTACGTGAGTTCTGCACACTATTGGCCGATGTTTGGGCGACTAGAGTCGCTCGGTAGCAATCGTGTCGTCTTCCGAAGACGACGATCGTATCGTATCGGTGTGGAAACCGTAAAATTAAAAAATAATCCTTTCCGGCGAGTAATTATATAAACACGGATATTTCTCGACGGCTTCATACTAGTCGAGTTGTTTTCTTTCTTTTTTTCCCACAATTAAATTAATTACCTACTAATTATAGTATTAAAATCAAGTAGAACAAAATAGTGTAGTAATTTATTATTATGTTATCAGCAAAAATATCGCGTGGTTGACTAGGAAACTCGAGCGACTGAGTTGCTTTCGTCTCCGGTATGTTAACCCGTTTTTTTACAAAACAAACGGTTATCGCGCGATATTTATTTATAATCGAGGACGACGAGAGCCTTATAATCGAGGACGTCACGCGTACATAGATTTCACTGCTAATATTATCGTTAAAACTATATCGCCAAATAGAGACTTATCGCGTGTTTAAACGTCGAAATATCGCGTAAACTAATCGAGGAGGGGGGGGGGGAAACGCGTCGCGATTATATTTTGACGACGTTTTAACCTTTAATTACTTATGTGATAAACATTTACGTAACTAGATATGTGGGGTGTTTTCATTCTTTATTGTAATTTAAATTATTTAAGAGACATTTCAAGAACTTAACTCCTCCCAAACTAGTTGAATATCATGTAGACAAGCCAGTAAAGAGTGACTTGTCTTGATAACGCAATTTTAATCATTTTTTATCAATTTAAATGTATATCACTTATTAAGACTGAACTGCAAAATTAATAACCCTGAATATAATACCAAAAATACTATAATGAAATAAATTACAAACATTAACTCTTTTCAGTAAACTTTATTATAGAATAGTAAAGCAGCGCGCACACTGGATACGTTACGTTCCGTTCCGGCTTCGTTCGACAAAATAAAATAATTTTATAATCTTAGAACATACAAATAATCTTGATAATAATTCTTTAAAGTTAAGTACGTATGTGGGGTATTCATAGCACCCCAAGCTGATAATAATGTTATTATAATTCATATGGTATCGATATTGTTGTTTTCGTGATAGAATAGTATAATATACTATATATTTTAGGAAAGTACCATGAGGCTAAACAGTGTAGCTAACTTAAAATATTATTTATTATCACTTTTATAGCAGTGGGGTGTTCTGAACACCCCTGGATACGTAATTAAAGGTTAAATAGAATAATATGTACGCGACGGGCCGCCGCCGTTTGGAAAACACATTTCCCCGTCGAATATTCTCGTTTCGCTCGCGGTGCCGAACTATAATATTATGTTCGGGGTTTATATTGCTTTGTCGTTAATAATAATTATGTTTTGAAAAAAAACAAAAAAATAATATTAAAACAAACAACGAATAAAAACAAATAATTTTCAGCGGTTCGTTTCAGTGCTCGCATTATGACGAAGTATTGTTAAATACAATAAAAACTATTAAACGTGTAGAAAAAATAAATAAATGGCTTCGTCGAGTGCGTTATTTACACGCGACGATGAATTTCGTTCGAAACCGCGGCGGTATTTTATATTTGCACTTTTTTTCATCCGGGCGAGATGCCCGTTATATATACGAGTAATACTCGGTTATGTAATTATGTTTGGTAAATATTATCGATTAAAAAAAACAAATAAATGTATATCGTTAATTAATCGATAATTCGGAATCAGTAATATTCGTAGATATTCCAAATCGTCGGCACGATACTTAAATCGTAATTAATAATGTGTATAATATTGTTGTAGAGTTAAAAATCTCCGATAATACTCGTATTCCGTGTCCTTTTCGAAACTTTTATGACATTAATAAATTATTTTTCGTCGATAATAATAGTGAGTTTTGAAAGTTAGTTTTTCTAAAAACTATCGACTTTCGATACACAATCGAATAACAAGACGCGCGCGTGTGTGTTTGTGGTAATAAATACGCTTTTTCGTATTATAAATTATTAAAAATCATAAATCTCATTTAAATCGCATCAATAACAACAACTATACGCGAGCGTCGAAATAATAATCGAGCTGAATATAACGTTTAATTAAAAACACCATTTCACTCGTATCGTCCTTCTCCGAGTCATTATTTCGTTATTATTAACACGTTATTACAATATACCATCGAAATCGGGTAGAAAACCGTTCGGTAAAAACATTAAAAATTTATTTTTTTTTGTTCATTAAAATTAAAATGTTTCGGCATATTTCGTGGTCTTACAAGTTTGCTTACAATTATTATACAATTGGTTTTTGACGTTGACGTCGTCGTGATGTTTTCAAATTGTTATTAGTTATACGAGGTGTTTTAGTGGTAATTTAAGGCGGAGAGAAATATTTAAAATAACAATAACAACGGTGCCTTTCGCGTATATAAATCGATCGCGCGTAAATTGAAACCCATGTATAAATCGTTAAGTTCGGCGTCTTGGCTTTATTAGCTTTGGCGAGTTGATACACTGTCGAGAAAGCAACAGTTTATATTTACAAACCATACTCAAACATAAACTCGATAACAACGGGGTCGGAGCGTCATAATAATTATTTATGCGTCGCCGCCGCCGCCGCGCCGTAGCGAAACACGCGACGGCTTTGGCATCGTTTTATATCGAACGAGAACAATCGAGTGTCAATCAAATCGGTTAATAATCGATGAAATATCGATAATTAATAATAACATAAGGATAACCTCGTGACGAGAAAAAATAAATATTCGCACGGTTTTTCCGATACGTTTTCCCAATTTTCTCTCGAAACGCGTCAAACGTTTTGTTTTTTCTTTTAAAACGTTTATTATACGAGTTATAGGTTTGTACGAGCAGCCCCGACACAGCGTTGCCCGTGTATTAGTTTCTTTTTTGGCATTTTCGTACGACGTGTTTAATTTAATTGTATTGATAGTGCTAATATTACGTGGAATTCACAATTTAATTGTTTGTGTGTGTGTGTGTTAATTAGCACTATTAGATTCATTGATAACATAACGTATATTTATAGGCTGTTTTTTGTAAGATAAAATTCTAATCGAAGAAATGTTGGAATAAAATATGCTAGCTGAAATGCTACCCGTCTTTGCCGGGTTTAAGTATAAATAAAATGCGTATGGTCCAAATAATAATAATGATTGACACGTTTCCCCGTTATTAGCCGACTGCTATTATTATATTTTAATAGTTTATTTATATACAAACACACGATATGAATATAGATATACAATATTTACATTTAGAAATTTATTTTTACCGATTAACCTAACTTGAATACCGGCTTCACCCGTGAATTTTTCTAGTTTCACCCCTTTTACCCCTTTTAGCCCCGGTAGGGGTCGAATTTCGGAAAATCCTTTCTCCAGGAGTTTCCGTTATATAAAACGAAACCGCCGACCGAGTTTCACGCTCAAAGCTCCGGCGGTTCCGGCCGGGCGAATTTTTCTAATCTCACCCTAGTCTTACCGCTTTTAACCCCCTTAGGGGTGGAATTTCGGAAAATCGCTTCTTAAAGCACGCCTGCGTGGCTCGAGGAACGTCTGTGGAAATTTTCAAGTCTCTAGGCCCGGCGGTTTGGGCTGGGCGTTGATGAGTGTATCGTATAGGTCTCTTTTATATATATATATATATATAGATAAATTACTCATCGTAATTCGACTTGGATTCGATCGTAAGAGGATCGAAGCGATTTTAAACTGTTGATCGCGCGTTTTAAAAGGTTCTCGAATTAGAGGGCGTGCGATTTACGGTCGTAGCACTACTTAATTTACTCTTTGTTTCTTCTGTTGTAAAAAGAAACGCGAGAGAGAAGTCGAGAGGCGGTGGAAAATAAAATAAATATTCTCACGTAAAAATCCGGAGCGCGCCGGATCCGACCCAGCCTTTAGAAATCATTTTACTTAAACTCCCGTCCGACCTTTCGACGCGCATACGAAACGCGCGGTCAATAACCTGTCTAATTATAACGATATAACATAACACTGTGCAGTTGCTTATGAATACATATAATTATGTAACAAAAGTAACTAAAATAACACTAATTGTTATTACGTATTAGCGATATAGTTTCGGCCGTTTTTTCACCCCAACACGTATCGAAGGGGTTATTATAATAACGGTCGTCGTGCACGAGAATAATAATTGTTAATTACGTAAAACGTAACAATTATGACGTAATCGTGATAATAATGACGACGGTATTTTCAAAAATAATATCGTGCGATAATCTCGCGTGATAACAGTGATAAGCGTGTTGTAATATAAATATTATGTATAAAAAAGTCGACGCGTCGGTCCTGTGTGGCGCAAGCGACCAATGAAAGCCGAGCCGCGCGCGTCGGCCGACCAATGACAGCCGAGCGGCGCGCTCGTCCCGACCGATAGCAGGTGATGTGCGAAAGTGCGGCACGCAGGACGCGATCAGTCTAGTGTCGGCAGCCGTTCGGAAAGTTCGTCTCGGTTTTAAATAATATTATTCTCGCGTACGACGACCGACCGTCGAGGTCGCCAGCCAGTGTGTTTCTCCGCGTAATTAAATCGACGTCGTCGATCGTTTTTAATTTAATTTTAAAGATTAATATTAATTATAAAAGACGAATTAAACTTTCGATCGTGAGTGTTCGTTTTTTTTTTTTTTTTCTCTCTTTCGATTTCAATCGTTTTTATCGAGTGACTATAGTGCGCCGCGCCGTTGCCGTCGGATTACTTCACAAGCCAATACGAACGCGCCGCTGTCGCCGTTGGTAAGTAGTACAGTTTATATTTATTTACAATTTAAGTAGAGGTTGTGGTGAGGTGATGGGATACGGTAATTTTATAGATACTCGATTTGAATAATAACCTCTTGTGACTTGTAAAAGTACATCGCCGGAGTACCGCGAAAAACGTCGAGTTTTTTTTTCCACGTTTTTTCATCGTAAAACACGATTAAAATGAATATTACTATCGCGTGATTGTATAGTAAAAAAATTACGACATCGCAATACGATCTTTTACAATAAACAATCTACCTCCTGTAAGCGTGGCTTGTGATGGAGGTAGAGAGTCGCGTTAAATATCAATTGTCGAATGTTATATAATTAAAATAACAATATACTCGTATATCAGATTAATCGGTCGATTTAAATAACCAATCGACGAGGATTTTTATTTTTCTATGCGAGCACACTCGTAATTCTCTCTCTCTCGAGAGAGAGAGGGAAACGATTCCCAGCGTTATAATGTGTGTATTGGTTTATTTTCATCAAGTTGAAAGTTTCGGGACCTAAATAATCATTGAATTGATTCGGGGTACATAATTTTTCAATCGTTTGCTCTATTTTCTCTTATATTTGTTGTCACGTTAGTATCGTACTTACCGAGTGACATTATTACGACGTTATTCGTCCATCGCAGTCGTTCTCGATATCGCGTTTAGGTAGCCGCGTCGTTATTATCGTCTACCCGCGATCGCCCGGAATCTATATAATATTAGATACGGCGCCGATAAAAAATTTCAACCCACGATGTGCGTATTTTTTTCATCATACGTCTCTCTGCAGGTCGTTATCATTTTTTTTTATTTATTTCGTTCGAACACGTTTGTCTTTGAGCGTCTCCCCCCGGAGACTTTGGGCAGACTTGAAGAGTACGCGCAACGTTACCTTATAACGGATTAGAAGGGGAACTCCCCCCCTCACCCCCCGCCCCTTTAACCGGTGCCCACGAGGAGGGCGTAGTGAATTAATCGATTCGGAAGGAAAATCGTACGCCTTTCTTCTTCTCCGTTCGATACGTTATTGTCGTTTCAGTCCGTTCGTCGTTTGTTTTACGGACGTCTCGATTGGATTTCCGTTAAAAATTCAGTTGTAATAGGCGCCACATATAGTCGTATTATCGTAGTCCGCTCGTTTCCGAAGTACGGCGATAGAAACGAATCGTCTCTGAGCGGGTTTTTTATGTCGCGCCGTAACCGTTGCGGTTTAGTCGTGTTCGTCATCGAGTCGACGATCGTTTTTTTTTTTTTCGAAACTCCATACTTTTGACGTGTAATATTACTAGAATGAATCGCCATTATACGGTTAGAACCGCCACCGACGGTATTATTATATAATATTATTATAATTATTATTATATTCACCGTAATAAGTATATGTCGTATATTTCGACGTGATTAAACGATATACGTGAAATACGTGATTTATCGTTGAAATTTGATAGAATCTACGCGCGATCGGTTTTTTCGCATGATTTTTTTTTATTGTTTTGGTCACACGCGATTCACGAGGATTGGATTTAATTGAAAATTCGATTTCTCTTTATTCTAAACCCACCCCCCCGCCCGCCCGCCTCGTTATTAATATTTTCGATTTCGATAATGACGTCGTCGAACCACTAAATATTTTTCATTTCGTTTTGCATCGTCAGATCTCACTGGGCCTCGTGTGCAGGCCTCCCAGGAGTGGTCTGAGTTTACGATTTTAAATAATTTACACTGTGATAATTAAAATTACGCAATTTACACAAATTACCTATATTTGACACAGGCGTTCAATATTACATTTATATTTTATTCATTATGTCAGACATACGTATTATTCGTGTCCGATCGTCGTCGTATTATCGTTAAAAATACGGACACGATCGCGTGCGTACACGCTATAATGATTTTCGACATGTATATTTACTCGTTTCTAGATTTAGAAAAATATAATATCGAGTAAAAGAGCGTTATATCTTTCGTCTTGTCCGAGATACACGTTTACGAGTTGTATAACGATCGAAACGATCGTTTGATTTTCAGTCTTGTTTGGCGTTAATAGAAAAAAAACAATCGGAACCGTTCGAATGAAAATTTCAAAATTTTCAACTTTCGATCTCTTTATTTCAGGCGCGCGCGCGCGCGCATATATATTTTATCTAGAAAAAAAAGGTGAATCGATTTAGTTAATCTTATATTTATCTCTATCTTGGATAAATTGTTTGTCCCCCCCCTCCACCGCGTTGCGGATCGATTCCAGACGGGCCAGGGTCTTCGATCGGGTTTCGATTTTTTATCGGTCGGGAAACCGTCGTCGTCGTTCGGTCGCCGCTTTTGTTTGCACGTGTCGTGTAGTTACGTACGTACGTACGTCGCGCGAAAGACATTGTTTCGATCCCTTTCCGCTCCGCGCCCCGTTCGGCGGCGGCGGCGGCGGCGGCGGCATTTCGTATCTTTGGAATTATCTCTTTGTACTGTCGCGCGCGCGTCCTAGTATCGCGTCTGGTTTATTATACGTCCCCTCTCCGCGCCGTCCTGCGTTGTAAATAGAGTACGCGACGAGACCGAATCGAAACGTACGCGACCGGTATAATATACATATAATAATATACGCTCGCGTGACGCATAATTGGATGCGGACTTGCGAGATTCGCGATATTGCGACGCGAATAATTCAACGTGTTATGTATTTGCACGTTCGGTGTAGGTGACCCGGGCTTATGTAATCGTTCTCGCGATCGTCTTAAAAACTCTATTCGTCGTCGAACGAGCCCGAAATCGTATTATACGAGTATACCGCCGCGCCGGCTTCCTCCGAGAACACTTTGTGTGACGACCAGTGGCGGAACTACGTACTTATATGATGTAGATCAGTGTTTCCCAAACTTTTTATCTTTACCGCCCACTTCCGAAAAAAAAATCCGACAAACGCCCCAATGTATTGTTTATAAATATTCATATAATGTATAGGTACAAATGATGAAATAAATATCTCTTAATGGGATGGATGTGGTTGGTGTCTTCGATTCAGCCGTGACGTGAAAAACGTTTAAAATTTAAATAAAATAATACACGACAAATTACGTTTTTCAACAAATTTAGATCACGTACGGTTAGGTTTCTGTTATTGCGATTACGATAGATGAAACTGTCACCGCCCCCTTTTCGTAATGAAATGCTCCCCGATTAAGCTTGTGACTTCCATTGCCCCCCCTGGATAGCTCTAGCGCCCCCGAGGGGGCGATATCGCCCACTTTGGGAAACACTGATGTAGACGAAGGTGTGATTTCACACGGGCCTCGTACGATTAAAAAATGTAACTGAAAACCTCGTTTATTTTTTTTAGTTATAAAATATCTTATTTTACTCGATAAAGTGTCTGGGTTTGGGTCGAATTTTCAACATTCGAAATGCGTATAAAAATAACATTTTCACGCCCGGTATAGAATTATTTAAAATGTAATTCTGTGTTTCGATTGAATTATAGTATCCTAATTTTACACTACATTAATTTAATTATAAAAAAAAAATTCTTCGACGTTTTATAAAATTCTGTCCGAGAATCTAGTTCCGCTACTGCAGGTGTGACGATTAAATTTAATGGTCGCGTTCAGATAAAGGGCCAGGACTTATAATGCGTATTTTCCCCGTGAAAATAGATGATTTAATTCGTGCGCGAGACATGAATGATATTCTCAAACGAATACAAAACGTATTACATTACACGTGTTTACATAATATTTCTGTTTACTATTTTTCTTACATAATATATGCTGTCGACACGATTTTGATGAAAACGATTTTATATTTTGTCGACTGTATTAAAAGCGTCGTGATTTCGCGACAAAAACAAAAAGGAAAAAATAATACCTTCCCGTCGTTTAATGTCATTTTTTATGGAGTTTATTTTATAATATGATCCGAACGATTTTCACAATAATGATCCGATCGCCGGTTATAACGAATTATTATAAATAAAAAATAGAAAATATATAAACAAAATGTTAATATCTAAATAATATAAAACGATTTGAATACAAACCATTAGATATATTTAAACAATAATGAAATAAAATAAAGGTTCGAGTGTATTATTTGTTGTAAGAGTGCGAAAATGTCGCGACCGATTCGAAATCGTCATCGGGCGTAAAGAGCGCCGCACTGATTGTAAAATTTGTTTGAAATTAAATATATTTAATAATATTTCGATCGAGCGAAACTCGACTAATAATAATAATATAATATCGTTGGTTTGGGAATCAGTTGTGTGTACTCGTCGTCTATACCGCGCGTTCGTGTTGTAAAGGTAATTCTAAACTCTGAGCGGAGGTCCTTTCCCCAAACTCGCACGATAGTCTACCGAATATATTATAATTAATTAACTCGAACGCGACTCGTCTGAAACGAAATACGTACGACGCGACGTCGAAAAACGCCGTCGCCGTCGTTGTGGTGGTTCTTATATCGTTTTAACGTCGTTACGTGTGACTCTTTTCGCTCTTCTTATTCGTTCCGATACGAGTGTTTGTCTCTGCAAATACAGAGAAAGGTAAAGATTTTCCCACTCGTTGAGGGGACGATTTAAGGCTAATATTGAAAATAAAGAAAACAGTAGAAAATAAAAAGTCTCACCAAAGACTTGCCAATTGTATATACGCGCACATACATAATACGAATTCGGAATTTTTCCGAAAACGCGTTTTCTCTCCGCCGCCGCGGCCGCCGTCGTCCGACTTTTAAATTCTTTAAAAATGTCATCAAAAAGGTGGGATCCGTTTTCTAGATAACGAGTAAAGGCTCGCTCAAACCGAAGTGGTAGCGGCAGCGAAATTTAATGTCCATACGTTTTAATACGAGTGCACTCACCAGCGCGAAATTAATACCGCGGCGAACATGTTACCGCAAGATTGAGCGCGATATTTTTATTTTTCGCTTACCGCTGCGATAATCAGTTGTAAATTCCCAACTCATATTATTAATATATTTATCAAACACAAATGTGTGTTTCTTCATGATCTATTCATCGTAATCGTACGATTACGATTGCGATTTAAAGTTTACACCTCGCAATTGAATCTAACGTCGTGGTGTTCAACGTATGAACGATTCTCTTGCTTAAAATTTATTTTTTAATAATAAAAATGACTAATAATAAAATTGCGATTGTTAAAGAATATCCCATCATGTATAATATGACGCTTCCGGAATTCAAGGATACGAGGAAAAAAGATTATATTTGGGATCACGAAATAAGTGTTAAAATGAACGGTTTATTTAACGGTAAATTATAAAATTAAATTATTTAATAAATAATATTCGATGTACGCGCATGGGTGTCACAATGTCGACTAGTAATTTTTGGTGAAATATTTCGCTTCGGTTTGAACGAGCCTCAATTGTCGTCTCCATGTCGACATCTTATTCTTATAAACATGTACACTCTTATTCTCGTGAAAAAATATTAACCACTACATTTATTTCTAAACGAAAAAACAATTAGTCAACTGTTGTATACAAGTAATACTTAAAACAGTGTTTATTAGAGACCACGAGTTCTAGGAAACTGTCCTTGAGGGGGGGGGCTATGCCCTCGCGGGATTTTTCCGGCGCCCACGAATTACTCCTTTTGTTGTGTATTGTGCGCGGATCGAAACGCGTCGACGAATAAAATACGCGTCCATCGGACGATATTCGTATAAAATATACGAGTCCATCGTATATACGCGTCTAATGTTTCAGGACTATATTATTATACAAATAAAGTGTTTTTTGAGGACACTCGGTACGATTTCCATTTCCACCTTTACATCCAACGTCATAAAATATACCATTATAGAAGATAACATTGTTGCGAACCGGGGCCGTTTGCACACACACATAAATACGTATATATTTATGACTCGTTTTCCGTCCGTCCGTCCGTCCGCCCCCCTCTCGACGAAAAGGGAAAAAGAATACGAAAAGAACGAAAAAATTTACTATTTATTTGGTTAGTACGCGGCCGGGACCGCGGCGGCGGCGGCGTTCGAAACAAGTCCGTTTTTACATTCAACACATCAGTAATACGTATGTGTCGAGCATGAATTTCTCTGTCCAGTACGTGCCGCCGAGAGCTGTTGGAAATATTATCGAGGTTACCGCGGTCGAGAGAGGCGGCGGCGGCGGCGTGTGCGCGCACGCGAACGTTCAACGAATACGCAATAAGCCCATGTCCGAATATTACGAAAAACCACTTTGGACGTGGAGAAAAAAATTAAAAAAAAAAAAAAAAATGAAAAAGAAAAAGAAAAAGAAAGAAAAAGACTTGGAAAAAATAGGACGTATAGAGAAAAATAGGAAGAAAAGAAAAGTAAAATAAAAAAAAAAACACGTTTTCCATTTTTACGATGATGATGATGACGACGACGACGACGACGGTTCTTTTTTCCCAGTACATGTCCGGAGAGGAAAAAAAAAATAAAAAATAAAATATATCGACGAATAAAGTCACGAAAAAGACTTTGGGGCTGACAAAGTACAAAACCGACAACAACAACAATAATAATAATATAACGCCGCTATTGGAAATTACATGATAAATATTCGTCTTCTCCAGTGTGTTTCCCGTATGGAATAACAATTGTTTTTTTTTCTCTTTCTCTCCGCGGGGTGACAAACGGCCTGACGGACTTGCTGTGCGCGCGCGCCCGTCCCGCTCGATGACATATTATTATACGCCGCCGCCGTCGTGTAGTCTGCAAAAACGCGTTTTAGACGACGACGTTTTTTTTTTCTTTTCGTACTTTTCTCCGGGGCGAACGATCGTAACGAAACGCTCGCGGTCGAAATCGTCTTCCTTATCATACGCAATACCGATTGAAAACGATTATCAATTCTATTAAAAAATAGAAAATTAATAAACAAAGTAATTATGTTAATATTTAATGGTTAATACTCATAAATAATAACGAAACGTTATTAAATATATTTAAACGACAATAAAATAAAGGTCTCGCCTTGAGTGTTATATGTAATTAAGTGTGCAAATAAGTCACGACCGGTTTCGATTAAAAATCATCATCGAATGTAAAGTGCGCTCTTTAAAGTTAGTTATACTAAAAAGTTAAAACCGTATGGTAAATATCGACCGCTCGCGGTTGAGCGACAGATAGATCGAGGTTTTCGGGAGTGCAAAAAAAAAACAACAATTTTTATGTTGTTTTTAATTTCAAACTCTATTTTTTTTAATCGAGATTTTTTTACGAGTACATTTTGAATAATATTTTTGTCGTTTTTACGGTCGCGTGATTTTCAATTCATTATTTAAGCACGAGGAACAATTTTTTTATAAAACGATTTGAATTTTTGTCGCTAGCGCCCCCCCCCCCCCCAACTGTTTATCGACGAATCGTCAACGGCGACCAATGTGTTTTAATCCCCTACTTATTTTATTCGCTTTTTTTACATAATTTAAAAAATTATGTAAATCATGTCGAAATCGTCTTCCTTATCATATGCAATACCGATTGAAAACGATTATCAATTCTATTAAAAAATAGAAAGTAAATAAACAAAGTTATTATGTTAATATTTAATGGTTAATACTCATAAATAATAACGAAACGTTATTAAATATATTTAAACGACAATAAAATAAAGGTCTCGCCTTGAGTGTTATACGTAATTAAGTGTGCAAAAAAGTCACGACCGGTTTCGATTAAAAATCATCATCGAATGTAAAGTGCGCTCTTTAAAGTTAGTTATACTAAAAAGTTAAAGTGGTATGGTAAATATCGACGGCTCGCGGCTGAGCGACGGATAGATCGAGGTGTTCGGGAGGGCGAAAAAAAACAATTTTTATGTTGTTTTTAATTTCAAACTCTCTTTTTTTTAATCGAGATTTTTTTACGAGTACATTTTGAATAATATTTTTGTCGTTTTTACGGTCGCGTGATTTTCAATTCATTATTTAAGCACGAGGAACAATTTTTTTATAAAACGATTTGAATTTTTGTCGCTAGCGCCCCCCCCCCAACTATTTATCGACGAATCGTCAACGGCGACCAATGTGTTTTAATCCCCTACTAATTTTATTCGCTTTTTTTAACGATTTCATGTCGAAATCGTCTTCCTTATCATACGCAATACCGTTATCAATTCTATTAAAAAATAGAAAATTAATAAACAAAGTAATTATGTTAATATTTAATGGTTAATACTCATAAATAAAACAAAATATTATTAAATATATTTAAACGACAATAAAATAAATGTCTCGCCTTGAGTGTTATAATTAAGTGTTCAAAAAAGTCACGACCGGTTTCGATTAAAAATCATCATCGAGTGTAAAGTACGCTCTTTAAAGTTAGTTAAACTAAAAAGTTAAAACCGTATGGTAAATAATATCGACGGTTGAGCGACGGATAGATCGAGGTTTTCGGGAGGGCGAAAAAACAACAATTTTTATGTTGTTTTTAATTTCAAACTCTCTTTTTTTTACGAGTACATTTTGAATAATATTTTTCGTTTTTACGGTCGTGTGATTTTCAATTCATTATTTAAGCACGAGGAACAATTTTTTTATAAAAGATTGGAATTCTTGTCGCTAGCGCCCCCCAACTGTTTATCGACGAATCGTCAACGGCGACCAATGTGTTTTAATCCCCTACTAATTTTATTCGCTTTTTTTACATAATTTAAAAAATTATTTAAATCATGTCGAAATCGTCTTCTTTATCATACGCAATACCGATTGAAAACGATTATCAATTCTATTAAAAAATATAAAATTAATAAACAAAGTAATTATATTAATATTTAATGGTTAATACTCATAAATAATAACGAAACGTTATTAAATATATTTAAAATTATTTCAATACAAACTATTAAATATATTCAAACGACAATAAAATAATGATCTCGCCTTGAGTGTTATTTAATTAAGTGTGAAAAAAAGTCGCGACCGGTTTCGATAAAAAATCATCATCGGATGTGCGCTCGTTGGTTACTTAAAATATCGACGGCTGCACGACAAAAAGGGCTGAGCGACGGATATATCGAGGTTTTCGGTAAGGCGAAAAAAAAACAATTTTTATGTTGTTTTTAATTTCAAACTCTCTTTTTTTTTTTTATCGATTTTTCAGATTTTTTTCGAGCACATTTCGAATAATATTTTGTCGATTTTACGGTCGTGTGATTTTCAATTAGTTAAGCACGAGAAACAATTTTTTTTTATAAAACGATTTGATGATTATTTTGTCGCTGTTTATCGACGAATCGTCAACGGTGACGAATGTGTTTATCAACCGCGTGGGCTCTTTAGGTACACGTTTTTTTTCTTTCCAAGTTCGAACGTCAGACCGTTGAAATTAATTATTTGAACGAAACTAATAATATAAACTGTTCACTTTCGGTTCGAATAAAAACCAAATCGAGTCTGTATGATCCAAATCAACTGTTTGTTTCTGTAAATAATAATAATTGTGCATATTCGTAGCGACGAAGGTAAAACAACCCTTACATATTATTATAATATAGTTTTCAACCCGAGTGTTAAAAATTTAAAATTTCGAATTAAAAATAAGGTTTAAATTACTATACTAATCCAATTTACATAAATTACAAAACTAATTTTAGTCGTTTAAGTCGTCGCGTCGGTCCCGTTTTTTGAAAATTTACATTTTATCGTTAAATTCATTAACGTACATAATACGTATTATAAACAATATAATACGCGCGCGCATGATTATTATTAATCGAACCGTATGGTTAAATATCGACGGCCGCACGACAAAATGGGCCGAGCTGTGCGGATATATCGAGGTTTTCGGGAGGGCGGAAAAAAAAAATGTTGTTTTTAATTTCAAACTCTCTCTTTTTTTTTGATCGAGATTTTTTTTACGAGTACATTTTGAATAATATTTTCGTCGTTTTTACGCGGTCGCGTGATTTTCAATTAGTTTTCAATTCATTATTTAAGCACGAGGAACGATTTTTTTTTTTTAAAACGATTTGAATTTTTGTCGCCAACACCCCACAACTGTTTATCGACGGATCGTATCCCCTACTAATTTTATTCGCTTTTATTACATAATTTATAAAATTAACGCAACCGCGTCGGCTCTTTTGGAACTAATAACATAAACTATTCTCTGTCGAGTTCGAATAAAAACCAAATCGAGTGCGTTTGGGTTTTTTTTGAATTTGACGAAGGAAAAATTATATATCATATCATATTGTATAGTTTGACCCGAGTTGAAAATTGAAAATTTCGAATTAAAAATAAGGTTTAAATTACTGTTTACCCGATTGTCGCGATACGAGTTTACATAAAGTACAAGACTAATAATTTTCGTCGTCGTCGGTCCGGTTTTTTTTGTTGTTGAAAATTTACATTTTATCATATCATATCGATTGATATTATTACGTATACAACGTACATAACGTGTATTGTGAAAAATATCTACTCGGAGTTTGTCGAAACTCTTTTCGCGGTCGTTATTCTTCGGTCTTACGAAATATAAAAATAAAAAACTATAACTATACGTATAACACATTGGACCAAACGAAGTAATTAACCGAAGAATAACAGGAGTAATTGTTTGTGCGTCGTTGTTTGAACTCCGCTCGCGGAAAGATAACCTATATTACGTCCGCATGAAAGTTTTATTAAATAACAGCCCCATATTTTCGCACTCGGATAAACGGGGCGCGCCAACAAGTATTATATTTTAAAGAATAATAATGAAAACCCTTGCGTTTTCAACGAGACGCCGCGATCGAAAACTTTGCGCTCGAATCTATTAATTATTATTTTCGCTCGTTTTATCAAATTGGAACAGAGGCGTTTATAACTTCCGATCGATAAACGATCCGAAACGATAAACGTTTCGCAAACCGATTTGAATTCGACGTCGTCGAGTGTCCGAATTTTTTTTTCGCCCCCTTCAAATCCCCCCCCCCCCCCGCCTAGCCGCGCTGCACAGTGGGATATTTTCCCTGGCCGAAATATAAATACCGACAAAAAAATTGATTTTCTTCATTTTTTTTTTTCGTATTATTATGCTATTAAAGTAGAACAATATGATTATACGGAAATCATAATAATCAAGTTATTAGTTACGATCCTGTCGAATTTATTGATTTAGAGTCCTTAATATACTAATATTATCTGATTCTGTTTCTATATCGTTTCTACGGTTATCCGCTGGATATTGTTAGTAAAACTATTTTAAAACGATTATAATTATTTCAACAAATCGTCTAGCCGTGTTTCCGCCATTCGAACTTCCATAATATATTATCACACACGTTCGGGAATATCAACCAGTAATCTCCTAATTTAGTCCTATAAAATCTTCTAGAATTCTTTTCACTATTTTCCAAAACTATTTCTTTCTCTTCGGCCACTTTTCGACATCGATTCACAGGGTTAGGTTTCGCCATAATATTATCTTAATGGAATCGTCTATCCGTCTCCGCTAACTAATAATTGCCAATAGTTACACAATAGACGTGAAAAATATACTCGAATTAATGGTTTGAACGAGTACGATTTCGATGCGTTTTATATACGCGGATAAAAAGCCGGATTTAAACGGCAAGTATGCGCGCAATTTTTTTTCAAACTGCATTACATGCACTAAAAATAGAAATTATTATCTGCACTCGGACTGTCTCGGAAACTACTACTAAAAATAAGTTTGTGTATTTATATATTTTGTTTTGATCCGTGTCATTATACTCGTAGTTAAATTCGAATAAAAACATTAAGATTCAAATCGATTTAATAGTCTACTAAGATACATATTGATAATAATATGTAACTCCGGGCAACGAGTCCATTTTTTTTAAAAACAAAAATAACAATAGAACACCAAATATCAGCCAAATACTATAGCAAAGCTTCTTGTACACGATAAATACCGCACGACGTATCAATAATGTCAAACTTTAAGGCGTTATTGCAACAAAATTAATGCTATTGTCGACGTTAAATACAAAGGAATTGCTTAAAAGTTATCTCTATTAGATAAACTATCATCATTCCAAAATGCATTTGGAAATTGCTAATTTTGGCCAGGTTTTTATGAAAACATCCCATCCTAACCTAACCGGGATCGATGGAAAAAATTAACCGTCGTCGTCGTCGCGATTTTAGTTCTTTTTCGTGTTCCCGATCGAAATCCTAATCGCTTTCGTCTGAAAATAAATATACGAAACGTGAGAGAATTCGCTCCTCCTACGACGAGAAACGGCGTATGATAAGAAATAATTTCGTTCGCGATATTATTATAATAATATAGTATATAGGTGTCGAAAATGATTTTATAGAAAAACAATATCGTCTAATGGATTGCGTTATCCTCTTTTTGAATTTCATAATGGCTTTGCGCGTGACGCGTGTCAATGTAGGTACGTGTAGTAATATACGTATATATCTATACATAATATATTATACTACCCCGCGAGACGCGACGTTGAATATGACGAGTGTAATTCGACAATATTTCGGGCGCGACAGACTGTGAGACAACAGTGGCTTTACACGAAAACTGCGCCGCACACGTCGAGAGTACGTTTGACGCGCGAGTCTTACGACGCAAATCGTTCTGACAATAGCACTTTGATTTGAACGGTATTTTCAATGAAAATACGCGCGTCTTTTGCATTCGAAAAGGCAGAAGAGAAGAAAAGGTAAAAGAAAATAAAAGAAAGTCGCGACGACGAGACGCGCGGGGAACGCGCATAAAATACTGTGTAATATTAAATTGTATTGTGCGTTTAAACACTTAACGTTCGAGTAATCGAGTAAGGAGAGAGAGAAACCCCCCCCCCCCCATTTCGTTCCGCCGTAGGTACCTGCGCTCTTCTTTCCCCCACGTAAAGTTTTGAACATTTTTGACATGGGTTCTCGTATGAAAACTTTTAAATAAACAACGCGGCGAAATTGTTTCCGACGATATTAAAAAGAGCGCTTAAATTGACGTGTTCCGCGCGCGGAGCATCTACCGCGTACGAGTAGTAATGGCATTTGATTCCGCGTAGTCTATACCACTCGACGCCGCCGCACGCGTTTAGTAATATATCGAACGTAGAATTGTAGCGGGAGAGACTAAAAAAAAAAACGAATCGGCACGCGGAGAGCCGATTGAACTGACCGCCGCGCCGCGACGAGTAGAATTCGTCGAATTTTTCGACTAAAAACAACACCTAGACCGGTGTGTTTCTCAACCGGTGTGTGGCCGGGCACTTACCCTCGCGAAGTACTAATATCGTATATTAAAACAGCGGTTCCCAAACTTTTACACGACCCCGGCGGCGCATCCTTAAAAAATAGTCTGCGTTTCGCAGAACCCATCGATGGATGTCTTTAATTTCCAACAATCGACCCGAATTTTTTCTAAAAGGAAAAACCGACACTGCGAAAAACGTTTCGACGATATTGTTTGTTAAAATTAGTATATTATAATACGAGTGTTGTGATTTTATTTCGTTCGATTCCGAGCACTCTATAACGATATTATAATATACTAGTGAATTGTTTAGGTGAACTTTTTTAAATAATATAAATAATCCGAGTATAATATGAAATAATTTTCTCAATAATCGTGTGGCGGAACACGCTTCGGGAAACGAAGACACGAAATATAACAAACGTCGTCGACGCGATTTATGCGAAAAGTAAATCTATCGTAATTCTAATCGATAAACTTCGGTCTATCGACGTGTTTTCGTTTACTTTTAAACAGTGTATAGAATTATATTTCTACTGAAAACGCGCGCCGTATCTTTAAAATATTTAATATTACCTATTGTTTTGATTTTTTTGACGAAATATTTTAATAGTCTGTCGCCGCCGTAATGTAAAGAAACACTGATCTAGAGAGTCGATGTGGTTCGATCGGCGATTTCCGGCGGCAAACGGGTTGTGTCTAGCCTAGAGGTTTCCAAAATTTTCACGGAACGACCCTAGTTTAGACATTTTTTTTTTAAATTTCGACCACCCACAATGATCTTTTCTTTTTCCGTTCTGCTTGTTGTTCTCAGTTTCTCGCGACAAAAAAAAAACAACGTAAAATACATTAAATGTGTAAATGAAATACACGTTTAAATATGTAACGCGCATTCGAGAACCTCCTCTGGTCTAGTCGATACTATTTTAGTAGTATTCGGAACGATAACGAAAATTTCAATCGATTAAAAACACAAGTCTGAGTTAATTGAAGAAAAACAAAAAACCTCGTTGGAATATCGGTAGGAATCCGAAATGAAACGCGTCCGGACGCGTTGCTGCGAGTCGGCCGGATCGCGGCCGGCTCGGAAGGCCCCATAAAAAGGATTCGTAATCGAGTCCGGAAAAACACATACTGCGCGCGCGCGCGCTCGTGTTTATTCAATTTCCATGTTTTATAAATTGCGCCGCTCTCTACGCTCGAGTAATAATATAGTCGTCGTCGTCGTCGTCTTTTTTTATTTATTTATTTTTTTTTTTTTTATTCACTCGGTCTAATTTAAATACGAGAACGCGGAATAACGATCGGACGGTGGCCCTCGGCCGGCGGCGGCGGCGGCGGCGGCGGCGGCGGCGGCGGCGGCGGAAGAGGAGCGTGTTACGGGAGGTGTCGGGGAAATAAAGCGAATAATTTAAATTTATTTCGACGGACTGCGCGACAACACGCGTAATACGCGCGCGCCAGACACTTTGCGAGAGACGACGAGTCTCTATAAAATAGATGAAAATAAAAATAAAAAAAACCTCGTTTTACCGGCTCGACGAAAAAGAAAGCGCAAAACGACCGTGTTTCTCTCTATCGTGCCGTTGTTTTTGCTTTTTCTATAGGACGTAAACTATTAAAAATCGAATACACATCGTCGCGCCGAGACGATAATAATCCTCGGAGTGGATTTGTAATAAGTCGTGTACTGACGTCGGCGGCACAACCCTTTTTCGTCCACCCTGCCCGTGCGAACACGTAAACGAACCTTTTTTACAAAGCTACTCGTATTTTTTCAAGACACGCCGAAAACAGTAGGCGACCCCAAAGCGGTTGTAATAGCGGTGCTCGCCGCGAGTTTCGTATCCGAAATCGTTGATCGAGTGTGGTGTTTGTCGCGCGCGAACAGAAAACAAGTCACAAATATTTACGAACGTCGTCGTCGTCGCGCGCGGGGATTTATGCTACGAAATCGTATCGTTTTTCGTCGATAAGTCATGAATCCGGATGGAATACAGGAGGCTACTATATAGGTTTCTAATCGAACGAAAGCATAGCGTGTAAACGAAATGTAATTTCTCACGCGATATCGTTTAATTGTTTCCTTCTACGCGCTGTTGTTATACTATTATTATCACACGTGCGTCGTAGGTACTCTGTTGGAAACAAAAAAAAAAAAATTATAAATATGTTATCAATCACTCGATGGCGGCGGCGGCGGGCACTTGCGCATACTTGCGCGTAAATATAATATGTACACGTACATCTACTATAACGGGCTCAGGCGTCCGTGACACGATGACGTTGTGTTTGCCCCGGAAAAAAGGATCGTGTAATTTTCGTGCCAACACACACTGTTTACACGCGCTGGTGATGGAAATTTTATTAAAAATATTTACGCGCACACGATCCTTTATAAAATAATATTTTCCATCCTTTCGCCGTATAAAATATATACCTATATCGTATATTATTATAACAGTGTAAATATATATTTATGAATTGACTTGTTACGTAATTATTGTAAACAAGCTTTTAAATAATATACATTATGCAATAATTTCACGACGCATTCTAATGATGTTTTCGTTTTAAATACGACCGCTGCGGCGGCGGCGGCGTTAAGTTGTTGTTTTTATTTTTCGCGCGTTAAAAAAAAAAAAAAAAAAAAACTTCCGCTCGCGCGATAAGATAAAATAAATATTTTCGAAAGTAAATTAACACGGATTTGCATTAAATCCCGTCGGATTATCGTTAGAATAATATACGTATAATTAATCGGCGGTACTCGACTTGTCGACATTCGACGTTTTACGACATTCGCGGACGTGATTTTCTGCAGTCGAACGCGTTTTGTTGATTTTCTCGTATCGCTGTGGATGTTCGTTTGCACGAAACGCTAAAAAAAAGCTATTCAATTAATACTTTCGGCAAGGCCGTATCTGAGAGGAGGGGTCCAAGGGGTCCGGACCCCCCCCCCCCCCGAAATTTCTATAGTATTTTACAAATGTTTAAAATAACTATTTATTTTTAATACAAACATATTATATATTTTCAGTTATAAATGGCTTAAACTCTAATTAAATTAACTGTGTTGACTAATATGAATCATATCATCATAATATGCAAATATTATTACTTCGTCTAATAATTAGATTATTATCGATGATAGACGAAGGAAAAGACCGCTATCGTCGTCGCCGGTTCGCGCGCGGCGGTCGGTGACAATAACAACAACGATAATAATCTTGTGTACATTAAAAATATTACTTTAATAATAATTAATATACCGTCGTCCGCCGCGCCGTACTGTGACAAATACGTCGAAAAGTATTTCTAAGATTAAAACCTTTTCGGTCTTATTTTCAATCAAATTTTAAAACCTTGATTCAGTAAAATTACAATAAACATATTTTGGACCCCCCCCCCCCCGAAAAATATTTCTGGATACGGCCTTGACTTTCGGTACACTGTTATAACGTTTTTCTAAAAGACTCGTACGATTCTCGCTGCTCGGTTTAACCGTGTAAAACAGCGGTTCCCAACCTTTTTAGTCGGCGGTGCCCTTTTGTTGTTCCAAATTTAGTTGGGTGCCCCTCTGTGAATATTATGAAAAACATGATAAAAATGAACACTTGTTTTCATTGTTGAGACCGATTTAAATACTTTTATTGTACATATTAAAAACAAATTACAATATTATGGTTGAAAATAAAGAAGAAAAAATACTGCTTTAAAAGTTAAAAAAATTCCGAAATCATACGAGTGATACAATTAAATTTAATGAACATCGGAAATTCGAAGAAGTCGTGCGTGTATAATGTTATCGGAATTTATTCGGCCTATGCCATTTATTTTAATCTTAATCGAGACCAATTAGAAACACTGTATTAAATATATCGAGTGTACTAAGTAATTTCATACGTAAAACAATTTCTTTTAACCGCAATAAATCGTAAATATTTTTTTTCACTCTCGAGCCGCGGTGCCCCTGAAATGAGCTCGCGGTGCACAGGTTGGGAACCGCTGGTGTAAAATATGATTTCAATAATAATCATGACTAGGGCTGGGATTTTGATGCAAAGGCATCTTTTTTTCTGATGTTTTGAAACGTTGATCCGTAAGTATAAAATGTGTTTTGGGTGATACTGATTATTTTAAAGTATTATTTATTTTGCATTTTTTGACAAAATTAAACATAAATGCATTTTTAGGACATTTTTTTGACGTTTTTAGTGCATTTTCTTAGTTTTTAGAGCATTTTTCACAATTTCTTCATAAAATGAACGAAAATTGTTGCGATGCACAAGAAATTTTCGGCAAACTGCTGACGGTACGAATAATACATTATATATAGTATCATATATTCATATATTTCATCGTAGCTAGGCTTTTCCCCGAAAATTATCACCGTTATATTATACCTATTATAAATTATTATTTTTATTACACCATACATACATACATAGGTACAAGTTATCGTCGATAACAATTTTATCATAGCTAGGCTTAGATAACTATTACTGAATTAGTAACCAATTAGTACGTCCGTCGTCGTAGTCTCGATAGCATTCGTTGTGTTTCGTCGTGTCGTGTTTTTTTAGTTTTTTTAGTCATTTTTGCATTTTTTGAAGTTTTTTAGTGCATTTTTTGAGTTCTTTAAGTCATTTTTGCATTTTTTTAAGGGCATTTTTTGAAGTTTTTTAGGGCATTAAAATCCCAGCCCTAATCATGAGAAACGATTGTCTTTGGCGCGTTCGACTTTATGCGCGCGCAACCTCTCGAAAGTACAACCGAGGTAATATCGTAGAGACTCCGAGACTCCGGGGGCAAAAATATTTTTATACTTAAAACGTCGCGTCGATAAACATAAAACCGACGGAATAATATTACTAATGATATTAACCGTAAGCCGACCGACATAACACAATGACGACGAAAACAAATTATTATTCCGTTACAATATACTCGTTATTGATGAAGACGTCGCGTAATATATTTGATACGCCAACGGTTGTTGTTTCGACGAATTTAATTGCCAAATAAATCGGCGATTTATTTCCGCGCGTATATTTCAAATTAATCATCGACGCCGCCGCCGCGCCGGTCTGTTGTTTCGTCAACGAGTTGGGGGGGAAAAAAACCAGACTGTAGTAATCCATCGCGCGTACGCTCTTTAGAATTTAACTGTACAATAATACAAATATATTATGTATTACATCTCGCCGACTAATAGATCGATTTCCAGACGATTATCGTGCGCAGTGACGTGTACGAGTATACTCATACCGGGGGGGCCGAAATAACGTTGTTACGCTCTGAATTCGGAGTAAAAATATAATTTAGCTCGTTGTGTTATATTTCCGTCGATATTTCATTTCAAAATGAACAACCGTTTGCATTTATTTTGCAAAATAATGCACTATTTCCAACGTCATTAAATTGTATACGAGAAAACGTTATTACAATATGCTATTTCTCGAAAATATTTGCTTTTTTTTTGTCGAAACCGCCGATTTCCGGGAGCCGCGAAGCTCTAAGAGTTAATCTCTAAGACTGTTAAAAACGAGTTGATTTTTTTAATTAATCGAATATACTTACTAACTTTAATAACTTTCAACAATTTCGTAATAGAAAATCGGTCTTAATGTTTTTGGAAATTGGTCGTTTCGGACTAATCGCGATTCGTATGCAGCCTTAATTACGTATATTGTCTCCCCAGAGGTGGTGTCCTTCGAGGTACAGGATCCGCTGTAATTTTTACGCCGCCAAGAGCGACAATATCGATTTGCCGTCGGGGGCCGTTAGTACAACCTCGTACGCGTACGCGTCTGTCATGCGACGCGACGCGCTCGCACGTGCGCATTAACATAAAAATTACTGCGCTACGAAAAATAATGTCGCGCAAGATAAATAATAAACGTGCGCGTAAAATATGATCGCCGGATAACAACAATAGTGCGTCGTATACGTATTGTTGTGCGCGCGGCGGCGGAACGTCAAAATCTAAAATCGGTACTAAAGTTTTACGGCCGATCGTAAACCCCCGCAGTCGTCTATATACGCGCCGCGTGTAATAAATAAATCGTTCGGAAAAATTATCGCGCACACGTGAGATTTTCTTTTCTTCCGCTTATTATTGTATCGTGTATCCCGGGGCCGTGTCACGATCGACTTTGATTTCGAAAAATTGCGTTTTTCCCGATTTCGCCGCCGGTAGCTTTATTTTCGTCGCGTTGTTTGCGATTATTATTTTCCAATACTTGGACTAAATTTTTGTCGTTTTCGAAAATCCGAATTCGAGTCGATTTGTTCTCGACTACCGCCGCCGCGCCGCGCCGGGTCGTTTTTTCAAAATAATTATTTCAGTGCAGTGCTCGGGAGGGAAAAAATTAAAAACCGCCATGACGAGAGGGTGGCCGGTCGGCCTCGGGCCTCCGCGTCGTGGATCCAATCAACGGGGCCAGAGCGTAAAATTGCTTGTTACCGGGCCGTCTGCCGGTAAATTGGTCATTTGCACGTCGTCGTCGTCTGGTCGCGCGCAGTTGCTCGAGGGTTTTTAATCTGATTTCCAAATCGATCATCAAGCGAAACTGTATTTGCGCCGCCGCCGGCGCAATCGTTTAGCGGCCGTAAGGGATTCCGAGAATCGCGCGCGCGCGCGCGTTTTAATTAAAGTCACCGCGGCCGATCGTCGCAGCGTTATACGGAGTTATCGTGATTATTATCAATTTTTTTTCCTCGTCGCGGATCTCGTCGTTTTTTTGACTCTGCCGTTTTCGAACGATCTCGTTTTGATCTGACCGATCGATGACGCAGAGGACGATTTCATAATATCCGAACGTCGTTTCGCGGGATTCGCGCACAATATACTCTGGAAAACGTTCTTTTTCAGTATTATATTGATATCGCGTGTGTCTCGATGATGATAATCAGGGTTCGGGACTTGTAGCACTTGTAATTATCGAAAAAAAAAAATCACTAAAATACTTCATTATAAACAGTAAAAAATATAAAAAAATCCAAACAAAAACAATAAACTCAATTTTTTTGAATAAAATATGTTATTTTTTTCATTGCAAGTTGAATTATAAATCGTTTTTCCATGATATTACAGCGTTACTGCGATTAGTCGATCGTTCTGTGACCAGCAAGGGCCGACCCGACAAGTAGATCGAGGTAATACAGAAGGAAATAGATTATTACCGGGAAATAATAATATGATTCGAAGGGGAAAAATTACTTTTGATATCTCGTTAACACACACGAAACATTTTTTTTTTAAATCACTAAAAATTCTAAATGTTCGTCAGCGGCCCGTGTTAAAATTGAGCAAAAATAATAAAAATGACTAGTAAAAAGGAATTTTTAATGAGTTTTCATAGCACTCTGCTAGTTTCAATGTTAATCCAGAAAAAATAAGCGAATGCTGGAAGTCTTGTTGTTTGGACGTTTCACTCGCGAGTGTATTTCTCTCGATCTCCGGATAATACACGCCTTCTGAAATACATAACGCGCGCGCACACACGGCCGGCCCGCGTATAATATAAAATATATTATAAATTATGCGCGCGCGCGCCATCTAGACTCGCCCGTATTATATATTATAATATACAGACGACCGTGTATGATTCATAAAATACACGTACCTACGCGAAATTGAAATCACGCGCGTCCCGGCAACACGTACAAATCCGTTTTGCCCGGCTGCGGCTGAGAGGAAATTGCATTTTTAAAACGCAATCCAACAATCGTTTTTTTTTTTTTTTCCCGGGACACAACACTATATACGAGTATATTATATTGTATATAAAGTATGTCTATGAACGTCGCGATGCGTCGTGATTTCACTCCAAAACAGCCGTCATAAATTACGTTCCGATTATTATTTATAAAATATAGACATACGACGTACTATAAACTAGAAAACGTTGAAAAATGTAATTATTTAGAACCCGAGTTTACGATAAACCGACTGTTTTCCGATATACATAGTATTGCGAACGTTTGTTTTTCTTCACTATCGTCTCGTTAAAACCGTTTGATTCCGTTATGATTCGTCGTTTCACCCCCGGGGGGGGGGGGGGATATGGAATTGTCGATTACGTATAAAAATAATTAAATTAGTACTTTAAAGCAGCGGTTTCCAAATTTTTACAATCACGGAACCCTTGAGAAATAGTTTGTGTTACCCGGAACCCCGATGTCTTTAATTTCAACAGGAAAAACCAATTCTCCGGAAAATGTTTTGACGATATTGTTAATATGGATTTATTAAAATTAGTTCATTTTTACGTGATTAACGCAACGACCGAGTCTAAAGGTACTATGATAATAATATGAGTGTTATAATTTTTTATTTCGTTCAATTTCGAGTACAACAAATACATTATAACGGTGTTAAGTCTAGTGACTATATTATTTTAGGTACAATATAAAATAATTTTCTAAATAATATTACATACATCTGGCGGAACCCTAAGGTTCCGCGGAACACACTTTGGGAAACGCGCCGCTTTAAAGAATACAGTTTTATAAATTATATGTTTGTCAACAATTATATATTCGTCCTCGACAAAATCCCAAATACGCCACCGTTTGGCCTGTCCGAATATTGTTCTCGTCGCACGGCGAACGATATCGATTTTTTTTTTATTTAATCCACAAAGCGAATCGGCTTGTTATTAAATTGCGAGCACCACACGCGTTTACGGTGAGAAGAAATTCCGCGTACGAAAACACATTCGCGCGTTATTTGTTCTTCTTTGAACGAGAAAATAATAATATGATAACATATACTAAACCGAGGGCGGCGGCGGCGGCCGCGGTTTGGCGTAAAACTCATAACGCTTTGATCAAAACACTACTAATGAGATGGATGTGTAAAATCCGCGTGAAAACATTACTTAATAATGACGCTTTTATTTTTACGCTCGTCTCTCAAAGAGGTCGTTTTAAGTGGCGAACGTTCCGAACGACGACGACGACGACGACGCACTTGGTCGCGTAGAAGAACGCGCGTTATTATTATATACGTCGGAGGTTCGTCATGATATTATTTTAAACGGGCGTTTCTTTAATCATTTTCAAATCTCTCGCGTATACACGACATCGTCGTGTGCGATATTCATGCGCTCGCGTAATTTCGAAATAACCGTGTGAATTAATTATGCGCGCGCGCGCACAATACGCCGCGAGATCCCAAGACAAATTGTGATGTTTCGGCCGTGTGTATCACGTATTCATATTTTATTAGCACTTCTAACGACGTTAAAAGCCCCCGTTGATTTCGTTATGGTAAATACACTTTTATTCTCGTGAAACATTAATAAATTTCGTAAAGTTTCTCGTTAGCGGGTATATATATATTAAACGCGGGATATTTTAAGACGGCACGGGAATAATCCACAAAGTATACGTCGTCGTCGTCGTCGTCGTCGTCGGTTTTTTTCCCCCCCCCTTTCTCGTTAACCTCTCGTTATATTTTAATACATAACATTAAAACAGTGTGCGATCTTTAAAGAATCTCGGCACGTCGTCGTCGCTCGCGACCATATCAAAACGCTTTAAATAAATTACGTTCGCCCGCGTAATACGCCGGCCGCCGCCGCAGTCGAAATAATAAATTAAAACACGCATTCGTCGCGGTGTGTCTGCATCATTTTAACGCCGCCGCCGCCGATCGACGGTGTTCTCTCCTTTGTCTTTTGCGCGCACATAAATTATTAACTCGCAGCCAATGGTCGTATAATATTTTCACGCTCGAAATTATACCGTCGCGCGCGCGCGCCCCCCGGGGTCACGCCTCGGGTCGAATCGTACGCGTTCGACATGTGCGGATATTATCGTTATCGTCGTTACGTCTACGTGTAATTTCACAAAGTCGTCCGTGTCGAGTTGTAATGCGATTATTATATTATTATAATACCGCCGTACTAACGACGCGCGCGAGTAATCGTAATAATACTGTCGAAAAAATCATCTAGATAGAGACAACAGCAGTGTACAATATTTGGATAGAGATAAAAGATAAACGAAATTAATTCGTCTTTAATATCTAGATAAAATACAAATAAATGTATAAATAAACATCATAATTAGAGACCTAAAAAATACACAAAAATGACCTAAAAACTCTAAAAAATGAACTTAAAAAATGCTTAAAATAAACGAAAATTAGTTAAAATACACAAAATGAACGTAATATTTGTAATATTACGTAAAAATGACCTTAAAAATGCAATAAAATGCATTTAACACAAAAAAATGCAAAATAAAAATTACATATTCCACATTGTTATATCACGAAACAAATTTAGTTTTTGGTTAGAATTGTATAGCACTTAAAGAAAAAATATGCAAAAGTCACCAAAATCCTAGCTCTAATCGTAATAGTAATAATATCTAAATGTATTATATTATATGAGTATCCATTTTGTTGGATCGAGATTTACTATTGTTTTATTTATATGCGCGCGCGCTTGAAAAGAACGGTTCTGATTGTTTTTATCAATACTACAAATTAAAAATGATCATTCGATAATTTATCTGGCCAGGTGGAATAGGAAATCTGAAATGAAAATTTTAACGACTTGTAAAAATGTGCCTTGGATAAGACGAAAGATAAATAAATAATTATCTAGAGAGATAGAAGTCCTGACACTGAATTATATACAGTAGAACTGCCGTATGACGGTCGCCGAAGAGACCGGAAAAAACGATCGCTATTTAGAGGCCTATAGCGTTTACGATCTATCACGATGTAGTTTTAGATTTACAATCTTGATAATATTATAAACAATTATTATTAAACAACATTAAACATTATAGACGTACAAATCAAACGTATTACTAATAATAAATCCTTCCATTAGGCCCAGAAACCCTTCCCCCCGGATAAACCAATATTTTAATAAGGTTATAATATCATATAATAATTAAAGTTAGATTAATTTTATAATTCAAACAGTTTTTCTCCGGATTTTATGTAATAATTACGATCGCCGCCGCTCGATTACGATGAGGCAGGTGAGGAGTGTGTGTGGTTTCTATAAGAACGATACGGTTCGCTGCCGCGACGATCGTCGAGAGTAGTTGCGCGTGACGTTTTATCGAAAACAATTAAAACTCGAAACGTAATAACTGTCTGACTTGTGGTTTTCAGACGACCGCTACACTACCTTCGCGGCTACGAATGATATGATGTCTGAGTTTTCGAATGATTTATTCGTACAAACGTATAGTAATTATTATCAAACGAGTCGGATAAAAACAGTTGCGCGGACGGTCGTGTCCGAAATCGGAAAAAGTAGCCATTTTGCGCCACGAATCGTCGTCGCGCATATTATGATATTTCTTATGTCTTCATTTGTTCTCCGCGCGTGTCGTCGTTTTTTCCCGAGATTAATCGATCGCGTGTAGTCGGAAATGTCATCGTTTTGCGAGTATGAGAACGATTTTGATTTTCAGAGCACGTAAATCCTCTCCGGATTCGCGTTTTTGCGAACTCGCTGTTCTTTTAGCTCGACTGCGAGTAGAATTATTATTGATAACAATAATATTATTATTTTCATGTTTTCAAACGCCGCCGTCGTTGTAGTTTTTACGAAACAGTCGTCGTCGCCGCCGCGTTAAAGTCGCGGTCTTGCGAAATCGCAAAAAACAACGATAAATTAGCTCGAAAATCGAATGCGCGCCGGTTTTATTTCGTCGCGATATTTCTCGCGATAACGACATATTGAGGCGTCGAAAACACATAAATTATCATACACGTAAAACGCCTCCTCCGCGAAAAGGTTTCCGTATAATATATTATTAACTATATATATAGAGCGATAGGGGAACACGCGCGTACAAAGATCGGAGGTGATTTTTGTGTTATTTCAAAATTACGGGACGACGACGACGCGACGATGCGCCGTAAACTAAAGTAAAAGTCAACGGCACTCTCCCAGGAGCGCGTTTGTAAGCTTGACGATGTTTTGACGTTTATGTTTTTTCTCGACTATAAAAAAACACGGGGCACGTGTTCTCTCTTCGGCGCGAACACAACACTACTACTCCGGGAAAACTTCTTCCGCAGACCCCCGCCGATACATCATATTTTTATTATTTTTTTTGGTTTTTCGCCCACCGGAATTCCATTGTTTCACCGCCGCCCGCGCCCCCCGCACGTTAAACGCGCGATATTATTTTTCCACCCACCGTTTTCCGTATACCGAAATCGATTTATCGAATACGTATTTAGGCGCGGCGGCGGCGGCGGTTTATTTGCTCAATATAAACTCCGGCTTGTCTTGCGAACTCTTCGCTCGACACGTCCCCAATGTCCAAAGCTAAAATAAGATAATATATCGTATCGGCTCGACGAGATGATGATCGCGCATTTTGCAGTAAATATCGCCATCGACGTGTCGATTTGCAGACGGTCGTTTTTATTACCCATCAACAAAACCACGCATTTATCAATATTCAATTCGATTATGCGGCTATATTTTTAACCGAATTCCACTGGCCCCCTTCGTTCCGTTTACTTCCATGTTATGTGAGTAATAAGATATTATAATAATACACTTAAAATCTTACTTATAATTATTAAAATGACAAATAACGAATTAAATCGTCATAACAAAGAATAAAATATTGATTATCATTTTTACAGAAAACGACCAAGCCACATGGATCGATCTTATATACCTTATTATTTATGCCGACGAATTCGCTTCCGGTCCAGTGGCGTAGTTACGGGGGTTCCATCCCTCCCAGATATTTATATTTTTTTTTAATGATATTTAATTATTATTATGCACCACCTACGTATTATAGTAAAATTATATTTTCATTATAAATATACAAAAAAAATTAATATTATATTATAATAAACAAATTAAAATTAATAAAATAACCTATTTAAATTGACCTGTGATTATGAATTGACTCATAAACACCCCCCACCCCCGGAAAAAATTCGATCCACGCCGATCGATACAGATAAATATATTGTAATAAATAATATAATAACTAGGGCTCGGATTTAAATGCCCTAAAAATATCAAAAAAATGCCCTTTCAAAAAATGCATTATTTATTAAATAAATTCAAATTAAATTGTTATTAAAAAATGAAGAACAAATAAAATTCTAATAAAAATTATAAATTATATTACAATGTACAAAAAAAAATTAAAATTGTAAAAAATAATTTTTATTACGTAGTACTATAATACTACTATGTAGTACTTATATTTCAATGAGGTCAATTTTTTTAGTCATAATACGACAAATAGGTCAAAAATGTCCTAAAAAATTAAAAAATGCATTAAAACCGTCAAAAAATTATTGTGGTTAGATCGCAAAGTACTTGACACATATTTGTAGCTTGGAAAGCATCGCGTAAGATATCCCAAAAAAAAATATGCAAATGCATTGAAATCCGAGCTCTAATAATAACGTTCGGAAAAACAAAACTAAAAACTGCTTTCGGGTAGACCTATCAAAGCGACCGCCGCGCCGCCGGGTTGATTACACCCGCGTCCCCCCGCGTAATGACGACCTGCGTTTTCAGCGTACGTCCGAAATAAAACGAAACGAGACGATTGATTAAATCGCAACGGAGAGACGACGCGCGTGTGTGTACTTATTGCGATGTGAATTCCGAATTTGACGAACCCGTGAAAATGATAATTGCGAAAAAGTCTGCGACCGTCGTCGTGGTCGTCGTCGTTTGCCCTCCGAAACGTTTCGTACAACAAAGCAATACTCTCGCGTGTAGTGTTGTTATCCCATCGTAAACGCGAAATATGATTCTCCGCCGTCGCGGCCGCCGCGGAATTAAATATCGATCAACAACCCCGGACGATATACGAACGGGGACGGTTTCCCCGGGAGACAGGGGCGGCCTTTTTTCAAAACGCGACGCAAAAGCTCGTGCAGTGATTTTTTTTTTTTTTTGTCGTCCACGGTGATAATAATTACTTTGAGAGGAAATTCGAATCGTTATTGAAAAAGGCGCGCGCGCGATATAAATTAAATTATGTACGGCGAAACGTCTCCCTCGACGGACACCTCGGAATAGCGGACGTTTTTACGGGAACGGGGACCACTTTTTACATAGGAAAACCTCTCTAAACACTCTATGGGAATTTAATTTTCGACAAATGTTTATCGCAAATGTCGCGTGATCGTGAAATGCCTTTGGTGAACATCAATCCGACTCCGCGAAATTATAGGATGTCCCAAAGCTTCAGCCCCAAAGCCCCCCGTGCTCCGTTTCCGCGCTTATTTTCCATCTTAAGTTCCGGACTAGATTTATGTAGATTTATCTCACATCGCGGTCGGTTCGTTTTGACACGGCCGAAAACCGTCGGATTCGCGTACGATCTACCCGCGAATTACCGCGAACGGACGGACGGCGTAAAAACCGTATTAATACCTACTAGTCCGCGGTCGGTCTCCGTTGGCGCGACTATTGCGCTCGCGTCTAGTCATCGACGACACTACTATATTGTTGTACTCGGGGATAAAATCGTAATTATACGACGATCCATTAGGTATTCGTCGTCGTCGGCGGCGGCGTGCCGATGACATTTCGCATTTACAACCGCCGCGCATCCTTTGCGCCGCCGCCGTTACTACTACACCGCCCTCGTATCGCAAATGTTACACACAAAACAAAAATGGAATACTAATATATGTAATATCATTATTCTTCGTTCAGAAACAGAGAGACAGAGAGAGGGAGAGAGCGAGACGATACACAACAATAAAATGCACGAAGCCATTGATAAACAGCCGGCGCACGCGAAAAGATGCAGTCGAACAGTTTTTTCAAGACCGGGGGGGGAAAAACACACGCACCCACACACCGACTATCGAGAACTTCATTAATATTTATGTATTGTAGTCGTTTCGAACAAGTACAACGCTAAACTGTATCGAATACGTGACGACGACGACGACGACGCGATGACGTCCATATCAGTTGTGTGCGAGTCGCGTGGAATAAAACAGATTGCCGCGTAGACGTCGGGAAATCGCGAGATGAAACCGTCTGCTTATCGGAAAACGCCTTTTCGTGCCGCGACCTTTTTCGATCCACGACCCCCCCCCCCCTTCCCAGTGCCGGATCTAGGACATTTGACACCCGGGGCTAGGAAAAATGCAGCGCCCTTAACTGTGCACTCCATATTATGTGGAGGGCACGAGGGCCCCTCAGTGAGGGAAAGAGGGGGTATTTTAATATAAACCTCTTTTTTCTATAATACAATTAATAATTTACATATTATGTTCCCATTATAATATTATGCATATTATCTTATGATAATAAATCAACAAGAAAAAATATTACTTACCTATAGTATCTTTTTTTGAAAAGAAATCGACGATTTTCGGTAATTTTTTAATATTTTTATCAAGTTCTATTTTCCTTTTTCCATTTTCAGCCCCACTAAGTTTTTTTTTTTTTTGAATCCATTGTTTTATGATTTTATATATTAATTTGATAGTTAAAATGCTTAAATAAATTGGCTAAATGCACAATGTTATAACAATAATAATTAACAATTAATAATAGTGACTACACGGCGGTAGGAACAGTCTTTTTGATTTTTCATAAATTCAAGAGCGCCGTCATACCGACGCAATGATACCCACTCGCCCCACCCCTAAATCCGGCACTGCCCCTTCCTACCGACATTAAGTATACTTACTTGTAAAATACAACACATCTTGTATTCGTATGAATAATATTAAATCGGGGGGTCGGCAACCCGCGAGGCAATTTTTTATGGCCCGCACAAATGAATCGGTCATTTCGAAAAGGCCAATTAATATCTCCATGAAATGAAATTTTTCAGGAAACGTAAAAAAAAACCCCTCTTTAGAGATCACAAAAATTTAGACGAGACGGCCTTTTCGAATGCATTCGTTGTTTTTAGACCATAACGAATTGTTGGAGATGTGTGGCGGTCTCGCAGGAAATGTGCATTATTATTGGTTAGAAACGCATCTATCACATAAAATCGGTTTTAAAAATATGTGGAGAAATGGCCTTTTCGAAATGACCGATTCAAACGTGGTGTTTTATTTTTTTGTTCAACAATCAAATGTAATTTTCAATATTATTCAATTATTTTTTCTTTATAAATATAATCTAATCGTTAGTAAGTTAATGCTTATGCTAGTATAGTTATATGGTCGGTTGAATCGATACAATTAATATTCGTATATTTATCTAGTCGGAGTCGAAAGATTAACTAATAAACTGCGGGCCCAAAAATCGCATTGATTTACAAATGTTTACAATTTTTTATTCGATTTAATTTTTTCCAGTAAAATGTTTATTTTCTCACATTTCCGTGTGAAATAATCAAATATATTATAGCAATACAATATAATTATTGTTGTGTGTATTATATCGCGTGTAAAATTTTTTTTTATTTATTCGATGAACGATTGCAAAAAAAAAATGGCCCGCGTGGTTAAAAAGGTTGCCGACCAGTGAATTAAAACGTTAATTTTAGGCGACTTTTCTATACATTTCTTTAATTTAAAACTAATCCAAAACGTTACGAGAAAAAAATACAAAACCAGACGAAAAATGAAAGAAATTTCTGAAATTATTATAATAATCAACGTTTTGATATTTTCAAAATCACTATTGCGTATAATATATAACTTTTTCATTTGGTGTTGGCGACCTCCAGGTGGCGCACTTGTGGTGTGGACGAAGACGTTTTCTCTTTTTCTTTCTCATAATATAATAACGTATGCGATAAGAAAATATTATCAAATAAAAATATATTATAATTGAATTTATTAAAATCGTCATAAATAATCTTAGATTAAAAAAGAGAGATTTTAAATAAAAAAAAAAATTAATAGTTCTTGCCCGGAATATTGTGTAAAAAACGATAGAAAAGTGCTTAGACATTATTTACGACCGAATGAAAAAATCCATCGTCAAACGCACGTGTTTAAATTTTATTTAGTCTCGTTTTTCTTTCCGAATACGTATAACGTGTGCGTTAAAACGCCACCGAAACGCTTATCGTTTGAAAAACGTATATATTTACAGAGTAGGCACGTATTATGGCACGTACGTACGTAAGGCGTTATTAACGAGTACCTGCGAAACAATATTATCGGCGTCAAATACCTGAACTAATTATAAACAGTTCGAGTCGGACGCGCGACGGCTCGAAATACTTTGACGGAATTTCTCGGGAGTTTTGTCGAAAACTCATCAAGTCGAGATATTCGTTTCTTACGGCCTCTTCAGTTTTGAGTTATCGAAGATTATACCGTGAGAAGTCACTCGCTCCTCCTACTACTACTGCCGCCGCCGCTGTGCCTGCAGAAACGTTTATTCATTGCCAACACCGAGAACGCTATTTGACGTATAAAACGTATTTGACCGGCTAATATAAAAATCATATTGACTTTTTACGATTGTTATTCGCGCGGTCGGTAAAATAAATAATTTCAATCGCGCCGACCTTTATTTTTCAAAGTGCTAACGAAAATAAACAATAATATCGACCGTTTGATTTCGATTACACCGAGTGCGCGCGAGTAGAAACGTTTCCACAACGTGCGTGTTTGTTTATTTTCACGTGTGTATTTTAAACATTTAACAATATTATTATTAATTATTATTATTATAATTATTGACACTCGTCGTTAGTTGGCGTACGCCGACGGTTATGTTTTTTTTTAACTCGACTTGTTTTTTCCCACAATCGTTTTTTTTTCTCTTAATCAAAACTCGTCGCGGAGCCCGTTTATGTTCCTAAAAAAAATTACGGAGCCCTAAAAATCAGAAACGTCTATTTTTGAGACAACAACAATAATTATTCATAAAAAAAACGATGTCAATTGTAAATTGATTATTGCTTTTTGTTTAAAAAAAATTAACTAAATTATCGTACAACAAGTGAAACGAACGAAAAACCCGACTTTTATCTAATCTCGTTTTGACTATGACACAAAATAATACATAATATTATATTGGTACGGTCCAAATAATATTGAATATGAATATAAAAATTAAAAACGTAACTAAGAAATACAATAATAATTTAATAATTTGAATTTAATCAATGCAAATAAATGCCCGGGGAGCCACGGAGCCCCTAGACTATGGACGCACATAATAACGATGGACGTCATGTTTTCAATAACAAACGGGAGAAAATCACGTGATATTAAATTATTTACAGCGGAAAGTTTGCAGTGCAGACTAACTGCTGCTCTTCGCGGAGCTCGGCCACGATTGAATTCGTAGTGGATTAACATTTATGTGGGAAAAGTTTTTCGCGAAATCATAAACCCTGGCGTGCGTCGCGATGTTTAAGAAAACGATATGTCGTCGATTAAATATCGTTCGGACGCGTGTTTCGGCGGGCGCGCGAATTATTCAAATCGTCCTGCGGACGACGACGCGCGTAAAAAAAAATCAATACCAGCGAATTTCATATATTTTTTTTATATATTTTCATAACCCGACGGCGGCGCAGTGAGTGTGTGTCAATCACGTCGGACGGAGTTTTTTAATCGTTCGGACGGGTGCGGGCGAGAACAAATCCGATTTCAAACGCGTTCGATCAAAACGCGGCTCGTCGTGTTGTTATATTATTATAGTATATAATTACTAGCCGAATTGACCGGCTTCGGCCCGCGAACAGTTTTTCCTGGTACGAGGGACGCGGCTAAGGCGTCAAGCTGGGGAGATCTCTACTTTACAAAAAACGAAACTGTTGACCAAATTTCATACCCCTTTTAACCCCCCTTTAAGGGTTGAATTTTCTAAAATCCTTTCTCGTTGCTCGCGTAGAATATTGGGTGAATCACCATTCTAGATTTCCAGTTCGTACGTTGTGTAGTTGTTTTTGAGCGAGTGGATGATTATCAAATCGGCTCGAATATAATTTGCGTCTTGCTGACATTTTTCACTTTAATAAATCAATTTTTAATGTAACAAATCGAAGTACTTAAATAACGAAAAACAGGATACTGATGATATTATTATTTTATTACTTTACCCACATTTCACAATATTATGAGAAACGCGTATATATTTTTTAATTGAAAATGAAATCGCAAAAAACTTTATAAACAACGATAATGATAACTATGGTTACAGATAATAGGATAATACTTATAAAACGTTGAATTTCGTCCCATTCTCAGAGCTACCAAATATATACGAAAAAAATTTCGTTAGACGTGTTTGACTCGGACGACGCGTTATGTCTACTCAGAAGGTACTTGTGAAAACCGCTCTTGAAACGTGCGCGCGCGCGCGCGATAAATTCTAATAACTATAACTGGCCGTAAAAACGAGGCGAGTCTCCTCCCGAACGTCGAACGGCGGCGGCCCCGCGCGCGCGTTCGCAATTATTATTAACCGTTATTATTATAAACGGGGGCCGGGGCGTATAATATTTAGTGCCCGACAAACTTTGGCGTTTGAAAATAACGTGATTTTTCGCGTCGTCGTTCGCTTCGAATAATTATCGCGATTATTATTCGCTACCCCCCACGGTCGTTCCGAACACCCGAAATATACTTTATCGGCCAATTACGACGACGACGGCGGGCTCGGGCCGTTTCCGGCGCCGCCGTTCGTTCGGAGAGAGAGCCGTCGTCGTCTTTTTAGCTTCGGCAAATAATTTTCCCCACTCCGACGACGATATACGGTTCCGGACGCGAAATGTACGAAACGCGGGCGACGACGATATAGTACATTGTGTACACGATAATATATAATAATACGAGTATTATATCGGACACGTTGCTCGGCCGCGCCGGCAACTACGCGCAAATAATTCGTTTTAATTCTTTACCGACTATTGTTTGTAACCCTAAACTCTTATATTATATTAAATACCGGACACCCTCGGAAGAACCGTCCGCTATTTCTTTTTCTTCTCTACTAAAGGCCTTTTCGTTGCAAATCTGGTTCTCCATTCTTCTCTATTAGAACTTAGAAGCCAATCTTTTCATTTCTATACATCGACTACAGCCAGCTCTTCCTTTGTAACCATTTATTCGTCCCTCAAATATATTCGTCATAAACAGATTATGCCTAAGTAGATGACCGAACATTTTTCCACTTCTTTCTTTTATGGTGTTTAATAAAATTCTTTTTTCTCCTACTTGGTTTAATAAACATACATCTACGTTACTTTTCCTTTCTGTCCAGCTGATTTTTAACAGTCTTCTCCATATCCACATTTCCGTGGCTTCCAACTTCTTTCTGTCTTGCCCATTGATAGTCCATGTTTCACAGCCATACAGTAATACACTCCACACATAACATTTGGCAAAGTTTTTCCTCGTATTTATATTAAGTTTTTTGTTTGTAAGTATAGCTGCCGTTTTTGCGTAAATGCTCTCTTTGCCATAGCTATATTCTTTGTCTGATTTCTTCTGAGCATTTACCATCGTTTGTAATCGTACTTCCTAGATACTTGGACTTGTTGGACTTGTTCTACTAATAAGTTATTGTTCACTTCCAACTTCACTACTGGAATTTCTTTTGCTTTGGTCACTACCATTGTTTTTGTTTTTCTTGCATTAATTTTCATTTGATATTCCTGTAATATTTTTGTCAGGGTGGTTAAAGATTTTAACGCTATTTAGAGGTAGAAATATTGTATATCGGTTAGAAAAATGCGCGAAAAGATAAGAAAAAATTAACATAATATTGTGAAAAATTAAAACTAACGTTTAGTGACTAAACTTTAGTCGGTCGGCGACGTAATTTCGTCGTATTCCGAGCGTTTTTCTAATTTCATCGCAGAACTACGACGATTGTGTGTTGGGATAGAAGAAACGCATACGTAACGTTGACGCGATAATATTTCAATGATAAAATTTAAGCGTATAATGCGGGCGGTAATACGAATTGCAGGCGAGTGGACTTTCGTCGCGCAATTGTTATCGTACTAAATTTAGGTTGAAAATGATTGAAATCAAAAGTCAAAACGCCGCGAAAGTGTCGGTCCGCGCGACGGGTTTCGCCGTGCAAAGTAGACGTAAATCTAACGCGGTCGCGATTCCTCGGCTACCCGCGTCGTACGTATGATAATAATAATATACACGTCGCTTTCAGGTCGAATGAAAAAAATACGAATAATTCGACCCCGAGCCTCGAGCCGGGACCCTCGAAGGGACGACTACAAACACCCGCGACCGGACAAAGGACAGCCGTCGCCGCCGCCGCCGGGAGGCTGCACTGACACCCGTCGAGTCCTTCGCCGGCGTCTTGCCCGTTCTTTTTCCACCGGTCGCGGGTACATAACGTGACGGACGACTCATTTTCGTATTTTCCTTTTTTTTTTTTTCTCTCTCGCGCGAAACGTTCTCGATTCGTTTCCCGAGCAGTCGCCGACATCATCATGTCCAAAAAAGGCTTCGCGACGAGAACGACGAGATATTCTCACCCGTTGAATAATATAAAAAATGCATCGACGTCGTTTGTTCGCGACCTCGGTTTTATTGTTATAAATTTGTAAATGAAATTTGTCATCCGCGTTCCGACAGCATAAGCCAGCGGTTGCCAAACAAACTTTTTTCCGTCCCTTTGGGTGAGAATTCTTAGGTGTCTACTTTCTGAGATATAATCGATTTCGGACATTTTATCGATTGATAAATTTGGATAAACACGAGTTTGAACGTTATTATTTCGTGTTATCGAGTAATTAGGGCCCGGATTTCAGTGCAAAGTGCATATTTATTTTTTTTTGATCGATCTTGGACAACGCTTTCCAAGTACATAATTCGTCTCACGTGACGAGTGTTTCAATTTCATTTTTAGAGCATTATTTATTGGGTCATTCTGTCATGGTTCTTAATGCATATTATATATTATGCTGCGTTCTATACTTTTATATCTTATGTTTAAATTCCAAATCGTATGAAAATATTATATCGCACATCTGTGGCAAAATGCATTTTTCAAGGGCGTTTAAAATTGTTCAGAACGCGTAAAATATGGTTTTAAGTGCATTTAAATCCGGGCCCTGAGCGCAATCGACGAAACGCCCCCTTGCCGCCCGGCCGTTTTAGGGCCCCGCGTTTAGTTGATTTTTTTTCGCCGCCTGGGCCCCGAAAACTCTGGCCGCGCCGATTGATCGGGGCGGGGGATTTTATAAAATATCTCTCCCGGAACGGCATAAATCCGGCCAGAACGCCTACGGGCCACATTAATTTCTGGGCATTAGCGCGGAATAGCGACCGGTGTATAGCCGATGGATTATAATAATTATTGCATTAAAAAGGGATCGCGTTCTACCGGAGCGAACCACACGCGAGCGAGCGCGCGCCGCGCCGCGCCGGGCAACTGCACCGGAGAGAGAATGGGTTTTAATAATAATAACGATAACAATAGTAATAACGACGATAATACTAATAGCAATAATTGTTTTGAAAATATAAACACACTCGGGGCCGACTGTAGCTGTGTTCGTCGCGTCGTTCCGCCGCCGCCGCCGCCGCAGTCGTATGTCCCGCGCGCGCGTTTTAATAACAATCGCGTTGCGATGTCGACGAATCGAAAAACGGGTCGTTATCGGGTCCCCGAACGTTGTTGTTGGTTTTTTTCTCTCTCTCTCTCTCTCTCTCTCTCTCTCTCCATTTGTGGCCGTACTTATACCCCGCGACACAATACGGTCCGGCGGATTATCTAAACGCGTCGGCCCCGAATGTCCGGCCCGGAGGAAACGACAAATTTATTCGGGACCGTCGTCGTCGGTTGATTTAGGTCGCCTCGATGTGACGGAAACGAGTTGTTTTAATTGCCGCGGCGCATAATCGTGCAGAAGGACGTGGATTATCGGCGGCCAAACAAAACGCGACGCGACGACGACGTGCCCCCGGAAGAATCTCGTTCGTTTCGATCGTCGTTTCCGATATTGATATTTCCGTGTTGGAAAATTTCTTTTACGTTTCTTCCGCGCGCTCTGTTCGACCGAACGAGCTATAAATAAATTATTTCTATTCGCATTATCTGCGCAGTAAAATTATGTTATAATAACATTTTATAGCGTTTTAAACGGTCCGTATAATATTATAATAATACTAATGCTCGTTACCACACGTCGCGGTCGTCGTTTTAACGGAAATCGAAGAGGCGGTTTTATTTTTCTTTTATCGTCCGAGACGCTCAAAACGATAAGCAAGACGATTCGAAAGTCGACAAAAAAAAAACCAGCAAAAATATCACTTCGATACGAAATCGAGAGTGTTGTCTCAGACACGCGACTTCGAGGCTAGAGAAAATCTTCGCCTATTGTGTTTTTTTTTTTACTTCCAATCGAGTCGTCTTTGGGAAGATGGTTTGGTTCCAAAATATAAAACATAATATATTATACCGTCGTCGTCGTGTCACCTGGCGGCGCGGCGGCGAGTTCTCTAAAATAAAAAAATAAATACAATATTGAATATACTACGAACTGAAAGTTTGACTATGAAGGAGAGGAAGTTGCGCGAAAATAAAAAAGTTACGAACACTCTAATTTGGTAGTATTGCGTTTTGAAAAGAACCTAACAAAGGGATGGATAATTTTAGTGTGCTTTATGTCGGAATCCGAAAGTGGCCGTTATTTTGTCGTCCCGCGCCTGGTTTTTTTTTTATTTTTTTGCTCTTTCTCTCTCTCTCTTTTTTCACTCAACTTTTAAGTGTTATCGAGGAACAAAAGAAACGAAACTCGCGCGCGCGCACGCTAACGTCAGACCGTGCGATGACATTTTTCGAAGTTGAAAAGTTCCGTAATTTTAAAGCAGTTCTTAATATCATTCGAGTTAGAAGGAAAAAAAATACACCGCGTGTAGAGTAATAATATGTACTCGTTAACGAAGCATTATATTTTTAACCCCGCGCGGTTGTAAAAATTCAATTAGTAATTACACCGTCATACCGGAGGCACGGTTCTCGGCTTTGAGAAGCGTTCGCGAGACGTCTCGGTCGAGACCGCCAACACTAGAATATTGTTTATCATTGTTGTTTGACGTACACGTCATTCCCGGTGGACATGACAATTGAAATAATTCTATCGCGATATTGTTTGCGGTTATATAGACCGGGCGTGTTTTAACGTGTTCTCGCCCGACACGAAAAACCAAGCCCCCCCCCCCCCCGACACTTTTCGCTGTTCGCAACAGATATAATATTACGCTGCTCACTCGATAGCGCTGGTAATAATTAAGGCTGGGATTTCGATGCTCTTTGCATTGTTTTCCAAAGCTTACTGTGCAATGCTCGTCTTGTCACAAATTCGTTTTATGTACATTCGAATGAGAATAAGAAAGTTTATTTTGCATTTTTTTGCATTTTTTAGTTTTTAGGTCATTTTCTTGATTTTTTAGGGCATTTTAGAGTTTTTGGAGCATTTTTTGAGTTTTTTTAAACCAAGTGTATGAATTTGAAATTTTATTTTAAGATTTTTACACCAACATGGTTTTTAAATAAATATAACAGATTATAAGTAGGTATTCGTAATTCGTATTATATAATTGGCTTATCGACGATAAGTTATCGTCATTATCGGACAAGGTTTAATAATAGCCTATTATTAATAGGTAACCTAACCGATGATATCGTGCATTTTTAAAACTTTTTATTTATACTAAAATTATTAAAAAAAAAAAATTTTTAGATAATAAAAACATTTTTTTAGGGCATTTTACGTGGTTTTTTAGGACATTATTTAGAGTTTTAAGGTCATAAAAGCATTTTTTTTAGGACATTTTTCGGGGTTTTTTAGGGCATTGAATTCCCAGCTCTAGTAATAATAATAATAACCCAACAGTTTCCGAGTGGTTTCGAATCGAATTTTGTTTGGTTTTGATTTTATTCCGTTTTCCTCCGCGAACAGATGACAATTTAATTAGCATCGCGCAAACATTGCGCCGTCAACAGCGTTTTTAAACAACGCATACAACCGCCAAAAAGATCAAATAAACACGCGCGACATAATAATATAATAAACGCACAACAAACGACGACGATCACTTGGCGGTTTCGCTACGAATTTAATGGCTTTTTGCGAAAATTGAATTAAACAGCATCGAGGTTTGAACAATCGAACGACGATAATTTCATAAAACAAATATTAACCGTAGCGCGCGCTCGTTTAATTTTTTCGTTGTTTTTTCTTTTGAAAATGTAAAACGCCAACAACAACGTTATCTCGATACCGACGGCTATTACTTGGTCATCGTCGTCGCAGACGTTTTCACGACGAACGCTAAAATGTGCACACAAGAAGTTTAGTGTTGTCTGATAACTCGCGATTTGCTATTCTCGCGCCTTTTTCGATTAGCCTAAAATCAAAGTGGACAAAAAAAAACAACACTCTGAGGTAAAACGCGTACGTCACATCCCGTATCGTTTAACGAGCCGGATTGTAAAACGAAACAAAATGTTCGGTTTACGATACTCGGAAATAAATACGTATATTGTAAAGAGTTTTTTTTGTTTTCTCGTCGAGTTTGCAACAAGCTCTCTACTGCGGAGACGGGCGTCGCGTTACTCCAACTTATCTGATCAACTCTCCACTACACTGCACTACACTGTTGTAGTCGAATCTAACGAGCCTGCGCGCCACTTTAAAAAAAGTGTTTATTAATTTTGAAAATCTTAAACAACTCTCGTTAATTTCTGCGAGACGCCTATACATGTGTTTTTTAATTAAAACGCACGGAATAACAGTGAAACAGTACTTCTCCGCTTTTGGTTATTTTCGCCGGAAACATTGTTTTGATTTAATTAAACACGACAAAAGTGTCATGATTTAAGCGGCGAGCGTTTGCAGCAGCGTTTTATAACGTTACGCGCGGCGGCGTGCAAGCGTGAGCGAAGTTTCAAAATGGATATTTCCACCGAAAACTATAAAACAAATCATTATATAATTGGCCTAAACTTAAGAAATGACAAAACAATTATCGCCGCCATAAATACACGACGACGGTTTATGTATAATATTATGTTTACGTCCCGGGCTGTTGTAATAAATGTTTAGTTAACTGTAATTCTCGTAATAATTTTTTTCGCGAATTAATCGAATTACTCGGGAAAATTTCGTTTCTTCTCGAACGAGCTGGTGAAAAAAAAACGGCCGGCAAATAAGTGTTTTAAACGCACGCGCGGAACGTTCCTCGATCGACGACGATAATCACTATTATCCAGTGGCGTACTTAGACCTGAACTTTGGGGGGGGGGGGGTTTAATTTTTTTAATTAACATATTAGATCACGTGACACCTGAACAAACAAAACATATCGTACATTTTAATAGATTACTAATTTTTATTCGTGATATTATTTTTCATTGACATGTGATAATTAATAAATATGTTATTACTACTTAACCATATATATAAAAAAAAAAAAAATGTTAAATTATATAATAATAATAATAAAAAAATAATAATTTAGATACTTATATTTTTTAGAACATTAATTTTCTATTTTTTTCTGAAAAAATATCGACCACTTCACTACTTTTTATTACACCGATCGTCCACGTCCATATCTACAATATCTTCGTGGAAATACCCATATTCCCGTAGGTACCCACATTGGATAATGTAAGCTGACAAGCTGTACTATTAATAATATTTATAATTCAGAATTCAGAATTTGAGAAAATTCAGATAATTTGTTATACCTAAGTACAGTACAGTTCAGTACAATTAATATACAGGTACTAGATATTTTAGTTTTCTCATAATAAATTAAATCATCCATTAATTTCGGGGGGGGGGTTTATCCCCAAACCCCCCCCCCCCGTTAGTACGCCACTGCTATTATCAAACGCGTTTCGCCGGACACACTCGTAATCGAACGGGGTGGAAAAAAAAATCCGTACTGCTATTATATTTTATCGGACGGCCATCGTTTACATATTTACAATATATTTTTCCGACTGCGAAAATTCTCGTGAACAGTCGTTTTTTGGAAGTTTGCCATTGTGTTTCGATGGAGTCGTTACGCTTTCATATTTTATCATTTCGTATATATATACGTATATATGACACGCCCGAAACGTAACGTCGTCGTCGGGCACGAACGGTGTAAATTTATAAAATTCGTTGACCGGAAATCTAATGATAAATAAGGCTTAAAACGTAGCTACACTTTGACTGCCGCCGCGTCGTAAGATCTCGACGTTTTCGAGACGATAAATCTCGTCGTATGCGAAATCCGAAAACGATACGAAGTAAAAATAATAAATCCATACCGAACGCGATGAGCGTTTTTACTCGTTTAAAAACCATACGCACGTCCCGCCGACGACGTGTTGTTTTTCGCGACGATTAAAATATAATAATTAAACGACGCAATCGAAAAAATACAAATCGAACACGACAAAGTAGCTTACGCGACTTAAACAACAAATACACGTAAAATATATTATGACGAAACGAATATAATGTGTCGTTATTCGTTTGTTATTATTATTCACAGTCGTGTTCGGAAGAAATGTTTTCAAAGTCTAGCCGACTACGTTTTTTTTTTTTCTTTTTTTTTTAACCGTTAAAAGTTATTTTATTAACGGTAACGTCTTTATTACCCTTTATACATGTATTGCTCGTAGATGAAAGTCTAGCGAGTACTACCCGCGGAGTAAACAAAAAAACGGCGTTGACGGGGACAGAAGAGGGAGGGGGGGGGGCGCGAAAGAAATCCCTTTTATGTAGGTGGAAAATAAATACGTGAAATTAATACTTTTAAAGCGCGCCTTCTTTTTTTTTTTTCTTTTTATTTTTTTATCAAATAAAAAGTGACACGAGACGTAAGTATAAGGTCCAACGAATTATACGGCGTTAGATAAAAGCATTTAAACAGGTTAAAATTCAGAAAACTCGGATAAAAGAAAAGGACACGAAATGAAAAAGTTGTAGAACAGGTGTTTCCGAGAAACGCTAAACAAATATAAAACTTTTTTTATTACACTACAAACGAATTAACGATAAAGAGCTTTTGTTCCGGAGGATTTTCCAAATCATTAGAACGACGACGTCGTATTCGTCGTATTTGTGTCTATTTTATGACTGAAAAAATGAAAATAAAATAGTAGTGCATATGAATTTAATAATATTTATATCAGCGCGCGTCCGTGTTCGGGATAACTATGATTTGCGGCGACTGTAATACATATAGTTAGTTTTGGAATAAAACGTTTTGGCGATTTGTGTCCATTGTTTCGAAATCTTTAACATTTCGAGTAGGCTGAAATCGTATTATATCGTCATATTGTGCGCGCGCAATCGCCGTAATACTCGTCGTATTTGATTGTCGTGTATTATTTTAGTTATTCGGGTACAGGTCGCCAGTGGCGTAGTTACGGGGGGGGGGGGTGTAAGGGGTTTCCACCCCCCCCCCCCATCATCAAAACAAAATGTTTTTTTAAATTGGTTATAATTTTAAATAACAGTTATACTAAATAATACTAGTACAAATTAACATGTATATTATTATTACTATTTATAATAATATAGTTGTAGAAATTATCCGAGTGTTTACACTTCTATCTACAAACAAACGATGGGTGGATTTTATTTTATGAATTTCCTATTATAATAAACTAATATAACACTATAAAAACTATTTATAACTAATACCAATTTGAAACAAAATAAAAATGACGTTTAGTTTAACTAATAACTTGTAAATTTGATCATAAATATATTTTAAAACCCCCCCAGAAAAAAATCGTATCTACGCCACTGCAGGTCGCAGCCGGCCAGCCTGCACGCCGACGACGATCGCGAGTGTTTATTATTCATTTTATTATAATTTTCACCGCATAGTTACCATTTTAGTCTTAACACATGTACACTTGGCTCACTAGTATATTTGCGAGGCGAAAAATGCTAGTTTTTTAATTATCATACATGATCGGTGACCGAGGCGCGCGTGTAGTACAATTCTTACGCTCCCAAATCGTAGTGAAAAATTCGGAGATTTTCTCGCGTGTTTTTATCGAACAAGTCGTACGTGAATAATTCGTGGACGAGTAGTCGTTTGCTTTGGCGGCGCGTCGCAAAACGAACGTTTTATCGATCGATTTCGTCGCGATCGTAATCGATGCGTTTTCGAATCGTTTGTTATTTTATTTCGCGTCGACGACCGCGACGGCACTCTGTCGCGGTCAACGCGGCCGATATTTATGTTCGTTTTAAACAACAATAATAATACGACGGCGCGCGTATATATTATTATCGTCTCGTCTCGTAGTACGTTCGGACGAATAAACATAACGGAAAGCATTGCTAACACTCGTGCGGCGGCGGCGGGGGCACACGCGGTCGCTATTCCCGCGGATCTCGGCGCGTATAGTATTATAATGTACGTCGTATATTTTCGCATTCCGACTCGGATTCGGCGAATCCGTTTCCGATGGATTTAACGTAAACCTTACCCGGAAAAGAAGAATAATAACGCCGCCGCGCCGCGCCGTCCGTATGCTTAAAGCGGCGGCGAGTACATCGGCCGCGGCGGCGACGAATCGAAATTATTCCCAGGCCGCGATTATGCAGAACCGTGTGTTTATTGTCTCCTCCGCCGGCGCGGCGGCCGCGGCAACGTTCGTCCTAAATAATACTTAGAAATCTGACTTTTATCGCTTTCCTAAAAGGCGCGCGCGATTTTTCGACCCAGTCGAATCACTATACCTATATACTTTGACTCGAAAAAAAAGGCGTATATATTATATTTTTTTGTCAATCATACTTTCGCGGAATTTAAAAATAAACTATAACATATTGCATACAAGTTTGCAATGAAGTAACACATTTTATGTCTTTAAAATTGAGGGGGTGGACTTTGTTGGGGGGGGTTCCCTAAAAGTCTGTGGAATCGGTTTGGGAGCTGTAGGACCTTTGGTTGTGGAGTTATTGAGGTTTTAAATTTAAGCGGCGTTTTCCGTGGGACCACTCGCACTTTTAAATTTCTGTAACGCTTCTTGGGTAACGCTTTTCGATTCTATGTGCCAAAGAAAAGACATAAAATGTCAAAAAAAGCCCCGATTTTCCACAAGAAATCAATGTCAATCGAGTCATTGAATTTATCTCGTTCGGTACCTATATTTCTTTTAACTATCAGCCGGATGAAAGTTCTGTGACGGAAAACGGTTGAATTTTCGCCTGAAAACTGGCCGTTTCAAATGTTTAATGTTGGCGATAATATTGAATTTTTGAAATTCGTCGGCCGAAAATCGGGACACGGCAAACGCGACGCGAAACGCCCGCCAGGATATTGTAGCCAAGCCATAACTCCCGGGGTGTTCTTCTCGGCGGCGGCGGCGGCGGCGGAAACCTATACTCTCGACCGCTAACTACAGTAGTCGCTGACGGGCATTGGCGCCACTGGGGGAGGGCTCTCTATTGATCATTAGCACGCCCGAGTCATAAATTAGCATATTATCCCGAAGAGGTATTAGCTAAATTTATACAACGAGTGCCGTACGCTTCTTGCCGTAATGACGTTTTATTTTTATTCACGCCGTAAGTCTAAGACTGTGAAAAATACACGATATGAAAAAACACCGACTCCTCGTGTCCTCGTGCCGGCGCGGCGGCGGGGGCGCAGGACGCTGGCCGAAAAAGGCGGACGGAGGGGCAAAAAAATGCCGCGAAAACGCCAACAGGTATTATATTATTATAATATTGTATTCACGACGACGACGACGACGCGGTGTCAAGTGCATCGTTGTTGTTGCACCGCCGGCGTCAGTGGCGGCGGGGCAGAGGGACACACCGGTGTCGTCGACGAGGGAATTAAAACGTTTCCGATGACGAGGGTCGAGCGGAGGAATCGGGGCGCGCGCTCGCTCGCCGGCCGCGGCCACCGGTCATTTATCACCCTGAACGGAAAGCGTATACGTATATATATACTACGCCGCGGGAAAGGCCTTCACGCGGATGTCACCCGGGATACACCCGCGCGGCACACAAATAACGTATTTATGTGCGCGGCCGAAACGATTTCCACTGCTCGCGGATCTCCCCCGTCGCGCCGTTCGAGTTTCGCCTTTTTTTTCTCTTTTTTTTTTTTTTCCGTTTCCGCCACGTCTCTCCCCGGGCGCGCCCGCCCCGGCGCGGCGCGGCGGTATCGGTGCGCCGCGGGGCCCATTGTCGGCGGAGACGACGACGACCTCTTTTAACCCGACATAATTCACACGCGCGATATACCTCGCGCGCGCGCGCGACTATAATTCATACGCGCGATAGTAGTAATAATAATAATAATAATACGCGTCGTCCTCGCGGGCCGCGAGGACCGGCGCGCAGGACGCGAGTCGACGGGGATGGGGGGGGGGGAAATCTATAAACAGCCCGTAACATACGAAAATGAGTACTGTTTTGAATAATTGTAATAATAAATAAATAATATTATTGTCTTACCTTTAGCGAGAGTTGCCAACTCTTTTAGTCCTAAAGTTCCCGACGACGACGCACCCAAAGTATTCCTTCTACTTATCCATTTTCTAACCCATTTTCAGGTGCGTTCAATACGTAATTATCGGCCGTTTTAATTATATTTATATCGATATTATAATTTTATTAATGTGGCGTCCGACTTAACGGCTTAATGCGTGAATTCGGCGACTCGACGACGAAATATGAAATTATCTGTCGACCCGCGGCGAATCTCGCGGCGGCGGTACACGGACGACAGGACACGCGCGCGAGAATTATTTCATTCAAGGATTCGCGTCCTTTGTTTTCTTTTCGCCGTCGCTCGTCGTCGGTTCTAGAGAGAGTGAGAAAGACGTCACCGCCCGCCGGACGAAACAAGTACGCGCGAACGAATAATTTCCTCGGATATAGAGAGCAAAGTATGTACGCATGATATATCTGCGCGGACAAATACGACGAGGGTCGCGGCGGCGGCGCTGCAGCGGTATACGTTATTAATCGTCCCGCGCGTTATTAATGGTTTCCGGCGAGATCTTCGGTGACTTTGCCGCGCCCGCGCTGCACGCGGTCCAGTGACGCGGTCACTTTTTCAATACGCGCGTATAGAACTCTATTATTTCTGTAGAGACGAAAACAGGACCAAAGTTGAACAAAAATCGAAATTAGAAAAACGTCGAACGAGGTGGAGCGGACGAAATCCACTGATCGCTGATCCGTATTGTAAATTTCAAAATTCCAACAGTTCTGCCTGAACGGAAATAAAATCATCTTTTAGTTTTCGATCGCAAATATGTGAAAAACATAGAGGTCACTGTGAAAATCACCTCTTTCGGACGGAATTCTTCGCACCTGTCGCACCAATACTCTGAGCAAGTCAAGCAAGTCGGCAGACAAAGATTTCGTTGTGTTCCCGTAGTTTTCCCCGTATATTATTTCGGACGACGACGGCGGGGAAAAGTCCTCGTGACCGCGCGCGCGCGCGACGTCCGAAAATCCGAAAATGTTTACTCGGCGCCAAACTACTCGACAACTACAACAATAACAGTAACGACAATATTGTGTTTACTATCGCGCGTATATACGTACGTACGAATCGGCGCGAGACCATCATCGACTGCACGCGCCCGGCGGCGGCGAGGGGTCCGGCCGCGCGCGCGTACGCAAATCGAGTTAAAACACATCCGCGAACGCGTCCAAACCGTAAATATTTACCCTCGCCGCCCGCAGAGGACCAAAAACGTTTCCCGAAATTACGTTTCGCGCGCGCGCCCGTGTGTCAATAACGCGCCGGCTCGTCGCACAAAGACGATTTGCCGTCCGGTTTGGATGGAAATAAAAACGATTAACGCGAAAACGGTGGTCGCCTGCAACGATTTCAAAGATTTTTTCCTTTTTTCGATCTGTGTAAAAAGGAGAAGAGAAAGAGAGACAAATGACGAGCAATACGCATCGGGTGCAGTATTCTCGAACGTTTTTAAAGCGTATCTTTTTTCTTTTTTTTTCAAACTCGGCCGTTTTTACGCGTAGTCGGAGCGGGTTTTTTTTATCATAGTCGATCGGCACGATAGTGTTAATGACACGCGCGTTTTCATTTCACTCGTTCGATTGATAATTCTATTGTTTCTTACGCGTTCGATTCTCACGTTTCCGCGACGTCGTTGACGATGTTTTTTCATAGCCGCGTTGATTTCGTCTTCTAAATAAATGATTTTTACACAAAAATGATTTTTCTTTTCGAAATAATTATTATTCAGAAGAACGGACGTTTCTTCCGCGTTGTTTCGTTATGGATTTATCTCACTTCACGGCTCACCTTGTCGATGTTCATTTATGCCGCCGCCGCCGCCGTAATTAGAGTATTATCTCATTCGAGCACGTCGCACATCGAGCGAGATATTATATCTAACGTGATAAACGCGTCGACGATCGAAATGTTTTCGAAAACAAAACGGCGTATCGTATTGTAAAATAACGTGTTTTTTTTTAAACTCAATATAGCGGAGCACTTGCGCGCTCCCTCCCCAAATTTGAGCCGTTTACGTTTATAAGTTTTCGCCTCCCCGGCCGTCACTATGGCGAATCGCGAGAAATTAAAATAATATTCGCCTCTGTGGGTTTGTTTTAATCGTTCGACTAGACACGCCGCCGCGCCGCGCGCCGTATGAATGCAAATGTCCTTTTCTACATTCCGCGTTGACATCGCTCCTTTATCACGGTGGCTTCGTCGATTTTCTAAATTTTAAAAGGACGAATTTGTAAGTAAAGACACTGTATAATTACGGTTTATCGAAAATAACTCGGCCGTTTTTACGCGTAGTCGGAGCGGGTTTTTTTATCATAGTCAATCGGCACGATAGTGTTAATGACACGCGCGTTTTCATTTCACTCGTTCGATTGATAATTCTATTGTTTCTTACGCGTTCGATTCTCACGTTTCCGCGACGTCGTTGACGGTGTTTTTTCATAGCCGCGTTGATTTCGTCTTCTAAATAAATGATTTTTACACAAGAAATTTTTCTTTTCGAAATAATTATTATTCAGAAGAACGGTCGTTTCTTCCACGTTGTTTCGTTATGGATTTATCTCACTTCACGGCTCACCTTGTCGATGTTCATTTATGCCGCCGCCGCCGTAATTAGAGTATTATCTCATTCGAGCACGTCGCACATCGAGCGAGATATTATATCTAACGTGATAAACGCGTCGACGATCGAAATGTTTTTGAAAACAAAACGGCGTATCGTATTGTAAAATAACGTGTTTTTTTTTTAAACTCAATATAGCGGAGCACTTGCGCGCCCCCTCCCCAAATTTGAGCCGTTTACGTTTATAAGTTTTCGCCTCCCCGGCCGTCACTATGGCGAATCGCGAGAAATTAAAATAATATTCGCCTCTGTGGGTTTGTTTTAATCGTTCGACTAGACACGCCGCCGCCGCGCCGCGCGCCGTATGAATGCAAATGTCCTTTTCTACATTCCGCGTTGACATCGCTCCTTTATCACGGTGGCTTCGTCGATTTTCTAAATTTTAAAAGGACGAATTTGTAAATAACGACACTGTATAATTACGGTTTATCGAAAATAACACCGCCATGGCGCGTTTTAACGGGATTATCGTCCGTTTACAATACGTTACGTCGCGTCGTCGTCGTATCCTCCGACGCCCCGCTGGATAATGTTTGTTTGTTTTTTTTTTTTTTTATTTACATAATACAATAGTTATATATTAATAATATTAGTCGGTATTTTTTACGACTCGCGTTTCATATAAAAGTACAGTGTACATAATATACTCGTATTATACGTCGTATTGTTTTCCTCGGTTGCTCTTTTCTTATTATTAGATTTCCAGAGAGTATTTTATTTGTCGTTTATTTTATTAAAAATTGAACGAAATTCCGAAAACTCGCGTTCCTCCGGGTACACATACTCAAGACATAATGAAATACCTTTTTGGTATATATATGTGTGTGTGTGTGTGTGTGTGTGTGTGTGTGTGCGCGCGTGTAATGCTCGGCACGGCGAGATCTTAACAGGTTTAAAGGTTTTAGATTTCCCGAGTATGCGCCGGAGACGTGATATGTGTGATCGAATTAAATACCGTGATTTTATTTCATTCGGAATGCCTTTGGAAATTATTTCGAACGTTTAATATTATTATTCGTGTCTTCCTTTCTTTTTTTTTCTCTCGCCCCCTCTATCGCGAAACGACTTGGTCGATATAATATTATAATATTATTATATTATTATGCGCGAGCGGTGAACAAACACGACGGTCTTGATAATATTGCATTATATCAAGACGTCTCCTCGAATAATAATAATAATAATACGCGGAGAAACAATTATTACGCGTTACCGTGGCGCGACGTGTGTATATTATTATAATAATAATAATAATACGCGTGCGGCGGCGGCGTATGTTTTAGGCGAAAGTTATGCGATTACTATACTACCCCGAGTCGAAAGTTATTTGTGTCAGACAACAAGTAAACGTAAACGCGTATATATTCGTTACCTCTCCTTTACCGTAATTTAATTCCTCGTTAAAACGAAATCCGCTTTTAATTTCATTAATATTGAACACGTTCGCGGATCGCGCCGTTAAACGACGATCTCTCCTCCTCCTCGTCGTCCTTTGAAATACGACGCGCGCCGCGGCGGCGGCGGCGGCATTTAGCGCTCGCGCGTGTACGGTTTTCGATCAATTCGTTTTGTTTCTCCGCGAGCCCGAGTACATAGTACGTTTTCCCCCTCCCCGAATTAAAACCAACTGTGAACGCATAATAAAACATATAACATATTATTATTATTATATTGTTTAAACGACGACGCGCGCGATGGCGATATTTTTCATAATAATTTTCGTCTCGACGACGCAGTATTGTTTAAAATAAAAATAATAATAATGCGTTTGTGAATATTATACCGTGTACGCGCGCTCGCCCCGCAGTGCTTCCTCACACTTGTACACTACGTGTGACTGCGGAAAACCTCGCTTTGAATTCATTAATGAAAATCCTTTAGCCCGCCGTAATATACCATTTCATCTTCACACGAGTTATATCGCCGTCCTTTGTGCCGAGTTTTTCAAAGGTATACAAATGCTTTTCAGACGGCAAAACAAATGAAAATATAAAAATATCAGACGAACCATTATTGTATATAATAATAATAATAATAATAATGTATATGTGCGCGTGATGAATATTAAAAAAAAAAATTTTTTTTATATACATAAATTTCAACACGACAAAAGTTCGTTATGGCTCGGAGAGAGAGAAAAAACCCGACTTATTTTCGTCCTCGTAAACAAACGACCGAGCTTAACGTCAATTGTTTATAAAAGTGTCCGTTATCGGGCGCGACTTTTTTCATTTATTAATTTTACGGATTCGAAGTATGGGGGGGGGGGTGGGGGATGGGGAATTTGAATGGAAAAGAAAAACGTCCCTCGGCGAGTGAAAATCCAATTAAAACCACACTGCGAGTCTCCCGATTTTCCCGAGACGCGTTTATTATTACTTACTATCAATAAACGCGGAGAGTTTTGAGAAAAGAAAAAAAAAAAAACAATGGCCGGCGAAAACCGTTAATATACTCGTATGTATAAACCCCCTTCGACGATACGCGCGCGCGCGCGCGGTTATTGAAATTAATACGCACATCCCAAAGGGTCGACAAATATACGATATTTATGCGGTTTTCTCTTTAAAAGATCTTACGAAAAAAGAGCGTCCTAGTTCCGAGACGTAGTGTACTACGATTTGAAAAATAGTAGACCGTCGTCGTGCGGCGTGTCTATGAGCTACGACGTATTTTTAATACCTTTAACGTAAAACTCTTGCGTGTAGAATTCCGAGCTCTTTTACGGGGATTTTCTAGTATACGTATGTATTACTCTCGGCTCTTACATCGATCGGTGTTAATTTTCAAATAATAATAATTAATTACACGTGATCGCGACTTTACGAGTAGTATTGTTAAACGGCATTCGATTTTGCAACTACGTTTTCGGTTATTAACACGTCGATTTTAATGTATGAAACGTGTCCAGTGGCGCAACTAGGATTTTTTCAAGGGGGGTGTCCGCCAGTAGCGTATACAGTATTTCCCCAATTCATTTCCAAATTTATTAGTATACTATGTGACAGTCGTCACGACTACTATTAAATATTTACCTATTATATTATTTTATTCAAACGATTTGAATCAAACCACCACCGTAATTATTACATCTGAATACACTATAACTGACGTCCAACGTTTTATTAACCAAACAATTTATATCACGTGAGTACGTGACGCGTATGTTTAGATTAAAGTTACATATAATTTTAGTAATTGTCAAGAAGTTTATAAAATTAATAATTATTATACATAATATAACAATATTATAAATTTTAAATTACAAAGTCTAATCGTCTTTTATTCTTTGCTAATTCTTTTATAACGGCATCTATATCGACTTTAATTTCTCGGTGAGTATGCAATGCTGCCAAACCATTTAGTCTATTATCAGCTGCTGTTGAATTTCTGAGGTACGTTTTTATTCGCTTTAAAATTGAAAATGACCTCTCGGCTTCACATTGAACATTTTTTTTCAATGGTTATTGAATATAATTAAATATAAATTTCCTATTATACGGTTCAAGGGGGGTGTCCAGACACCCAAAACACCCCCCCTTGGTTGCGCCACTGAACATGTCCTTAACACATCAAAAATTAATCGAATATATACGACTTGTCGATTTTTACAATATTATTATACAATATAATTGTGCGCGGTAAACGAGTCTCGTTGTTTTTTCTCTCGACTCTACCGAGTTACAAGCACGCGCGGTTTAGTCATAACCAGGCTCGGGACTTAAAGCACTTAAAAACATCATTATAGGCACTCAAATAAGCATTTAAAAAACTTAAATTTAAGCAAAACTATTTATTAGAAAAAAAAAACAATAAAATAAAAAATAAATCTTTATCTTTATATTATAAAAAAATTAAACTTCATTTTCAAGACTGAAGATTTGACACGGACTACGCGACAACGTAGATAAGATTAGAATTATTTTAAATTTTAATTCAATCAATAACAACTTTGCAGTAGAAAATCATAAAAAAAAGTATAAAAACTGGTCAAAAAAGCAATAATTGGAAATAAGCATTTTTTTGAAAAATCACTAAAAAAAGCAACAAAAAAAGCACTCTCAAATTTCAAAATTGAACGTGTTGTAACATGACATACACTTCTATAGCACTCTGCTACATTTTAAGTCAATCCATAAAAATAAGCAAATGCTCTAAGTCCCGAGCCCCGGTCACAACGAACGGAAATATTTGTAATTTACGAATCGATCGGTTAATTTTGTTTTTTCAATAATATGTATTCGCATTTTGAACACCACGCACAAAACGATCACGTACAGGTTCTATAGAGTAAATGTTCCGAAGCCAAACGGGGGGAAAAAAAACGCCCCGTATTAACATAAAGACTTTGAATTAAACGGGAGACGCGTGTGTCTCGGAGACGAAGACGCCGCCGCCGCCGTCGTCGCGTCGATACCCGAGTTATTTTTAAGGACGACGACGACGACGACGACAATAATTAAATAAGTATCGTGTCAAGTCGTCGCCAAGTCGAAACTAATATAACACGACGACGACGGTTGATATATTATTATAACGAACCCGAGGGTATATCGTTCATTAAATCTCACTTACGGAGAAGGGCAAACGAAACGCGCGGTCTCTATACGAACTCGTGTATCGCCTCGGTCTTGTTACGCTCTGTCCGCGTATACGGATAGAGTCGGCAGCGATTTTTTTTCTCCTCCTCCCCCCCCCCCCCGTTTTTTCCAGTTATCTCCGCCGCGCCGTCGTTAAAGTGTTATTAACGTTTTTATTCAAGTAAAACGGCAGAGGAGAAAATATAAACAAACGTTTTAATTGAAGATCTACTCATTAACATTTACTACGCTCGTCTTTTTTCATTAGAAACGAGCTTTTATAATAAAATAACCGTGTACACTCACCATGACGCTTCTTTACGCGCTGTGCTCGCTACACGCCACGTTCATCTGGAAAAGACATTGAATAATAATATAAGCAATTATAATATTTATTATCGTACGTACGGCGTTCAACGCGCGACGAAAAACATCATAACATCTCTCGTGATTTATTTTTCACACGGCCAACGTAATGAATAGGGTGGGTGGGTGGGGGGGGGGGGCGAACGGAATATTATTTTTATCGTCGCGCCGACGAGTGAAAAACGCATTCCGATTGCGTCCGAGTGGTACACTTTTTCTTTTTTGCTTTTCCGCAACAATCGACAAGTCTTCGTCGTCGTCGACCGTCTGACGACGATCGTTTTCAAACCGTCCGACTCGGACCTTGAAACTCTGCCGCGGCGACGTTGACGAGACGAGACCTATAGAACGTGATTTTTCACAACGGCCAAACGATATTAATCGACGCGTACGACATTTAAGTATGACTTGCGAAACAAATGATCGATACACTGCGGTCCGACGACCGGGCTTTTTCGTGTTTTCAAACCGTTGAAATACGACGGCGCTCGGTGCGGACTAAAAGTCGAAAATATTAGTCGCGCGAAAGCTCGGTCCAAAACTGACAAACTCGTATCGAAATACTCGATTCGTACTCGAACGACGCGTTCTCGATGTCTCCGCGGTCGTATTATTATTATTATTACTACATTTGTACGGGTCTGCGGCGAGTGTTTATGTTATATCGGTCCCCCCCCCCCAACACGTCGTCGATCGCGCCGAAATCCTATTCGACCGAGAATTACAATAAACGAACTCTCGTAATCCGGAAATCGAAGAGATCGACGCGCTTTATTAATTATAGTAGATATTGTGAAGTCGATGAACGGTCGTGGCGACGGACTTTATTTCACGGGCGTTTTCGCGTCGGATTCCGCGCGATCGTGTTTTCAAATGAAACAACATATTATATAAAACGGGTGGGGGTAGAGTTGACAAATAAAACGGTCGATCGACCGAAAATACCCCGAACAACGTTTTCTCATTTACCATAACGCCGCCGCCGGTCGGTCGGTCGGTCGTATTCGTAAAACGCGCGATTAAGTATAAATCAATTGGAAAAACAGACGACAGGTGCAAGCTATTAAACCGGGCGAAATCCGAGTCCGGGCGGCGGCGCGGCGGCGCGGTATTCTCTGCAGTGAGAAATCACAGAAAACGCGCGCCGCGTTCGCAATCGTTTCCGACGACGACGGGATATAAATTCGATCAATTAATCTAGCTTCTATGGGGATTATATTTCGCCGTACGCGACGAATATCGGCAACAAGCGCACGGCGCGGCGGCGCGGCGTTTCATTTAAACTACCGAATATTAAACGATTTCCAGTAGTTTATTTCGATTCGTATCTAATTTATAACGGTAGTTTTTCAAAAAAAAAAATATTTATTTATTTAGCGTATGGTTTGTGGTTACATGCATTAGAGTTATAATATGGTAACGTACAGTAAATTTAATTAATTAATATATAACAGATGAATAAAATAAAAATAAACAAACAAGTAGAATAAGAGAAAATATGAGTAATATCAATTAAGTAACGATAAGGTATTAGAGATCTAGTTCTAGTGCCTCCAGCCATTTAATAAATTTTGGAGGGGTTGTGAGGCAGTCGATTCTGGGATCTTGGTAGGCGTGGATAGGACATACAAAAGCTATGTGATAGATGGTCTGCTTCTCTGCTCCACAGTCACATTCTGGTGAGTCTCTCATGCCCCATTTGTGTAAGGAATCTGCACATCTACCGTGCGAGGTTCGTATTCTATTAAGTGTGCACCACAGATTTCGCTGTAGGTCAAATCCTGTGGGTATATGTCCTGGTGATATGTTACCTAGGATGTTGTCGTTCTCTGCCGCGGCTGCCCACGTTTGTTCCCATTGCGTCATCATGTCGAAGTTTGCGTTGATTAGGTCCTTAGCTGTTTTTTGGGGGGGGGGGGTTTCTAGTTATCAAAAAAATATCAAATACAACGATCCGCGCACATCAGACGCGGACATTTATCGATTATTTATAATATTTCGCGTACACGCGCAAACCGACGGGGAAAAAAAAGCCGCGTCCACATATTATTATAATATCTCGAGGTAAACGTCTGTAACGATATACGATTCGGCGTTGTAACAATTATTACATTTGGCAAAAGAACGATTTCGATTGAAGAAGACGGGCGCGCGTGTACGTAAGAAGTTCATAACGCGTTAAACGAAAACTTAATGCAATAATGTTTTGCCTACTACCCCCGCGGTCTCGGTTCTCTTTATTATAGTTGAATATTTAAAATGCCGCCGCCGACATACCGCACACACACACACACACTGTTACGTTTGTTTGAACGAGAATTTTCGTTCCCCGCTCGCGCGCGCGCACGCCTTTTACGAAAGTATTCCGTCGTCGTGAAAGAAATTTGCGATATGAAAATTAAATAAATATATTTCATATTAAAATGAGTGAAAAGAAGAGAAAAAAAAAACAAACAAACAAACGAACAAACGCAACAACGCGTGTGTAAATAAGACGAAATGTAATTGTATACATACGGGAAGGAACGCGCGACGAAACAATAGACTTTTGATTTTTGTTTTTTTTTTTCTTCTTAAATGTTTTTGACATATTAATGAGAATGCGGACAGTCACGAAGAAATAAGACTAAGACTAGTAGCGGCAAATAAATGCTACTTTGGACTAGTACCCCTACTCAAGTCGAAACTCCTATCATGGAAAACGAAAATAACGTTGTACAAAGTTCTGATAAGACCGGTAGCACTATACGCCTGCGGTGCACGGGCAACAACAATGACGGACGAAAATAGACTAGCTACGTTTGAACGGAAGGTTCCATAGAAGGATATTTGGGCCAAAAAGAAACGCCCTGGGGGACTTCGAATTAAGAACAAACCGAGAAGTAGAAGAACTTATATGGCGAAACAAATATAATTGGAGTCCTTAAGAGTAGTAGACTGGGATGGGCTGGTCATGTGTGGAAATCCGAAGGCCCCATAGGATTGGCCACGGACTGGAAGCAGGACACATGAAGGCCGAGAGGACGACCCAGACAGCGGTGGAAAGACAGGATTACAAAAGACGCATCGAGACTGGGAGTGAATGACGGAAAAGAACTAGCACGAGATAGAGATAGATGGAGGCAAGTAGTTGTTGCGGCAATGGACCTAAATGGCCCGTAAAAGCCAAAGAAGAAGAAGATCCTGTGAAATATTCTTTCATTCGACGGGCGCGTGGAAAAGAGAGTAACGAATACAAATACGTATATGCATCGGAGTTTTTCGAGTTTTTCCGCGTGTCTGCGTCGTCGGCCGAGACACGACCGGAAGAGAGGACGCAAACCGGGCGGGCGAAAATATAACCGTTGAAATATGTTAATTCGACGGAGACGGGATCAGGTGGTCCGCGATTGGCAATTGCATCGCGTTATAAAATATTATAACGTCCGGGTCGTCGTTTATCGGCGACGCGATGGCCGCCAGATGACCCCGGAGAGGAGCGGCACTGTTAAATAATTTAGTCGGCTAGCTTAAGAGAAACGACGGCAACGAGCGCGCGGGATCCATTTGCAGATTACTACGTATATAATACGGGACGAACGACGAGGAATAATGTACGCGCGACGGTTTTCGCAGCGTCTGGGGCCGATAATAATAACGGTTCGGTTCGTAAAATATCGTAATATGACGACCGTATACACAAATTACGTACACCGCGGCGGGGCCACGTTGACCGTTAATAACACAATAACGCGTGTTGTGCGCGCGACACTACTAGGTGTAGCGGCGGCGTCGCCGGAGATTGTCGACGATATCTCGTTCGACGTTTTTCGATTTGTGATAATCAAGGCCCGGATTTCAATGCAAAGTGCATTTTTTTTTTCGGTTCATCTTACACAATGCGTTCCAAGTACATAATTCGTTTCGTGTAACGAGGGTTTCATAGCTACCGATTTTATATTGCATTTTTTTTTTTACATATTTCGACGTTTTTTCATTTTTTTTAGAGCATTTTTAGCATATTATTGGGTCATTTTGTTGGTTTTTAATGCATATACGCGTATGTTCAATATACTATACAAATTTAGCCAATTCGAACGATATCTCGTTCGACGTTTTTCGATTTGTGATAATCAAGGCCCGGATTTCAATGCAAAGTGCATTTTTTTTTTCGGTTCATCTTACACAATGCGTTCCAAGTACATAATTCGTTTCGTGTAACGAGAGTTTCATAGCTACCGATTTTATATTGCATTTTTTTGTTACATATTTCGACGTTTTTTCATTTTTTTTAGAGCATTTTTAGCATATAATTGGGTCATTTTGTTGGTTTTTAATGCATATACGCGTATGTTCAATAAACTATACAAATTTAGCCAATTCAAAATATTATCTAAAAATGAATTATTCGATTTAGTTTTTATCTTATCTTAATTTGTTATTGACTGTTGAGCGTCGTCCGTCACCCTTGTCTCGTATTCGGTCAATTACGGCCAAAATATAATATGCGAGTCAACATCAATCAAATTTTCAGTTTTTTTTTTTTCATAAAATAATAAATTAACAATTAGTATAATAAAAAATATATGTCGTTTTTACAGTCATTTTTTCATTTTTAAGGTCATTTTTGTGGAAAAATTCCTTTTTTAAGGGCATTTTTGTATGGTTTTAAGTGCATTTAAATCCGGGCCCTAGTGATAGGATATACCTTTTATTTTTTTTAATTTTATTTCTTATAACAAAACGGGCCGTGGCCCAAAGTACGGTAATACATAATATAATTCAAAAAGAGGATAGTGATATCGTGTACTCGTTGCCAACGGACATCGTCCTGAACATTGGTCGGCATAATTACATAATATATACTTTTAAAAATGTATTTAAATAGAGTTACAGATATATCAAAAGTATTTAGAATACGTTGCAAATACTTTTGAAAAAATGTATTTAACAACAAATACAAATACTCGTCGTGTATATTAAAATATACTATTTTTTTTCATCATAAATTTCATATCGTTGGGTAAATTTCGTAATAGCACGAAAATAATGCACACATAACGATTACATCGAGGCACTCAACATGTACCGTATGAGTTATCTTTCTTTCCTCGTTTCACTCAGAATCTAAAAATGAACTCAATTTGATTACATTTTTAATGTCTATTCTATTAAAGAGTATTTGAATTTCAAATACATTTACTCGAATACTTTACAAGACTAAAAGAAGTATAAAAATATCACATTCCGTCGGCTTGTTTTCATATTTAATCGTCAGGGTTGAAAGATGAAATTAAAAATACGTATACTATATTTGGGAAACAAGTCGAATATCGTTTGAAAACTAAAATTGAATAAAAACGAAATTCGCGATCTTCATTCGCGGGCCGAAGAGTAAAGAGGGAAAAAAACCATCGATATCGAACGATTACATTCGATCGATATCGTCTACACGACAGAGGGGCGTGGATTTCATTCCGCGGCGAGACGAGAGAGTTTAATAATTATTCTAACCGCTCTACGCGCAGAAACAAAACGTTGAGCGTTTTTTTTCCTCGCGTTAGGAGAATGTTTCCTAAATATTCGTCGTTAATTCGTCCGCGGCTTTTACGTGATAAATATGAATAAAAAATACGAAAAATTCTACAATAAGTTTATCGCGGGTGATTTTTCAATACTTATCGTATATGTCCGTTAAAATATTATATCCGCTCGTTTTGTAGAAAATGTATTTTTACGGCTATTGTTATTACTTATTATTAGGGCCCGGATTTCAATGCAAAGTGCATATTTTTTTGGTTGATCATACACAATGCTTTCTAAGTACATAATTCGTTTCATGTAACGAGGGTTTGAAAGCTACAAATTTTATTTTGCATTTTTTTGCATATTTCGACGTTTTTTCATTTTTAGAGCATTTTTAGCATTATTGGGTCATTTTGTTGGTTTTTAATGCATATTTATTCAATATAGATATAAAACTTGGACTATTCAAAAAATTATCTGAAGATAAATTATTTTCTTGATATTTAAGAAGGTTTATCGGGTTTTATTTAGTCAATATTTCAAATTTTCAGTTTTTTTTTAATAAAATAATTATGTAAAAATAATTATTATGTCTCATTTATAAATTATAATTTGTATAAAAAAAATATATGGCATTTTTAAGGTCATTTTTGTGGTAAATTGTATTTTTTAAGGGCATTTTTAAGGTCATTTTTGTGGTAAAATGCATTTTTTAAAGGCATTTTTGGCTATTTATTAGAGCATATCTGTACGGTTTTAAGTGCATTTAAATCCGGGCCCTACTTATTATTATTATTATTATATCAGAATTAAAAAAGGAAATTATTCCGTTTTCGATCGCGAGACGAGTCCTCTTTGAATCGCCCAATAATAATGGTGCCGCGCTCTTTATATGTTCGACCCCCTCAAAGTGAAAAACACAGTTCCTGCGCGGCGGCGGATATAATTATGTTTCCGATAACCGCGCCCAAAGCCGACGCGCGGAAACGATTTGAAAAACATATTTTTCTTTGGGTCGGACGCGTCCTGCCCGAAACGGAGCTCCTGGATGAAAAAAACGTCCACGCTAAATCCACGACATCCGGTCGCTTCGATCGCATATTTTATACCAGGGGAGGCCACGTATAGACAATCTTTGGCACTACTTATCTGTGTGAATCATTGTACTCGACGCAGACGCTTGAATTGAACATTTAAGTGAAATCGTGCAAACCGCCACAAGAGTTAACAGCCAGATTTCAAAAAAAAAGCACTTCTCATATGTAAAACAACAATAATGTTAATAATAATGTTCCTTCGTGTTTGAGTTCGAGGCCGCGTCGTTTGCGAGGGGTGTATTTGGGAACAGGTCCCAGAGTCTGTCTTTTTGTCGACACGTCGTCGTCGGCCCGACGAACGAGCGTGATGAAATCGGCGGGACAAACCGATATTTTTAAAAAACGATCGTCTTTTCCGCGCGTTAGAACGCATGTGCAACGCGCCGAGTGCAATATACGTACGTATCGAGCGTAAACGACTATTTTCAATCAACGACGTGCTTTTTTAATGGAAGATAGAACGTAACGCGCGTTATTATTTTATTAATATTGACAGGCGAACCCTTTGTGTGCAAGTGCAGTGCAAAGATTAAAGAAACTAAATATATAAACACGAGATACGCTGTGAATCCATGTGCAAAAAGTTACAGTAAACAATACGAAATAATAATAACTCGATGGCGCAAACTCATTGGCGTTCGAGACGTGACTCGCCGTAAATATGAATTTTCGATGACGGACGGAGGCGACGACGAATAATTAGAATATTATGGACTGCAGAAAGTCGAGTTGTTGTTGTTTTGGTTATTTGCGTATTTTTTTTTCAAGCGAAATTGAAAAATACCACGTGACTTGTGGTCGGGGGGGGGGGGGAAATCGTCGAAGCAATGGGTAAAATTTAAGCCCGCGCGAATTTCAATATCGTTGGAAATCCGCGATTTTCGAGTTGAAATAAATCAAAACCCGATCTGGCGGAAGAGAAGAAGCGTCCCGTCCGTCTCTACGAAACATTACGAGTCGTTTCGTATTTTCGATAGTTGGAGAAAACAATCCTCGGCGACGATTAATCGGACTGATATTATATCGTAAAAGTAAACGTACAAATCACTTTTGTGGAAAAACGTGGTCCGAAACAGACTCCGGGAGAAGAACGTTTTACATTTGAAAGCGAATAATATTGGAAAAACTACCGAAAGAATTATTATTAAATTACCGTTATCATCATCGGCCGAGCCGTACGAGACGTAATAATAGTCTGTATTCAAAGTTACCTACTTGATTTCGTTTCGTTTGCGCGTTTTTAAACGATTAAAATCAAACAAATCTCAATTATTAGATAATATCGTCGTTGTGCGTTGAAAAATCTTCATAATATACTTTGCTCGAAATAATCGTAAACGTTTTTTACTGATACTTTTCGATTGCGGTCGAAACCGTTTCGTTCGGATTTCAAATGTAAACGAGTCGATGTAATATAATATTATAAAACAGCAAAGTTAAACAGTGATTAAAGACTGTCAACTTTGTTTTTTTTATTTATTCGCTTTAACGAATAAATTACAATAAAAAATAACCCATTAAAAAAAAAAAAAAAAAAAACGTCAATTTTCAACTAAAAATATTTTATTAAATAAATACAATTTATTGAAAACCGATTCTTTGTAAATCGTTTCGGTTTTTTTTTTTTTGTTCTCATTTCTCGTGTAGAATTTCAGAACCTAATTATTATACTAAAACAATACTCTCTCTAAAGTATCAATTTAAGATAACAACCACGAGATGAATAACGTGTACGTCGTCGTAAAAAAAAGGAAATAATAATAAATAGAATTTTTTTCTAAAACGATTTCAATAATTACGACGAAAAGCAATGCGAAAAAAAATACACTTTTTCTATGCAATTCTATTTAAGTTTTTAAATATAAAAAAATTACAATTTTTTGCGATGGTATGTGATTGTCGAAAAATTAAAGAATATTTTCGTTTTGCTCGGGTAATATAAATTATAAATCGATGTTCGTCGATATGAGCAAAGTAACTTTTTCGTTGATTTATTGCCGACGTAAAAAAAAAGGAAAAAAAATCAAAAAGGTCGAGATTGTAAATCTCGCTTATTGAAAATCGCGTGTAAACAATAACTTAGATTAATCTTTCTATGAACAAAAACAAACCCAACGCGAGTCGGTGTATAATAACAGTTGTGACGCGGAAAAGAAAAAAGGAAAAAAGGAAAAAACAAGTGAGGTCTTAAAACAATAACGTTTTAAAAAAATTACCGATTTATTTTTATTTTTTTTAACACGATTAGAGATATACAACTCACGTGGATAGCTCGTGGAGTTTTAATGAATGAAAATGAATAAACGTAAACCAAAGTCGAAAATAATTAATATAAATATATATTTAATAAAATTAAACGAGTAAAAACGAGAAATATAATCTATTAGTTTAATAATAATAATATTATAAAATCGTCGATGAGTAATAAAAGAAATACAATATTATGGTCGAGCGGCGAATCGCACAACAAAGTTATAATATCGAAACGAATAGTGTAAAGTTATTTTATTTTTCGTCGCGATCGAAAGACGACTTGATATTATGTGGAATTTGCGCACACACAATTTTAGCATTAATGCATAATTTATAAAGAAGGAGAAAAATATTTAAAATCGTGTTTTCATATTATATGAATACGTTTTTAAGATTTAATTTAAGCGTAAAAAAAAAACCGCTTTAAAATTTAAAAAAAAAAACGCTTTAAAATCTCCAAGACAGTAAAAAAAAAAAAAAAATGAAAAAATGTAAAATTGAATTATAAATTTTAAATTACATATTATATTAAACCCTAGCTCGACATGTGTATAGTGACGAGCAATAAATTTATTATTTTTATTTATTTTTTTTTCGTCCGATATTGAAAAAACGCCGTAACAAATATAATATCACGTATGTTTTCGCAACAGTACGATATAGTTTTAAACGTATGAATTTCGTTAACATTTTTAGCTAAAAAAAAAAAAGTAAAAATCAAAAACGAATTAAATAATTCTTTCGCGTTATTATACTATACTTTGTAACCGTTTGAGATTTGCGTTGAAGAATTATTCGAATCAATTTGTAAACTCAAAGAAAACAATATGTACATTATATCGTACCTTTTAATATTTCGATTTGATTTAAACATTTTTAACGTATTTGTACGTAAATTTCGCAATACGATGACTATATAATATATTTTATAATACAATTCGATCATAAAATCCATAGCTAAATTAACGTTAAATTCGTCGAAATAATCTATCGTACTTTTCAAAAAATATATTTTTTCAAATAAATTACTATAATATGCAACTATATAGTACTATACGAGCATAGTAATATAGTAATATAGTAATTACACATTATAAAATATAAATGAAATTACCAAAAACGTTTGCGACGCGACGTGTTTTTTCTTGAAATAACTATGAAATAAAACGGTCGCGAAACGTTAAATTAATTGTTAATCCAAATGTTAAATTTCTATGGGACTTTTTTCAAAGTATAGAATGAAAAAAAAAAAAAAAAAAACGATTGAAAAACACACATTTATTTTATCGCGAATTTCACAATTTTTTTTTTTTTTTTCCTTTTTGCAAAATAATGGACCTTTTCCGATAATAACAAACTCAAAGTACCGTCTCGGTCCAATTATTTCCAATCGATTAAATTTACTACATGAAAAACCAGAAACATATTTACCGCCGGAACGGAAAAAAAAAAAATAAAAAAATATGGATCGCCGCGGACACGCTTTAACAATATTCTTTGTTATGTCTAACACATAATTCTAAAACCAATGCGAGATCTTTCTATCGGATAAAAAAAATAGAAAAAATACGTGCGATTGTCGTAATCGTTTCGACTGTTTGGAAATTACAAGTGTGAACAAACGCGATGATGAAAATCAAAGGTCGATTACAAAAAACGTCGATCGTATTCGATATTTATTTTATTTTTTTTTGGGGTGAACAATGAGAAAATCACACGCGGCGGGCGGCCACACGGTTTTTTTTTTCCAGTGCGCGTCGATTTCAACGAATAACGTGTATATTTTATAAATTAAAAACCGTACTTACTGTTTCGAGACTCGCGTGGCGATAAAAAAAAAAAAAAAAAACAATAGCTATAAACACTTGAAAATTTTTTACTTTTGACGACGACAAACCGCATTTGAAACCTAATCGATACGACGACGACGACGTACGCGGAATCAAACGTTGTTCGACGACACGCGTAGTTGTTGACAAAACACGAGTAAGGCACTCGGCCGACTTCCGCGTTAAACCGTTTTTCGATGTAATTAGACTGCTCGACAGAAGAAACCCCAGTTAAATCCGTAACGAAAAAATCGAAGGTTTTTTGTTATTAAAAACAATTATTCATAAAAGTATATTATTTTTTGTCTCTACTCGTCACTAATGTCACTAATACACATTACGTAAGAAAAAACGCGTGTACTTACGATAAGAGAGGAAAAAATGCAAAAATGCAACAACAACAAAAACTGTTAATTTCGTGCGATGCTCGTCGGAATGTGTTGTTCTTCGAACGCGCGTGTTCTCGTCGCACTCGACGTCGTCTTGAAAGCGCAGCGGAATTAGACGAACGGAAAGAAAACGGCGATTGTCGTCGCCGGAGAAGAGGAGGTAAAACGAGATTGAAAAAAAACAAAACGATCGGCGCGAGCCGATCGATCGCGGAAACGATGTACTCGTCGTGAACAAAACCGAGAGAGAGTTTTTTTTTTCGGTCCCTCGATCCGACGACACGCGGCGGCAGAGTCACCCGCGGAAACGACGGACGGACGGGGAAAAAAAAACGACGACGATATTATTATTATTATTAAGGACGCGCGCGCGCGCGTGTGCACGAACACCACCGTTTTGGCGAGGACGCGTGACGATCGACAATGTCGCGCGTTGTCTGCCGACCACCGACTGGACCGCCGAAGAGGCAGGCGCCTGTACGCCGATCCTGTCAGCCGCCGCCGATAGCATAGCAGCGCCGTCGACGTCGTCGACGGCGACGGCGACCGGGGACACGTTTCGCCCGCCGCTTTCCTACCCGTTTGCGCCGCGATAACCTACCCGAACCGCGATCGCGTTAACCGATATTCTCTCCTCCTCCTTCTCCTCATTCTCCTTCTTCTCGTTCTCCTTCGCCGTGCCCCCGCGCACACAAGAGCGCACTTTGGACGGTCGTCTCGAAGATTTCACACTCGCCCGAGTCACTACAGGCTCTCGTCCGTTCAAACGTTTTCCCGGACGGATCCGATGATCCGAAGCGATCCAGAGAGACGGATACGACGAAACCCGCGGGGCCGGAATTCGCAGCCCGCCTGGATAACAACGAATTCGGGACCTTTTGATAGATATTGCACGAGTAGTAGTCCTCGCGATTTCGTAGAGATTTTCCTCGGTGGCGGGAGGGTCCTTACCGTAAAATCGTGACACGTTCGATGATGTTGTGATAGCGTCGTTGTAATCGAGAAACTTGACGAAAGATCCACACACGTTCGTTGTCAACACATCGCCGCCTCTCGTTCCCTGCACTAGGCCTCGTATAAGGATGTGCAACAAGAGACGAGTACAGATTGTCGTCCGCGACCAAGTCGAGTCAAATCGTAAACAGCGGCTTTGCAAAATACGCGTCCGTATTTGAGCCGGGTGATTTTTATTCCGCGTGAAAATCGTGAAAACGGGGGCCGAACTCTAACCCAGTATCAAAGTGTCGAAAAATCAATGTCCGACTCGCCTCGCGAGAAATAATATTTCTCTTCTGACGTCGTCGCGCGTCGTCGTAATTATCGGACGAGAAACGCATTATTTAATACAACATATTATTTACGTATAATGTTTTAACAATAATGTTATTAAATACGATTGAAAAATAAATCAATATTACATAATATGTTTCCACTGTACACATAAAAACATAAATTAGCCACGAAAAAATACACGCTCGCGCACATACACATACGTATATATAAATCGTATGTAATTGGATTTATATAAAAAGGTTTTTGTTTGTGGACTCTTACAGAACGAAAATAAAAGCTACAAATTATATATATTTTTTTTTTTGCAGCGACGTTATAATACGTCCGATGTTAACCATTTCGGTCGGATAATTTTCCTAATACCTAGTAAAACGTCGAATTTCGTTACAAAGCTCTCCCTCTCCCCCCCCCTCTCGGGTCAAAAGAATGTCTCAAATAAATTAGCTTTGTTCGATGTGAATGAAATACTTTTTCGAAATGATCACCGTAGCGAGTGACCCGCACTGCTGCGAGTACGTATTACAGTTACGCGCGCGTTACAATAGCGAACGCCGACTCCGGGCATTTTTACTAATTGTATTAGAGAATTACACGTAACCACGGCGTAATCCCCCGCCCCCGTGTTTTCGTCGTATTATTATTGATTTTAACATTTTTCATACGAATTATCGAATAAAGGCAAAAACTGTACCGTAAAGTCGAATTTCGATTCGTTTCGATTGAAACGTCGCCGTAGTCGTCGTCCGATATTTCACCAAGCAAACGTTTACAGTTCGGGTAATCGCCGACAGTCGATATTGTTGACACGGAACGTTCTGTATGATATTTTTCAAAATCCTTTTTTCTCGTCTTATAACCCTTTTGTTTTATAGTTTAGTGGCTTTTTGTTCTTTTAAAGGCTCTCATTTTTAATATCAAACGTTCGCGATTCGCGAACGAAAGCCGTTTACAATAAAAAAATATCAGTGCTAAACGTGTTCTCGACGACAAAAATTCGGATGAAATAATTCACGACGCAGACGACGGTGCTGGTGTCGCTGTGAAAATAATTGTCGAGAGTAGTCCAACACGATGTTATTATTATCGTTTTGAAACGCGCAATGTGTCGTTCGCGATTCGACGGCGGCGGAAGAGTTTTCCAATTAAGCGTAGGAAATCCGCCGCTGCGGGCGGGAGCCGGAATCGATCGCGTCTGTGGGCGATTGGCGTGCGACGAAAAGTCACGTGCGACGAGAGAACGCGACGTTTAATTGATAATAATAACTCGCTAACCCGGTCATGCGATAAGCGTTTAAGTACGGCGTGGAACGAGAGCGACGGCTTATGATGGGATCGTTTGACTTGGCACGCTTCGCGCACAAATACCTTGATATAATATTATAATACTTGTTTCGCCGCCGCCGCAAGACGAAAACGCGTGGAATTTTATTTCGAAAACGTAATGTCTCGAACGCGACGTGCGCGAATTTCTCGTGCGACGAAAACGAAAATAAATACGAAACTATAATACCACAACATTATATTACTGGCCGCAGTGGCGTATTTAGGATTTTGTCAACGGGTTGAGTACACTTACCATCACAACCGTTTACACTTATTATTATTATTGAGCACGCGCGTAAATTTACCGTATTCTACTAATTTACATAATACCAGCCAGTGGCGTAGCCAGGATTTTTCTTCGGGGGGGGGGGGCTGATCAATTTTTTACTCAGTGGTGGTTTACCTAGGTTCTTCCATAATTTGAACATGAAAATACCGAAATTTTAGAGTCTTTATGCCCTCTTAATGCAATCTGTTGCCTTCCGCACAATCGAATAGTCTGAATATTAGGTTTCAAAGATGAACGATTTTTAAAAATTTCTTGCTTTTTCTTAGTATTTAATTGCACATATTATACATAATCCTGTTCCTTGTTATGAATTTTAATTACATTACATAATATTATAATACTTGTTTCGCCGCCGCCGCCGCCGCAAGACGAAAACGCGTGGAATTTTATTTCAAAAACGTAATGTCTCGAACGCGACGTGCGCGAATTTCTCGTGCGACGAAAACGAAAATAAATACGAAACTATAATACCATAACATTATATTACTGGCCGCAGTGGCGTATTTAGGATTTTGTCAACGGGTTGAGTACACTTACCATCACAACCGTTTACACTTATTATTATTATTGAGCACGCGCGTAAATTTACCGTATTCTACTAATTTACATAATACCAGCCAGTGGCGTAGCCAGGATTTTTCTTCGGGGGGGGGGGGCTGATCAATTTTTTACTCAGTGGTGGTTTACCTAGGTTCTTCCATAATTTGAACATGCAAATACCGAAATTTTAGAGTCTTTATGCCCTCTTAATGCAATCTGTTGCCTTCCGCACAATCGAATAGTCTGAATATTAGGTTTCAAAGATGAACGATTTTTAAAAATTTCTTGCTTTTTCTTAGTATTTAATTGCACATATTATACATTATCCTGTTCCTTGTTATGAATTTTAATTACATTATCGGCATTTAACATGGCGGTTTTATGGAAATTTAAGTTGGCGTGATTTTCTAAAGATTCTAATGCATCTTTTAATTTAATAAGAGGGTTTGGTTACAAGTTTGCCTAGTTCTACGTGAGAACCTCTACCAACATTTGTTTGATGCAAGAAAAGTACACAATACATACAAAAGGCCCCTTCTTTCAGTTTTGAATAAGCCAACCAATTAAACGTGTTAAGCCGTTTCAACTGAAAAGTTCGTTTAAACTTGCCATTATCTTGAGCTGGAAATTTATAATTTATATCAGGCATCCATAAATTATGTAAAATTGAAATTTTTTATCATGAAACCGACCTATGCACAATGTTATACCACAGATTATATGAAAATTTCATATAATCTGTGGTTATACAATAATATATGCATTAAATAAATACCTACTAGCACGGCCGAAGCTATAGAAAACGAACAAAATAAAGATGACAGTTTAAGATTAGTAATATACAAATTAAGACTTTTGTAGCGACTTTCATAGACCATTAAAATAATTTTTAAATGTCCTTAACATTTCGGGGGGGCTGCAGCCCTCTCAGCCCCCCCTGGCTACGCCACTGATACCAGCTAAATAACCCGGCTTCGCCCGTGTGCGACTTTTTCATTTTTACCCCTTTCACCCCCCTTAGGGGTGGAATTTCGGTCGAAAAAATCGGGCGACGCGACGACACTCGGAAAGAAATTTTGCGGCTATAACGCAAAATCTAGTTTTGATGATGAATACTCAATATTTCGACGGCGCGACAATAGTGCTAATCCATTAAGTCCGCTACTCTAAATCGACAAAATTAATATATGACGTATCTATAGAGTGATAAAATATTTACTTCTCGTCATACTATTATTATACTTCTTAGATATGACTCGATACTCTTTAGAGAGGAAAAAGTTCCATTCAGGTGGCAGTGTTCGTTGTATCGGTGTGAAAAAGAAAAGGCCGAGGGGGGAACAATCCGGGGGGGATCTATCCAGCCCCCCCCCCCGGACAACGGCCGCGAGACTCGGTCGGAATATTAAATTGGAACGTTGGAGAGTGTATTTGTCGGACGATTTTCAGAAAGCCGAACGACGACGAGAGGTCCACCACGCTGCAGTTTCGCGCGGCGGCGATTTATAACCCACTCCTGGAGGGCGCGCGAACACGGAAAACCCGACGCTTAATAGCGTGTGCGCGTGGGCGGCGATAAATCGGCGTTGCGGAGAGAGAATACGCGCGCCGCGCCCCGGTCGCCGCGCCGCGTCACCGCCACCGGTATCGGATTTATTTACATCGTTCAGCGCATAAATCATTCGCGTAAGAGAATATTATTTTGACACGGGCGCTAAAATTGAACGAAATCCGCCGAAAAACACCGGCAAACTCCTCTGTTCCGCCCGACCGCCGCTGTCGCGTTAATATTATATTATATTTCATTACCGCGCCGCCGCGGTCTGTATATTTTATCCGTATTACACAAACTACTATACCGCGCGCGCGCGCGCGCGCGACGGTTTTGTAAACGCGTGTTTTCATACGACTTTTTGGCACATTAGTCATAATTATTATTAGTGCGCGCGGGGGGGAAAAAAAAAAAAAAAGGAAAATAAAAAACCTACCCATTAATTTTAAGTAACTACACCGTCGTTATTACATACAGGGTGGCGGTACAGCAAAAACGACCACGTTTGAAATTAACGCCACACTTTTATATTTTATTTGAGGTACTGGGGTGAAAAAAAAAACCAGTTTTAGCAAATTACGGCAAGTTTTTTATTGAACATGAAAAAAACTTATGTGTGAAACAAAACGTCCGACAAACGGCGTGCGCGCATGGCGATGCATTCTCGGAGGCGCTCACTAAAGTTTGTCATCACTAGGGTTCGGATTTGAAGGCAATATAATCAATAAAAAAAGCATTTAAAATATAAAAAAAGGCAAAAAAAAGCATTTAATTTATATAAAAGGCAATTCATAAATATACTACAAAATAAAATAGTGAACATTTTTTAAACACTTTTAAATGCACACATTTTGAGAAAAATACAAATTACAAACAATTTTAAATATTAACTTACTTGAGTTATACCAGTTAATTTAATGCAAAATAAACTAGTTGGTATTAAAAAAAAAAATTGACGACCATGTATTTTGATAAACTGTCTTCAGAAAAACGGCTGCGGTTAGGGCTCAAAATATTTTTATACATCGAAAAGGATCTTTCTACGTCCACCGAAGTTATCGGGGCGTATTTCATACTTAAATAATTATCTAAATTAAGATTGCTACTTGATAGATCGTCATCGCTTGTGGTTTCTCCAATCAATACTTGGTTGATCTTTTTTATATTTTCCCATCCTTTGTTCTTCGATATAACTTTGTTGAATTTATCCAAAATCAATTTAGCTATTTCACCATTGCATTCTTCGAGTTTAATCTGTATATTATTTACAATATCTACACTTTTCGATAGTACCAAATACTCGATAATACGCAAGCTGTGTATAAAATTATAAAATCAACTGAAAAATTAAACACAAAATAGGCATTTATGAGTACAAAAGGTAAAAAAAAGGCAAAAAGGCATTTATAAGTAAAAAGGCAAAAACAAAAAAGATCCATCGTCTAAGAAATTAAATGAAACACATTTTTGTATAAAAATATTATGATTAATAAAAGAAAGGCATTTGCCTTCAAATCCGAACCCTAGTCATCACTTTCTTCGACTTTCCCGCTGAAATCGATGCGATTTCACTTCTAATTGAATCTCTCATAAATCGGCTAATGTTCGTGGCTTATTCGCATAAACTTTCGACTTCAAAAACCCCACACAGGAAGAAGTTTCAGGGAGCGAGATCGGGCGAGCGAGGTGGCCCGTGAATGTCACCGTTTCGAAATTCCGAGTGTTTGATGAGCGCGATGTCTCGTTGACCGTCGTCGAGGGCTTTCTTCAACAGAAACTTGAACGCGTGCTATATTTTCCGGTGCCACAATATATATGGGGAACACGTCTCGGAATCTTCGGGGCCACATTACCATGTTGCTAAAAATTTTTAACCCGATCGGCGGCGGTTGGAAACGTGGAGAAAGTCCGAATCGCGTGCGGATCGCGCGTTGTGTAGTCACGATTGACTCATTGTTTCGGAAAAATGTCTCTACGGCGAACGAACGACTACTCCACTGCGCTGTTGCAACAAAACTTCCCGTCACGTACTACATAATGAGACGATCCACGATATCGTGTGACAACCCCTCCCAAAGTTACGCTTATCTCAAATAATGTGGTCGTTTTTGCTCCGCCACCCTGTATATATACACGTTTTTACATTGGCCGCGCGGCACTCGTGACGTACATTACACCCCCCGCGATTCCTGCAGTCTCGCGTGTCGGGTCCACGGTATAATAATATGTTAATTCCCCGCGCCGGCCGTTTCACCGTTCGGGTTTTTGCGCGTCGTCGTCGTTTTTTCGTCTGCTAAACGTAGACTATTCGATTCCATTGATTGTCACGAAACGCCCCCCCGTTTTCCATCGTTTTTTTCAATCGTGCAAAAGAAAAATTAGAAATACTACACTACGCGGCGAGAAACGAATGCTTTATAATAATATTATTATCGCGTCCGACTGTCAGCCTCTTAGGAGATTTTTCAATAAGAGCAGTTTCTTTCTTTCTGAATTCGCCGCAGCTCTCATAAAAATACGACCGACGATGACCCCTTCCCTGGTAGCTTTTACGTTTCGATGCCGTTCGTAAAACATTAATAATAATTTCTTTTTAGAAATTCGAAAGAGAAAACCAGACGATTCGATCGCGCGAGAATTTTTTTTTTCGCAGAATCGGTTTCTAATAATATACGAACGCGATGATAGGTACCTATTGTGGATTTCTACCTTTTTTTTTTTTACGAATAATTTTCTGAAAATCATAAAATATACACGGCAGTGCGCGTTTATTTTATTTCTCCCGAGTTTTTCGGCGCACAACGCGTTGACAAAAGGTAAATTGAACTTTATTTCTATTCTTGCAAGTCGTGTGTGTGTGTGTGCACTTCCATCCGAATGAATTTTTCACACTTCTCCGAGTCTCCGCACACGTTTTCAAACGTTGGCGCGCTGACCCTCGTAAATGGCTCAGTCGTTATTTACAAGGACCGGAAGGGGGTAATGCCGGACACGTGTTAAAAGCGGATTTCCGTCGTACACCTGCGAGTGGCTAAATCGGCAACTACGCAACACACACACACACACACGCGCGCCCGCGCCTCCTATAATCACTAGATGTACCTTTCGGACACACCAATTGGCCGTTTTCAAGTTCTATCGCTTACATAACAAAACGCTTATAAAATGTTTAGCTACCCCGAATACCTATGAAAATATTTCTACGGGTACGTTTTATTGTTTTTCTCTCGACGATATTTCAAACAACTCAACAGACGTGTGATAACGGATAATGATTACCGTGTGTCGACTATTTCCCGGTTAGCTCTCTCTATACCAGCGTTTCCCGAAGTGTGTAGACGTACGTGATTGTTTAGAAAATTATTTTATATTATACTCGGATTATTTATATTATTTAAAAGCCTAAATAATAGTCACCAGTATAATACGTCGTTTTTGTCGTACTCGAAAATGAACAAAATAAAATCACAACACTCGTATATTATAATAATATAGTACCTATAGTGTGTCGTTATACGTTAAAAACGAACTAATAATCATTAGCAATATCGTTAAAACGTTTTTCGGAGTATTGGTTTTTTTTTTTTCTTTTTCGAAAAATCTGGGTCGGGTTGTGGAATATAAAAATTAAAGACATCGCGGGGTCCCGGCGAAACACAAACTTTCGCGGTCGTAAAAGTTTTGGAACCGCCGCCGCCGCTGCTCTACACGATAGGTATGATAGAATTATCAAAAAAAAAAACAACATACGACTAAATCGAAGCTTAATAATTCGTCGACTGTCGTTTCGATTCGTAAACCGCGCGGCGGCGTAAAAACAAATTGAGTATTATATTTTCATTCCGGAACGCGAAAAAACGTTTCGATTAACCACTCGATACCGTCGAAGACGCCGAGAGTTCTCGGAGAGAATATTTAAATAATTACAAACAAATCCCGTAAATATATGAGCTCACACTATATTCTATACTCTGTTCGGGGAAAACGATTCGATATTCCGAACGCGATATTATCGACTTTTAAGATCGATTGGGATTTCGCATCGTTTAATGAAATGTACATCGACGACTCGCAATAAAAATAATTAAACCAGGAGCCCGATAAATTTAAGTTTTACCGTTGACTTTGCTACTTATTTACTCAAATCTAATACGAAATGAGATTTTTCGAGATATTTTAGTATTTTAGAATACTAATGAGACTATTTTAGCATTTTAGAAAATTCAAAAGTCAGTCTCTAAACGTCTGACTTTGTGTAGTTGTTGAATATTATCGGGACGCGATAATTCGTTCGGTGCGATATTTTCTCGCAGTCGGTCACGCATGTGAATTTTAAACAGTTCGAGTCTTCACGACAACGGCATTATAATATACGTTTATTATAAAACGTTGATTATTTGTCACGCGATAATAACAATGTCGTCGTCGCGCGGAAACTACCGCGAAAACGCGTAGAACAAAATCGAAATCTCTAAGTATTTGTCGACGACGGTTTTGCCGACACAAGGGCACAATGATACGCATTCGATAAGCGCGGTCGGTGGGAAAAATGAACCCGAATCGTTGAAAAATAACAGCATAATATAAGTACCACCACCCCCCCCCCCCCCACCGCGTAAAAGGACATGACGTTTATAAAACATTCTCGCGTTACGCGCGAAATTAATTTTCTGTAATTTAAAACGGAAAGTTAAACGAAAGTTGCCGGTGGGGAAGAAAACGAAAATATTATAAACAACAATATAATAATAACCCTTTTACTCGTCGTCGTCGGACATTCATTAGTGATTGTAAACACGTCGTCCCCGTGAAGAATGGGTAAAGTTTATCATTATTATTATTATTATCGTTGTTGTTGTTGTTGTTATTATTTTTAACACACCGACGCGCGTTAGAATGGTAAATTAAACGCCACGAATGCGAACATATGGGTCGCCGCGGCGAGTATGGAAAAGGTGTGTGTAGGCGCATTAAAAGTTTTTCGCGCTACAAAACGCAACTCGCGTCGCGCCCTCGTCTCCTCCGCCCGTGCCTAACCTCCGGTCCTTTTTCTATTGTATATGATATAAATCGTTAGCTAAACCGAGAACGCCGGCGACCACCTCCTCCGCAACGTGCGCGCCGCAGTATAAGTGCTCTCTGTTTCTCTCGCTCTGTGTGTGTGTGTGTGTGTGTGTGTGTGTGTGTGGACTCTTGCGAAACTCCAGTGATACCCAACCCGAGAGCGGCCAAAGTCCGAAACAAAAAAATATAATATAATATCGTGTCGAACGATTTTCGAATTATTCGACTTTTTGTGATTCGGAAAATCAAATTCCAAAAAGCACGAGACCGGAAAATCTGTCGAAAACAACCGGTTTTTCGGAACTCGCCCCCTCGCCCGCTCGCTAATGCCCACTAGACTGCGACGCACAGTGGGGCAAACGACCATCAAAGTTGGCATTAAATCATATATGAATCGATTTCGGTCAACAATATAAAAAAATAAAAATATATTTAGTTTGAAATAAGAATCGTTTACATTTTTTTTAGATCTGAGTGTTTTTATGTGTGTACTCAGCTATTCAAAAAAAAAAAACAAAAAGGGAATTTGGAAAAAAAAATTTTATTTCTTTTATTTTTATATTGAGTTAAGACATATTTTTAATAACAAAATATTGTTAAATATATAAAATTATTTTAATACAAACTATTAAAAATTATAAAATAAAATAAAATTAAGGTCTAGCCTCGGGTATTATAAGTAAGAGTGCAAAAAAGTCACGACTGGTTTCGACAAAAAATCGTCATCGGGTGTAAAGAGCGCACACCGCAAAAGAGCATGAAACCGGTCGTGACTTTTTTGCACTATTACTTACAATACTTATTCCACTAGGGCAGGTGTAGATATTTCTTGTTATGCATACTTTTAGGTATATAACCAAATTTAACATACTTACTCGAAACTTTCAATAAAAAGTTGTAAAAGTTATAAAAATCAAATTTATTTCAAACTTTCATTGTTCACTATCAACTGCGAAATTAACGTGAAAATCACGATGAATATATACTAAATAATAAATAAAAAAAAAAAAGTGCAAATATGTGCGAGAAAAATCAAATTCTTTTATAATCTACAATAAATATAGATTTAAAAGAACATAATTTCCTAACTCAATACGTCTCAATACCTATTCAAATCCTACCTTATTCATAAAATAATTGTTAAAAATCACTTGCACAGTTGAACAATTCACAATTGAATTTGAATGACTTAAGAATATATTTTCATCATATTATAATTTAAAACAATTTGATACATACCTCAGGTAGAAGGATCCATCGTTAAATACTTATATACTTCAATTTTCGTATTTTTAAGACATAAAACACGTGATATTAAAAAAAAAAACGAACATGAAAATTTACGACAACACCTGACGACTTTCGAAGCGCTCTCTGGCCGATATTAGTGGTATTTAGATCCAAATTCTGCCGAATTATTATGAACAGGTCTATAAAGTTTACAAAAATGCTAATAACGAAGATCTATAAAGCATTTGGTTTTTTTATTTTCTGCCAACTTTGAGGGTCATTTGCCCCACTGTGCGACGTTCGCTTCCGGAAACCACTCCCGGAGTTGAAAATAGAACCCCCGATCCTTCCGGTCGCGATGACCGACACGAGATTCACTCCGCTCGTCGGAATTTCGCGTTTCTATCGCGGTATACGTACGCGGTATTATCATGACGTTGTTCGAAAAGTAAACGGCAACAACGAGACGTGAAGAGTGGCGTGTACGGAGAAACTTTTTTTTTCGACACGACTCTGACACGTGTCCTCTGGTTTTTCAGCCCCGACACTAGTCGCTTGGATCGGGTAAACCGCGCGAACAAAGACTGGATCGGTCTTGAATTACACAAACTCGGCTGACGGGAGAAAAAATGTTGGTCATCACTGAACTACTACACGCACACGCACACGTAAGACCGCGAACAGCTAAACTATCCGACCGTTTCCGCGGTCCACGCGACTACGGTAACCTCTTACCGCGCCGAGTCGTATGTATACGCAGTGCACGGGGGCATTATACAGTTCAACTATTTGCGGATAAACCGCATTTACGCGCGCGCGAGCGAGGGGTTGGCGGCGGTATCCCCAGGACGAGGCACGGCAATTATTTCGGTCAGGTTAAAATTATTTCGGCATCACCTCTCCGCCCGTATATACGTACATACATATACATATATAAGTAATTATATTATATTATGAACCGCGGGGACAGTTAGGTTAGTACGCCGACGACTTGCTGCCGACGCCGCCGCTGTACAACGTGAAATCGAAACGCATTCGACGTGGGCCGAGGTTTCGAGGATCGCAGTCGGTGCCGCAACAATTGGGTGTGCAAGGTGTGCGATGCACACGGGCCTCCGGTTCTTAGGGGCCTCCCAAACCATAAGCTAAAAATTGAAGATCGTCCGTTTCAAAATGAATTTAGCCTATATTGGTATTTTTTACTTCCTCGTGGCTCGTACCTCGAAAGTTTTTTGATTTTTTTTGTAATTGTTTTCAATGAATTTATTATTAGCATAAGTAGATGATAATTAACATCATGCAATTCGATATCATACCGAGCTTCATTGGATCTGTAAATAATTCGGTTTTATAGTAAACGGATATTGATGATACTATTAATTTGGGGCCTCTAAATAAATCCTTGCACACGGGCCTCAGAATTCATAATTGCGGCACTGATCGCAGTTGGTTTTTACTAAGCCTGACGTGAGCTTGGTACGGATATGAAAAGATTATTGATTATGTTTAACGGCTACTATCGGGGATTTATACGGTATTGATTTATACGTTTCCGATGGGATTTCCAAGGTTTTTCTCGTGTCCTGATATTTTTTTCAGCAGTCCAGGATGACATGCTGAAAGGTCGGCAAAGTTGGTGGAGGATTTCAGAGCGGTTTGTTATTAAAACGTGTTCAACAGTTTTCTCGTCGTGTAACCGACGCGACTAAAGAGTTCCCGAGAAGTTTGAAAAAAAAACCACAGAAAACGTACGTGACGATATAATTACGTGCGCGACGACGAATAGATCGCGTATAACGTTTTAGCGCGCCAGCACGCCGACGACGGACGTGGGACTCGGTTCCGGGCTCTCCTCGGATCGCACGGAAACACCGTTCGGAAACTGCCATATTCGCAGCCGATTTGCGAATAAAAGTCGGATCGAAACGATTTTCCGAACGATCGTCGTCGTGCTCCGCGGCGAATCGAATTACGCGCTACGTAGTTTGAAAACTCAGCAGCATCGATACGCTCGCAGCTCCTCTGCGAAATTGTTTTTCGACAGACTGCACGCGCAAAAAAAAAAAATGTTCGAGACGAAATCGTATAATGCCCGTCTTCTTGTTAACGGCAAAACAGCGGCGCACGATGAAAACATATATATATATATATATATATATATTTTCCCGTACTCTGAGATTTTTTCTCCTCCTTTGCCCACTCCCCCCCACCCCCACCCACGTATTCCCAAAGGCGACCGGATAAGTCTCTCCGTTAAAAACGTGATTACGGTTTATTAAATTCTACTCGGTGATTTCGTCGCCGGTACGATAGTGATTATATTCCATTCAGATATTCCCCGGTCGCGTAGTAGTATGCCGCGACACTGCGGGCCGACGATAAAATTTGTTTTCACTGCACTCGTCGTTATTAACTAAATTTAATCAGACCCAGAGAGAAGAGAACAGTCGCCGCTTTTTAATATTTCGAATTCGAATTTTGCGTCTCTCTCGAGTTTACTCGGAACGTAACGATTCTTTATTCGACCTTTTTTCGCACCGTCGTCGTCGTCGTCGTCGTCGTTTGTTCGCCGGAAACGTTTGAAATTTTTCCTCGTTCCCACTCGAAAGCTGTACGAGCCCGCCGCCGCCGCCGCAAAGATATACTCTGAACGTAATAAACGGTCGTATTAAACCCGAGTAATTTTCGGTTTTATTTTCGACGGTGAGATCTTCCGAGAGTAATCGACGAGAAAAAGAAAACGTTTTCGCCCGTTCGCTCGGCACGCCCGAACAGTCGAGTACGCTTTGAACTGTGACGATAAATCGAAATTATTATTAGCAAACAATGCGATATTCGACTATCGTTTCGATTATCATAATCGCGTACCGAATAAGAACAACAACAAAAAACCCGTATGATGTACGTTTGTGGACGTTCGTTCTGTTTGCTTTTGACGTCGCGCCGAAATTAACTTTAGAATACACATTATACAATACACCTACGCAAGAACCTACACGCGCGCGCGCGCGCGAACGTATTTTGATGAATATAAATTATGTTTGAGCACGGAGGCGGACAAATACAAACGGAAATTTCGTTTTTAAAATATTCGCGGAATATTATCGATATTCCGATGGAATATCAAACGCGAAGCGGATCAATTATTCGTAACGCGGTCGAAACTATTATTATACGTACGTTATTACGACGAACGCGGGCGCTTTTGATTTTCAACGAATAATGAAAAAACAACTCGACTCTCTCGCCCGAGTATGAACGCGTTTTCGAGCCCGAAAAAGTGACGGTTCTTGAAACGACGCGTTTTGTTTTCGTTTTCGTTTTTTTTGCATTTCTACTAAAATAAGACTAAGTCGGGAGTTTCGTCGACGCACCTCAAACGTTTCAAGACGACGAACCAAAACCAACAACGAAATCTGTCCCCGCAAACGTTGTTTTGCCTTTAAATTTCACTTTAAATATAACAAATCGAAATACTTAAAATAATGAAAAACGGGATACTGCCGATAATATTCTTTTATTATTTTACCCACATTTCACAATAATATTATGAAACACGTGTGTATTTTTTAATTGAAAATGATTCGCAAAATAAGCAATTATAACGGTTACTATGGTTACAGAATAGGCATACATGTAAAACGTTAAATTTTTAAAAATAAAGGGTGTTGGGCCACCCTTAACACCTAGGGGTTTGAAAAATAGTCCATGTCCATCTTCTCAGAGCTACCAAATATGTAGAAAAAATGTCATGAAAATCGGTCTAGCCGTTTCGGAGGAGTTCGATAACAAACAACGACGACCACGCTCTTAAAAAGTTTTCTAGACTTTTTTAAATTTTTCTCTCCGCAAGAACCGTGCTCGTACATTAAGGAATATTATAAAAAAAAGAATTAGCGAAATCGGTTCAACTGTTCTCGAGATTTTTTTATTATGTATATAAATATTAATATTCGCTTATAAGAATATAAATAAAATCGATTAATGCTCGCACAACAATAACAAAGTGTTATTTAAAATAATTTTGTGTATTGCCTGGAGCGTTGTGGCAACAAACAAGTGCAAATATCAATAGGTTTCGATTTATTTGGAATAAAACAAATCACAGTCGGCTATGATTTCATTGTAATTTATAATACTATTTTTTATTCTTATTTTTACTCGAAACAGAGATAAATTTACATCATAAGAGATGCGTTCAACTTTAAATACTCTGTTTTAAATGTTTGTGACGAACTCGACACCGATCCGTTATGGATCGGAATTTTTATTTTTCGGTCTTTTCGTGAAGTCGGTCGAGAAAGAAACCTGCAAAAAAAAAAAAATCAACCGATTTATACACGCGTGTGTCTTTCTTTGTTTCCTCTCGTTCGAATCAAATATTCCCAGAGTAGCTCGTTCCTCGCATTACCCTTCACTTAATACCATCAATCTAGAAACTTTAGAAACGCTCAGATTAAGACCCGATGTTTATTTTTATAAAAACTTTTAATTGGAAATTTACACCGTCTGTAGACTTGACTCCCGCGGCGGCGCGGCGCGGCCCGGCGTGCCCGCGCCACGCGCGCGAGTTCTTAGAATTTATTCCGTACGCGCACTCATATTACAAACTATGCCGATATTGCTGCCGCGCGCGTAGTAAATAGATTTATGTCTAGTTCGACGAACCCCGTCGATCGATGATCTTTCTCACCCGCCAGACTATTATTTCCGAGCGCGCACTCAGATTATCGTAATAGGACTCCGTTTTGATTTAATTATTTCGTCCTCCGACTCGAAATATTATATAAATAATCAAAATAATAATATGTACATCGCTACCTGAAACTAGATCGCGCCATTTTAACGTTGAAATAATCTCCGAGTTGCAGATTATTATTATTTTTAAACGAGTGTTTTATCGAAACTTTAACTCTATCGACGTTCTTTCTTTTTTTTATCTAAAAGAAAAACCATAAATATACTGTTTTCGGAGCGTTTACCATTGCCGTTTATAAAACGATTGAACAATCGTCGAACGTTGTGATTTTAAAGCGTACATTTCTACAAATAGTTTGTCATGGCGTAAAACAGAGTTTTTATTCGTAAATAATGTTCTCTTTGAATTCTAATAACCGCGCGCGTATTAATTTTCGTTATTGACGTGTTTTACTCGACCGAGTGGCGATAAAATAACAATACGAAAATAAAAGAAAAAAAGAAACGATTTTATTACACTATTATATAATTTCGGAACGAGTTAAGTTCAAAGACATTTATTCAAACTATAAAAATTGCCGAAGTCTCTGGTGCAAAGTCGCTTTTCGTAGTTTCACTTCGGTTTATGAGGTCTGTAAAAAAAAAAAAAAAAAGGACAAAATAAACTAATAAGCAGTCGGGTAGTAGCATTTAAAAAAAAAAAGAAAAAAAGGAGAAGAAAAAAAGTATTCGTGTGCGGTTTCTGGAAATTAGAAATCTACCCGAGTTAATGGAAAAAGTTCTTTGGCGAAATTAATTAAAAACAACAGACTTTTAATCGAAAGAGCACGTTTTAGTTTTATCATATCGAAAGGAAAAAAAAAAGGAAGAAAATCGAGATTGATGAACATTATTAATGTACTACCGAGTACTATATAAGATAGTAAGACATATTGTAATTGACAGTGTAGTAAAAACAAAAATCGCTTCTTTTTTTCTAGTAACACTCTCTGACGAAAAAATCACTCTAGCGGTTTTTTAATTTCGCATTATATAACATAGATACGAGTAAGAAAAGAACGGGTGAAGATTAAAAAAGCCGAAACAAATATTTCCAATGACTTTTTTCACTGGCAATACAATACGATCGTGTAAAGTCTCTATATTACTTATTACTCGAACAAGTCATATTTATTTCATTTTATTTTTAATCCTTTGTAATCGAATGGATTAAAGGATTAGATTCTAATATATCTGAAAGATACGTAAATTTTGCCAACCAAATTATATCTTGAAAATGGTCGGATGAAAACGGTGAATTTTTTTCTCTTAAAAATACTTCTATTTCAGTCCTTAATGCAATAAATCTCGTTAAAATTTTTCCCCGTGATAACCGACGTATGAGAATGAAATAATACAATATTATTATAAACTGAACCAAATTCTTTACACGTGACAAAAAAAATACGAAAATTAATAGCTCTTGCACGAATAAAATTTATAATAATTGTTGTACATTGGTTTAAAATATCATTGAAATTTTCACCCATATCTCTTTTACATTTTGATAAGCTTCTTTGTGCCAATTATCAATAATACTGTGAATTTACGAAAACGGTTTCATTTATTATTTATATTATAAGGCTTAAAAATAAAAATACAGTAGTCACTCGATAATTCGAAAAACTCGATAAATCGAACTAAACGCCAAGTCCCCTGAGAAAACCTCTATAATTAGAAAAAAATACATGTATTCCGGTCCCCTCGATAATTCGAAATGTCTGTCGGTCAGGCACACTCTACAATTCGAATTTTTTTTTCACGAATCTCTGTAATTCGAATTTCTTTTCTCTATAATTCGAATTTCTTTTAAGTGTTGGCGTGCATGGGTGATGTTCCGTGTAAAATTTCTATACTCACTGCTATGGAAATGGTACACAAAGCATGGGAAAATGTTAGTGCACAAACCATCGCGAATTGCTTCAGAACTTGTGGTTTTATCAAGGACGGACAGACGATTGGTGAAAGTATTCCTGTTCAATGTGAGGAGGTTGAAAGCACATGGAACAGACTAGAGAAGTTCCTTTTTATCATTTGAAGAATTCGTTCACTTTGACGATTATGTCGCAACTGCTGGTACTTTTACTGACGAATTATTATTTTTTTCCCTCGATTATTCGAACACTCGGTAAATCGAAAACCTCTATAAATCGAATTTTTAACTCGGTCCCCTGAATTTCGAATTATCGAGTGACTACTGTATTATACCAACGTTTTAAATTTCAGCCGACCCATTTCAAATTATTGGCGACCCAAAATCGGGACTCGCTACGGTTAAGAACCGCTGGATCGGAACATACCGATCGCCAGTGCGCGTATTATCCGAGCTCGTAATCCATCTACGTTCAATCCATCTACGTTGAAACGTTATTTGAACTAATATTTATACAACGCTGGCAAAACCGAATAAGACTATATTATTCTTTTGGTCCGTATTTCATAAGTGCCTTTCGACGCGTAAATCGTTCCGATCGGCGGCGGGCGTACGATATCGTATCGTTTCGTATGATTGCGCGCATACTCCTCGATTATAACACGATTTTTCCGTCGACCTAACATAATGACGAGGCTTATTTTCCGTTCCGATTTTTTAACCGACGACGCGCGAAAGATCTTTTTCGCGAAGCGAAAATCGAACGAAACGACCGGTACAGTTGTTGTTGGCGAAAACGAGCGTGTCGGCTTTGAATTTCAAGTTTTTGAAATGTTTAAAAATCTAATTTACCACGTCGCGCGTCGGATGAAATGTTCCGATTTTGACTCTGATAATTATTATCAGGTATTATCTGGTATTATCGTTTTAAACGTTCGAATAGTCGGAGAAAAATGTTAATATTTTCGTTGCATCACAAATCATAATGCGCATGCTACGCCAAACCAAACATTCTTTCCGTAGGGTTTTTTCTCTTCTTTCTTTCTATAAAAGACCATATTGTTTTGTAATTCGGTCAAACTTCTCGTTTAACAAGTACATGCTGTACGTGCGATTTTCGAAGCAAAAAAACAATCGTCGTCGTAAAACCAAATCTTTGCTCGAGATCTATAATTATAATATAGTGTTGAGAAATTCGATAGATAATATGAAACTATAATCGAAATCTTATTTAATCAATTTCAAAGTCGCCGTGCGTGTTTAGTTTATTCATCGCGTTCTCGCGGACCGAGTGGTTATTAAATAAAGATATGGTTTGACGGGGGCGGGGGAGAGGAAACGTGTGTCCTTTGGAAAACATTAGGAAAGGATTTGCTCGCGCAGCAGGTATAAGAAAGAGCGCGCGGCGGAGGACAGACAAAGCTTATTTTTGTACCCGCCGAAAAACGTCGGGTTTTAACGCGAAACTTTCACATTTATGGGGTCAACTGTACACACAGACCCGCGCGCTTAAATAATACAATTTTACGTCCCGCGCGCCGCGGACTCGCGCAACTTCCAAATGGAATTAAATTCTTATCAAACGGCGTCGGTTCCTTAAATTATTCAAATCTCCCACATAACCGGAATAATAATATGCGGTATTTCTTTCCAAACAATACTTAATATTTTTACGGCGCAAAGTATGAAAAAAAAAATAAAAATATTACGCGCGCGCGCGCGCGCGACATACACGTGTATAAATTACGCGCAAAGTAAGAGTGTTTGTATTATGTCGTCGTCGTCCGTTTCAAAGGATATTGTTATTAACGAGTGAAATTCTTCGGAAAAACGATTTCAACAGGACGACACTACTACTACTACTACTAAGCGAACAAATTCGATATCTCAACGCGATTATTCGAATCGTTCAGACTCGGAGAGAGAAAAAAAAGGGGGAAAAAACATTCGTCTATTGTAGTCTATTCTTCGCGAATCTAAAAGGCGATAACTTATCGCATTGTAAGAGATCGTTTCCCGTCGAATATTTCATTGCCGCGACGACGACCCGTTTACTACCGTCGTCGTCTATTCGCCGCCGACGACGACATTATTTCTATTAAAATTAATTAATTTATTTTTAAAAAAAAATGTGTTTTCAATATTTTTGTGTATTTACGACCGTGTATACGATTTGGTAATAAAAACTCGATAGTTGTAAAAAATTATACTCCACAACGTTCCGAAAACATAAATGCGTTATTAATTTATCGTACGACGATTATTAGAATCGCATATTATACATAATATATTATATTCAAATACGTTATGATGAAATGTAAACATTTCATACTCCATCGTACAATTTATAAAATATAATATCAAACAATTCGTGTTTGCCCCGGAATTACTATTTCGGCGAAATTTCAAAAATAATTTTTTTTTTTTTTGCGCGCGCGCGCGTGGACTTTTCGACGACTTTATTATTATGTTTAGGATAACGCATTTCCCAGAGGTCTGTCCAAAATTATTAGCCGCGTAATATTTGTATGACAAACTAGGGAATTCTATTAAGGGGATGTGGTCGAGGGGATGCGATTTTCAGAGAAAATCGTTTTAACGGTCGCTTTACGTGATGTTGTTGCGAATTTTTCGTTACGAAATCGTATTTGAAATTCTCTCAAACGATCGTACACGACCGTTCGCTGTTGATTTAACGGAGCATTATATTAGTTTCATGACACTTATCTAAATACAAAAAGTTCAACAAATTCATTAGAACAGCGCAAAAAAAAAAAACAACGTGTGTACAATTCAAACGGGGTCACGATATTTCTAAAATCTCAAGTCCATTTCTACGATATTCGTTTTGGCCGCGTTAACGCACACGGTTTTAGAAAACCGTCTCTTTCGTAGATAAACGCCGGCGTCTCACTCTATCTCACAATTTCCGTAGTTAAACTCTCGATTTATTTCCCCGCCGACATTTTTTAACGATTATCATTCTATTGCATCTCCTCTAATTTCCATCTGTTCGTTCTAATTCTCTCGTTCGTTCGTTCGTTCGTTCGTTTTGTTTCAAACAACCGTTTAAAAATACCAGTCTGTTTCCGAACGCGTTCGTTCCTCGTCTCATAATACATCGCACACCGCTCGAACGAATAGTTGGAATCGACTTTTCCCTATTAAACCCAAACGTTTTCCGTTAATAATAATTGCAGAGTACCAAATTCTGTTTTGACGAGTACAATACATATATTGATAAATCGCTTAATCCGTACAAACTATACAGTAAAAAATAATAATCATACTTTTGAATGTCGTCGGAATACTGTTCGAGTAACTTTGGTTCGCTTTTTACATAATATTTGACTGATTGGACGACTTGAGCGTTTTAAAATCTCCGTCTAAACTTCGTGCGCCGTTAAATCGCCTAAAATATTTATAAATACCGTTCGTCATTCATCTTCACACATCGGTGTGACAAACTCGAGCACTTATCGAAAGTTTTTCCGGCGAATTTGAATTCCGGCACGTAAACGCGAACGCGTCGTCGCCGCTGCTGCCGCCGCCGCCGCCGCCGCCGCCGCCGCCGCCGCCGCAATCAACGCAAACTTTCGATCTAGGAAATATCATCTCGGAGAGAAAAGTTTCGCGTATTTATTCGCTCGCGGCCGGCGGTGAGCTTTTAAACTCGATACGTATTGAATTTGCATTTAAAGAATTCTCGATATCTTTAAATATCTCCCCAAGAATATGATAAACCAAACGAGTGATTTTCGCGTGTGATAAGATTCCCCAAAGTCGTTTGGTTTTCGTTTGATAATAATAATAATTGAAGAACGCGTGAGAAACTCCGAAACGTTCGACATTTTCTCAGAAACCCGATTAAAAAAGGTTGCAAAACAATGCAAATATTATTCCTTCGCGGTGGTAATCGTCACGCGGAAACTAATATTTACACTTTGTTTGGTCGTCTTTCGCCGGTTTTTCTCGAAAGTTTTCACACTATTCGTCACAGAAATCGTCTTTATCCCCAGACCAATGTTTGATCCGTGCTACTCGCTGCACGGTCAATGTTTCGGGAGGTGTTTAAATTGGAAAAAACAACCCAAACGAGAAGTCGAAAATCAACTCATCGCAGATGGATCTCAAGTACGATGTCACATCACTCGTAGGCGACCATTAAAATAGTCGCGTTGAATTCCTTCAGGATATTACGTCATAATATTAAGTCGATGAAAATGTATTATTAACCGGCAAACAATGATGATAATAATATATAAAGCATTTGACTCGCAATAAAATGGAATCGGACGTGTAATTTTTTATGAGATCCGGTGACAGACGGTCGAGTCTCGTAATGATTTATTACGAGTAGTCTCCAAATCGAACATGTCCTTTTAAATTTTAAATGTACAATTACACGGCGGTGGCGGCGGCGGCGGCGGCGGTATTATTATTTTTTTTTTTTTGTTTCTCCGACAGAAACTGCTCTAGGTATCGTAAAACTCACCGCGTTTCAGACGCGAGTGCGTGGAAGAAAATCGTTAAGCTCGAATGTTTGTAAATTTCAGAATTCGTCCGAGAAAATACGTAGTAATTCACGGCGAAAAACCTATCCCTGACTGATGGTCTACTACTTTACAATAACAACTCTAAAGATCATCTCTAACGGCATTTAGCGAGTCGATCGTTTAATTAATTATTATAAATAAAACGTTCGACCGATATTTCGCGGTGTAAAAGAAAAACGAGCAGTCGCGTTACCTCGGAACGCGCGTGCGCGTCGACCGTACACACACACACACAGCGAGCGCTGCCATACTGTTTTTTAGTATTTAAAAAACACACGCATAATTTATTAACTTTTTTGTTTCCTCTCGGTGATTGTTGTTGTTGTTATTATAATAAAGTAATAGCCGTGTGCGCCGTGTTATAGAACAAAGGTTGGTTGTTTTTTTTTTTTTTTTTTTTGTTTCGTTCGTTCGCTTTTAGGACCAATTTATAAATGTAATATGTATTTTAAAACGAAACGTTATCACCAATAAATACGCCGAAACGCTTTGATCATAATACGTCAAAAACACTTTTATGGAAAAAAAAAAAAAAAAAACTCAAAAGACACGTTTACTACCCCCCACGCACCGGGCTGAAAATGTATTCGGACTGTTATTTAAAATAATATGTTTACGGGACGTTATTTAATAATAAATGGATATTACGTATATCGGTGAAAAAATTCAAATATTTAATACGGGCGCTCCTCGGCATACAATCGTCAAACCCGACGACGACGGTGTATAATAATATACATATTATAATATTTATTATTTTAATTTAACGGTATCGTATTTCGTTGGAGATTTGCGCGCGCGGTGTTTTTCCGTCGTTGGCTTTTTACGAAAATTAACCGCCGCCAAACGTTTAGTAGTTTTTCCGTTTGAATATCGCGTTTTATCATTACTATATTTACGAGTGAAACGATGTGAAAAAACGAGAAAAACAATCGTCTCGCACGCGCGATTATTCGAAACGCGCGTGGAAAAAGAACGAAAGAAAAATTTCTAGTACTTTCTCGCGAACGAGATGGACGTTCGGTTCGGTGCGATCTACATACGTTCGGACGAATAATTATAGGTTTTTCGCTCGATTTATATTTCCGTAACCAAGCGATGTATAGCGTTGAATTATTATGATCTGGACGAATAACACAAAAAATTGGCGGCGCAATACTCTGGTATGACTCATCCTCGATTTATACGCCGTACTCGTGTTAATGAGATGTGTATTTATATATTACGAAACGAGTGTAAACTGTATCACAAACCGACAATAAATCGGACCAAAAAAATGTTTTTATCGACGGCCGTTCAAATATCTCCGGATTTTTGGGAAACTTCCATAAAACTATACTCGTGACCGACTGTGCCCAATCTAAAATCCAGTTGTTCCTATAGCTTTGACACTCGCAATTTTTCTTATTTTCAAAACGAGTTTCGTTTTATCACGGAGAGAATTTATTATTACATTTTTCCATTGTAAACTAACGATTACATAACGTTTACATTCAAATTAACCGATTAACCATCTATACTCGTCTCATATTATATAAGGATTTTAAGGATATACACACACACACATATATATATAATATATAACTATCCACAATAATAATAATACAAGTGTCCACGTGATAAACGATTACGCGTTGAAAAATTCGAATGACTAATCTAAAATCCGCGGTTGTTCCTATAGCTTTGAGACTTGCAAAAAAAAATTTTCCATATAATATACGATTTAAAACGTTTATACTCAAATTAACCGATTAACCATCTATACTCGTCTCATATTATATAAGGATTTTAAGGATATTCGTTTACAAGTACACACGCGCGCAAGATACGTACATGTATATTATAATATATCAATTTTTTTTTACGTCGAAAATAAAATGACAAAAGCAATGTTGACACGGGAGAAAAGCATTCGAGACTGAATAAAACTATTTTCCTTGTCCAGTTTAAAGGTCTACGGGTCCAATGTAATTACCGAATAGACTTTCAATTCCTGTCCGATAAACAAAATCCATCCGAACCTATGAATTATTCATAGCGACCGAAAGGGCAATATTTACCTGCTACATCTCTCCTAGCCTTTTTTACAATCAATGTAACCGAGGGTTTTTTCACTCTCTCTCTATTCCCGGGTAAACATATTCTTGTATCATATTATTGAAAATCGACGTTGACAAGTACGAGATAATCGTAAACCCCGAAAAACTCAAACTAAATCTAACGTCGATTGACGGCAATCCGGAAAACGCACGCGCGTCTACTGTATTCTCTAAATCGCGTCTCGATCGGCGGCGAAACATTTTCTTCCCAACTATGAGAATATTGAGAATGTATTCACTTTTTTTCCATAAATAATAATAATTATACGATGTCGTCGGCGACGACCGATTTTCCTTCGAATAAATCCCCCCTCGTAACGTGGAATTAATTAATTCGGTTTGAAACGCGTGGTTTATTTTTTTTAATCGAGTGCTACTCGTTTGTGAAAAATTATTTTCATTCCTACGTCCGCCGTACGATTGTCAAATATTGCACAAAGTAAACTTTGGTCCTTTAAAGGAAACGTACCCGTAAAATTTCTATTGACTTTGTAAAATCTACAAAAATGGTTTTGAAAAAGATATTTACCGAAATCATAAACGCGACGATTTATATTTTAATACCGCCGTTCTCTTAAACCGAGAATAAAATAAACCAATTTCGGTCCAGTTTGAGGTTTTCAATCCGTTTTTATATTTAATATGATAATCGTTTTCCAAAATGATCCGAGTCCTCGCAAGAACGACGAACGAAATATGGACGAGTCTTACAAACTCTGTTTGTTCAATGGAAAACTACCGTGATGAAAACAGCCGAAGTAGAATGTCGGAATGTAGATTCTTGTAGATTATCGATTTCAACATTTGTTCGTGTAGATGAAAAATGCTAATTCGTCTTGAAAAATACGTTACTGTTCTTCTGTTCCAAAAGGACACTTGAACATTGAAGTTGAACGACGACGTATAACTTTCGTCAAAAAACGATTCACAAAACTATCGTCATAAATCGCCATGTCAAGAGGTTTTACTTGATTAGTCTTGTCAGAAATCAAAAATTCAAAAAACTGTGTATAAAAAGAGATTTAAAAAAAAAAAAAAATCATAGAATAATACAAATACGTATATTATGGCAGTGTTGAAATGATTAAAATAAATACACTTTTTTCAAACGAAAAAAGGCAATTTTTAACCATACCTTTTATAATACGTATGTAAATTATTGTAGATAATATTATTATGTCGACTTAGGGTCTGTATAAAATATAGTGAGCAGAGTTGAAATTGCTTTTGAAATAATCCGGAAACCAATTCGGATATACGCTTCGTAACAACTGGGAAACCAATATTCGGACACAAGTGCCTTTCGCGACAACCGATTCGGACGTTTTGGAACCAATTCGGGGATGCAGCCCATTACGGTCCGATTAGAACAACAACTCGTAAAACCGTGTGTGTATTCGACGAAATCGTTTATTAAAAGCAGGTTCGATTATCGATGTGGACGATTTCTTTTGAATCCAGTCGAACGATAATTAGAAAAACACAACAATAACGGCGCGGCGGCGCGGTAAAAAAAAACATACCAACGAAAAAAACGTTTCGTGAAAACGTCGAGAAATCGTCAAATTTATAATACCTAACTATCGCGGCGATCGTCGTGAACTTTTCACTGTCTATTTCATTCCCTATGGATTACGTCATAATACTTATCACTAGGGCTCGGATTTTGTAGCAAAATAAATCCTTAGAAAAAACATTTGAAGTAGCCGAAAAAAGCAAAAAGAAGCATTTATTAAATTTAATTCTAAAAAAAAAAAACAAATTTCAATTACACATAAAATGAAATATTAAAAAAGGAATTTACGACCACGCGTTTGGTCAAGATACTTTCATTAAAACTCATTCTATTGGGTGCTGCTAATATAATATTATATTTATACGTAGAAAAAGACCTTTCCACATCAACCGATGTGATCCATGCATATTTCATATAAACTAAATCATTTAAATCATACTGTTATGATTATTCATTACAATTTCGGCACGATAACGATAGTCATTTTATCATTCATACGTTTATTACTGGTTTTTTCACCGGTTTTAAAATTTCTGGCAATAATGATTTATAGTCCAAGTATAATATACATAAAAAAAAAGTTAAATTTTCAAGAAAAATATGTAAAAATTAAGAAAAAATAACCAAATAGGGGAAAAAGCAAAAAAAAAAGTTTACTTCGTTGAAATCAGAACGATTCAAAACGTATTTATCTATGAGAATTATCTTTCTACCACACACCTCTCGGAAGAAGCATTTGCTACAAAATCCGAGTCCTACTATTATCACATATATTAATTTTATAACTCGCGCGCTCACGTTTCCTCGATTTTCCCATAATATAGTAATTAATTGGATTATTTTACTCGGTATTATAAAATGCTCCGTCTGGGGAAAAATTGAAAATAAAAAAATAAATACCGGTAGAACGCGCGTACGGCGCGACGGCGGCGGCGGCGGATCAAACGTGCTTAGAAATTACTGGGTTTCTGCGTCGAACATTTCCGGGCGTGCGACCGGACGACAGCCCCGACGCCGGAAACGCTTTTTATAAAAGCACACTTGCCCGCCGGGATATAAAAAAAAAATTCTACGCCGGAAAAAAAAAACGAGATTCTTTCGCGTCGCCCGAACGACGACGACGGAGTCGCGGAATCTACTGAATCGACAACGGTGAAATCCGTTTTTAAACGAACGGTTTGCATCGTTTTCCTCGCGGACAAAACGACCACAAACAATAGTGTAGCGTTTTCTCGATTACGACATTTTTTTTTTTTTTTTCGAAAATGATAACTTTAAAAATAATGCTCGACGAGTGTTCTTCTCGGCTCTCCCTAAGTGCCGGTAGCCCAAGTCGTCGAATTTGGTTAAGTTCTGTTGTATTAAGCAATTTATATAAACTTATAAAAACACCTTGTAATATTAGAATTAACAGAATTAGTTAGTAATACTAGACACTAACTAAATGTTCTATGGGAACCAAAATGTGCTGATACTAATAATATGACACTATTGGTTTTCCGCTTTAATTGTAATAGGACACCCTGTTGCCTAATACATGTAAAATGTTATATTTATAATACGCGTCAATTTTGTCTAGTCGTATAAATATTTTACCGTATAAGTTTATATAAAGAATGAAAACAATGAAAAATAAAGGGCACTTCTCCGGTGGTCGTGAGACTCGGCTACTGGAGGAAGATTTTGGATAATTTTAAAGTATATTAATTTTGTGTGTTTGTGTGTCTATACGACCGATTTGATCGGCGTATACAACAGTTCCTTATTTTATTTTGATTTTTTTTGATTTTTTCGATTCTACTTCAACTCTCGGACAAAGCGATACAAAATCAGGGGAAAACGATAACGCTCTAGACCGCAGGACGTCGTCGTGGGCGTGACAATACAACAACTACCTATAACGCCGACTCGAAAACATATTATTATGGTGAAGGGGTGACTTTTGGGGTGACGTGAGAGAGGTGAAATCTCGTCTGCGTCTGCGTCGTCGTCGGAGTGAATGCTCGACGAGTGTTCTTCTCGGCTCCCGAGGTAGCCTGAGTCGTCGAATTTAACCGTTCCTTATTTATTTTTTTTTGGATTTTTTCAATTCCACTTCAACTCGGACAAAGCGGCGATACAAAATCAGGGGAAAACGATAATCGCAAGAAAACCCAGTGCGTCGTCTGTGAAAATGAAATAGACGTGCAGTCAACGTGTTCAAAGTTCAAAAGTACGCGAAACGAATCCGGTATCGAAAACGACGGGGTACCGAGGGGAAATCGATTCGAAGGGCAAAACGTTTGGCTTTTTCCAATCATCGTTTACGTTTTCGATCCCGTTCGTTTACGTTTTGTTAATTTTTCGACCGTTAAACGTCCGACGATTGAATCGCCGTTATGAAACGAGTTGAACGGGGTCGTATCATTTCGAAACGAGTAGTGGCGTCTCAAAACGGGTATAAAAACCGACTCCCGTCTCTTCGTTTTATTATATTGTGTTGTTCCAGTTTTGAAGTCGACGGGAATAGACGCTCATTATTCGCACGGTTTTTTTCTGTTTGTTTTTTCCGACTCGGTTCATTTTGACGCGCGTTTTTTGTTTTTTTTTACGAAAACGACTCGTTTCGCCGCGATAACACGCGGAATATATTAAATTTCGTTGAATATAATACGCTATTAAAGTCCGACGCGATTAAATCGTAAACTCGTTTTTCGAATTTTAATTTCAAAGGCAGTTTGAAGTTTATAAACGTAATATAAGTGTACGTACGTACGCGTTCATATCGAACGATACGATAATAACCTAACCGGATAAACGGAATAAATTGAATAAAAAAAAAATAAAATAAAATATATAGGTATACACAAACGCGTTAAAACTTGCGGGGAAACTTGTACGAGAGAGGAAAAACCGTACAGAAACATTGTTTCTGGTGTTCGGGGAGTCATTAACAATCGTATAAGATGTTTTCCACTCAAAAAGTTTCAACACTTATGAGCGTGTCCCGGTCGTCGCGGACACTTTTTTTTCGCTCCATTTGACAAATGTGTGTTACACGCGATTGATATAATGTTCGTCCTTCGTGTTTTGTTTTGTTTTTTTCCTCTGACATTATATCAGTCAATTATTATTTCCCCGGCCAAAAATTATTTTATTTCTCAGAGGTATTAATCATATTACGACCGAACTTGAAGCGGGGAAGAAGGGGCGAAAAAAACCACGTCACCATGGAGACGCCGAAACGAAGCAAATGGGGAAAAAAAAACCAAATAACGAATAACAAATAATATTTTTTGGAACTGTTGAAGTTGTAATAAAAGTTTTGTTCGACGCGAACAAACGAACGCGCGCGCGCACCGCGTGTTTATCCTTGTGAAAAGATTTTCGTCGAAATTTCAAAAATGGAAAGTCGAAAGCTGTCGGTCAGAACGGACGAAATCGAAGCGTTTGACGAGGTATTTATTTTTTCGCTATTTTTTACGTCGTCACTTGTTAATATCGAACTCCTCGTTCATTGTTTATTGTGTCGTCGTTGCGTATTACGAATTTTCGAAAACACGATTCTTACAGGTTATACTTAAAACTCAAAAGAAATATCGCGGCATGATTATTTGGGTTTTTATAATTATTGCTATACACCCAGACCGATACTTGAGCCGCCGAGTTGGACTGAATTTGTAAAAGCGACTTTTATTACGATGATTTCGGTATGCAAATTTACGATCAACTCAACTATTAACACGCTAATTATTCGAGTTTAATACGAATATCATTTGGGAATTGATTTTCCGCGAAACATCACGTACTCATAATCCTACTATATAATATGTATTTTCGAGTGGAGAAAAAAAAATAACTTTTATATAATAGAAATTAAAATAAATTAAAAAAGATACGTTATATGCAATTATTAACCGTTGAGATTATTATGTCGACGAAAAATAAAAATGTTATTTAAAATAATTGACGCGATCGATGAGGGAAAAATTAAACCGATCGAGTTAGGTATTGGATCCGAACGAGAGTCCTTTTTTTTTCGTATTACATATGAGTCATGAGTCATGATAAATCATCGCATTTCGAAAATAATTCTGCGCGAAAGTCGGTGTCGATTATTAAAATATAGTTGTGCAGTGAAATAATCGTATGTGCTTGCTTGCACAAGGTGTTTAAAATACAAAAATACTTGTTCTATCGGAAAATTTGTTTTTCGATCCGATGAGATAAAATAAAAAAAAAAAAAAATCGTCAATATATTCGCGGAATTAGTTTTACGTCGCACTTCAAACTCGGAACGTCAATAAAATAAATAAACGCCCCGGCGGCGCGGCGCGGCGTCGACTCCTCAGACAACAACAGGCGAACAAATGACTCGGAATTAATATTTTTAACCGCCGAACGCGTTTATTTTCGATTTTTCGTGGATGTTCGATCGAAAAAAAAACCAATGAAATCGAATGATGCTGCGTCTTTCTCGTCGTGCCCGGTTTCCAATCCGAAATGTTGTCGCGCGAAACTTTCGGTCCAAAAGTACGAGGAGAGAAAAACGACACACCGACGAATTTCTCGGTTCGTTCAAAAATCACCCGTAACACTATACAGAAAATATTAACAAAACTATAGGTAAGGAGATTCCGTTCGATTTCCGTCCGACGACGACGTAGGTTAAAATACAACGACTGTATAATATGTATAAATAACTAGCTGAATAACCCGGCTTGTGCAGTATAACTTTTTATTTTATCAGTTTTTTTAATTTTTACCCCTTTTACCCCTTTTAACCCCCTTAGGGGTCGAATTTTGAAAATCGGGCGTCGTGACGACACTCAGAAAGGTATTTGGAACAACTCTGTGAAAAAAAAATTGGAAAAAAGTTAAATAGCGTCATTACAAAATGGGAACATAAAAAAAAGGCCTGTTCATTTTCTTCAGCTTGCGTGATGACACACTTTATTGATGGTCATTTAATTTGGGAACATTTAAATTCACAAATGATTGCAATTCATTGATATCATACTGTTGTTCTCGTCGCAATTCTCGATCGAACAAATCATGCATTGGACGATCGGCCTATATTCTGTCGTTTTTGTCGTGGCATTGTTTACACCAAAATCCATATATAATTGAAATTGAATAAAAAACAAACTCATTTAATCTCAAACTAATTAATAGAAAATGTCATAGACGCGCACGTGCCACGGAAACAAATAATAAAACATAACCACACAGAGTTTATATACGTAATACGTATATCTCCATGGCAAAACAATAACAATGTGTGATTAATATTTTGCACTTAAGAGGCCATAACGCCGGAACCACTTATCGCACAGCGTACAAACTTCACAGAAACCATCTACATATCAATCCTATAATATGCCCTAAAATTTTTATCGAAATCGGTTCGGTGGATCTTGAGCTATAAAATGTATTCAAATGTACATCGATTTTTATATATACGAGTATATAGATTTTTAATTCGAATTGAGCGCGCGAAAAGAAAAAATCAACAAACGTCGTTTTCGTCTTGTTCTAGCCCGAAGACGTGGACGAAGCGTCTTCGAACCGTCATCAAACTCATCAGTTGCGCGTGTGGGAAGGCCAGAGTATCCACGGAGACCCGAAGAACGCGGAATCGTACGAAGTGGAAAAACGGCAAGTGATTATCACCGTCAACAACTTCATGACTATGCTGTACATCGAAAGTCAACGTTTAAAAAACAACGGTATGAAATCGTCGGTCTCGACGCGCGTGGTTGATTTTTATTTAATCTCCGTCTGTTTATTATCAGACGGTAATATTACCAGGGACAGGTACGAAGAACTGGAAGATTATTTAACGGATCGGTTGGAAATCGCACACGATCTAATTACCAGGCTCAGGCAATTGCTGACGATGGAAAAAACGGACGCGGTAATGGATCGTTCGTTGAACAGGACGAGATTTTTCAAGACGGACGGCGACTTCGGTAAACGCGCGCGCCATTTATATATATATTAGTGTAAAATGTAAATTTCGTGTCGATTTTCAGAATCCCAAAACGAAGCGAAAGAAAACAGTCGACAAAAAGCACTGGAAGAGAAGAGAAGAAAAGTGAAATTGTTCGGCGATACCATAGATTCCATTACCGAGCGATACAACATGGTAGTGGAGACGATCAACGCTCCTAGCGACTACAAGTTTCTAGACGGTATCGCGTTGAAAACGTTTTTAATTCTCGTCGAATGTTATATTCGTACGGTTTGATCTGTTTTCAGAGTTGAAAACGAACGCGATACCTTTGGAACTGAAAAAAAACATTATAAAAAAGAAGAAAGATACCAAGGTAAGGGGATTTAACGACGGACTGTTTCGAAGACGGACTAAAAACTTTTAATCAAATTTGTGATAAAACACTTACCGACTTAACAATTTTCACGACTACTCTTTTAAGACGTATATAGCAGTCGGAACGTCGACAGTTACTCTATAATACTCGTATATATATAAAGTCAAACGCCCGTGATGCGTCCTGACTTTAAAACGTCGTAAAGACGGTATAGTGTATTAGGTACTATACTATACTATCGGCTATGAATTTGATTCGTGCTGCCGGCAAAGAGTCGAAAACGTTTTGTTTTTAAAACGAAAACGATCAAGTCGACTTGAAAATTTCAAAGATTCGAAAAGAAATGAAAAATTATCTTCGTTCGCGGCGATCGTTTTTTTTCTCGACGTATTATTTTACGTGACCGACTCGTTACGCGATTAAAAATATTGTTAACGACCAAAGAAATAGTTTCGCCCAAGTGCTCGCGTTTCTCGACGATCGTATATCGCGCCGGCCGGCCCCCGATCGTTACGTTTTTCGTCGAAACGTGTTTTGAAAATAAAATTGTCTATAAAAAGCGCTCTTGGCACGAGTGAAATCACGCCGACCATCTATCGGTTTCGAACGTATTGCCGATTTAGCGATGCCGATTCTCATCTTGCATACTTAACTCGGTGGCGCGTGTTTTCGAATGCTTTCCGAAGCCCAAAACTATTCGCAAAAGTCCGAAAACAAATTAAATATACGTTTTTAATTGCGAAAACAAATTAAGAAACTCGGACGAAACTAATTTTCGGGATATTTATCTATTATTGTCGTGCCTAAAAAATATATATGTATAATATACGCACGTATATCAATGTATTAAGAACGATTATTGTTCGGAAGAATATTAATCGCCGCCGCGTATACAAAGTTTTAATTTAAATTCATTCGAATTTAACTTTAATCCCCGCAGCAACAGATGCGCAACCCGACGTGATGTTTACTGTACAGACTTGAAAACTTCGTAATGGGTTAGAACAAATTATAGCGTTCGAAACCCCCATAGATCGTATTGTATACGGTGTATGCATTCGAAACAACGACGGCCAAAGCACCCAAACGGAATATTAATAATACGTAGTTTTACGCATAAAAATATAGCAAACGAAAAGATGCATATTATAATTGTTCGACTCTTATAAACAAAAAGGGGACGCGTTTAAACGTTCGAAAACGTCCACTTTGGTTTTCCAGTCGTGTAACGACTTTCAAGACGCGCGTCGTAACCGCAGTTTACCATCATCGACTGCGGAAGTCATAAAAATATATTATGTTTGAACAACAATATTCGTGTCGTTCCGTTCGATCGAATCTCTGCGTCGATCCGTTCGTCGTATAGTTTTCGATTTGAAAAAAATCTCTCGTCGATTCCATAATAATTATGCCGTCTCCCGTAGGGGTAATAACAAATATTATCGTTCGCTGTCTTTTCGGCCGCTTTCAAATATCTCGTATATCAAAACCCCGACGACTGAAAAGTTACAGCTGACGGTCGAACGAAACGCTACCGATTCTCGCGCGCGTGCAATAATATTTATTCGACGTTTGTCGTAAGTAGTACATCGCGCGATCGAATTTTCCGTTGTTTTCCGCGATATTCTCGCGAATAACGTTCTAACGACGTTGTACATACGTATACTCGGGATCGGAACGAGATCGGAATAAAATTCGACGCGCGCCATTGTTCCGCGTTCGAGATATAGTGTGAAAACGTTCCGTGGAAACAAATCGTTCGTTTTTAATATTCTCGTTTCTTTTATTTTCCGTTTATTTATTCGCATGCGTACGTGTATACCTGAAAGGTTTTCGCAGCTAAGAAAATTACAAAATATATATTCCGACGGGCCATCAATCACAACCGGAGGTCATGCATTCGTAACGCGGCCACGTCGTCAGTCCGTACCAGTCGTTACGGATACGCAAATAAAAATAATATGCCGCCGCCGCGGCGGAAGGATAAGCGCTGCAGTTATGACCCCGGGGGTCACGTAGCAGGACGATAATATTTTACGCCGGGAAATCAAAGAGCATTTAATTAGTCTGCGCGCGCGGTAATTTACGGTGCAAACGGCGGCGGCGGCGTGTCGTCGAGACGCGGCGACCGTATATCGCGCCGGCTCGCCCCGGAGTACTTAAAACATCGTGTTACAGCCGTGTATAATAATAATATTACGTACCTGCTCGGCAGCTCTGCGAGTGTAACGGACATTCCGGAGCAATTAAACGGCCGTCGTCGTATAAATATGATTGAATTAGCATCTCGGCCGCCGAACACAACGAGGACCGTTTATATACACAATGGTATGTCCTTGGGGGGGGGGGGGGGCAGGAGAGGGCGACCTTTTAGGAGCGGCAGGAGGCCCGGCGGAACCGCGTTTTCCATTATTATGTGTCGGTGCAAAAAGCCAGAGAGTCTTCCGGGCGCGTCTTACGGGCAAATCGCGGCGTGACGATAATAATCGTTTGGAAATACGATTTTTTTTTCTTTAATACAAATTTAATTTTTCGCGAGAGTATAATATGACGATTACCATGTGGTCGATTCTCGGACGGTTGTCGAGAAATATAACGTCTGCTGTAATTATACTGTGTAAGCGTTCGAGCATTTTGTCCGAGTGTTGGTGTTATTGTTTTCGAAACGTCTTTTAGTTTTTACACCGACCACGAATTCCCTCGTCCGACTTCACGTAGCTCCGTGACTCATTTACCGATTTTTTTCGTACCGTACGGTCTCGCGATTAAAAATATCCACGCGAGTATCTACTCTCTTCCGTGGTCGCAAAAAATTTTTTACACATACGTCAAATACGCGCGAATAAAAAAAATGAATAAAAAATCCGTCGAAATTCCTGTCATACAATTGGGAAATCGTTTGAATATTTTTTACGCGCGCGCATTTATTCGGTACGACTTTCTTTTTTTTTACTGACCGAAAGGATCTTCAGAGAAAATCGTAGTTTTCATCGAGTTTAGCGACGAGAGAGACATTTTCGGTATACTGCAGTATACGTCGTCGTCGCGTCGTCGGTAAGTTTTTTTTCAAACAATATTTTTCAAATCTAAATTACTTCACGGCGCGGCGCCGTGACTTTTTTTGTAGAGCCACGTTTTTTGCGCAAACACTGCGAACGCGCGCTTTGATAGGATCCCGAATTAAAATATTATTACAATATGACGTGTCGGGGGGGGGGGGGGGGGGGCGGGATCGCGCGTATTAGACGTTTTTTTTTTTCAAATAAAAGTACGTAAAAATAATAATAATGATGATGATGTAATTTACGTGCAAATGTTGAACTCGTTTCCGACTGGCGATAAAAATTAAACCCAATTACAGACGAGTTGTTCCGTTGAAAAGCAATAATATGAATATATGATTGCATGAACACGACGAGCGAACGAGCCTATGGTTTCCCCCCCCCCCAATTTAATTGTTTCGACGCGTGCACAACATACGTATTGTATGTATATTCATTATGATATTTATTGTGAAATTTATTATAATATAATAATTGATAGCGGTTATTGTCCGTGTGCGTTCGGAGACGTCTTCTTTTCACACCGACGCGCGACGGGTACTTATTGTGCGCCGCGTTTTAAGTGACATCTCGTTATAAACGAAATATTTTCGATACGTTATTTGTACGACTTTGAAGAGGGAAAAAAACACGACTTATACGCGACGGTATTGTACGTGTATCGGAAACCGCGGCGCGAAACAGATTTCACGGTGATTTATATCCGTTCGTAGATCGTGTAGGTATCGTTAGCTCAAAGGAAAAATATTTGAATTTTCCATTATTCAAAAATCGAACGCGACCAATTTGCAAGGCTGATTTCGACGATAACCGTTTTCCGACGGCGCGGCGGCGTGTTCGGTATACGTATTATTACGACGCGCGCCTACTACACACACGACGACGGGTGATTTGTTCCGAATCGTTAAATCGTAACCGCGACGTGAGTAGGTACTACCACGTACTCTTTACGTTTTTTCGGCGAAATCGAGAACGAAAATTCGGCCAACTCTCATCGACGGCGTAACAATTTTGAATTAAACCTAGTTTTCCTAGTGCGTTCGCTCGGTAGTCCGCGAAAGACGTTCGAAAAAGGCAACGGAATAACAACGCGGAAAATCTTCAACTCGAAAACTTACATTTATATAAAATAGTCCTGAACCCCCTCCTCGGTCAACCAAATCTCGAGTTTCAATTATTCCCGTTCGGATTATCCTTTCTTTATTCCGATATGCAACCACCTTCGTCTAGTCGTCCTCTTTTCGAATCGCTTATTGCCGCAGAAACCCCACAAGTGACAAATAAGTAAACTTTCGACAAATTATACGTATAATATAGAAACCTATCGTTTTCCTAAAAGCTTCCTTTTTTTTCATTCCTAGAAAATAGAAGAAGGTTCTATTCTACACATCACCGAATGTACCTACTCAACCGAGGTCGAAGGGAAGGGGTATATGGAATATAAGAAAAGTCGTTTTACGATTTCTGTCACTTGCGGCGTTTCTTCAATAAGCGATTCAATTGCATTATGTGTATTGAAAAATGTATATCACCGTGTAACTCTTTTTGGGCCACGGCACGTTTTGTTATAAAAATAAAATAGGTACGCCTCAATAGTTGCGCGGCCGAAGACGAGACGAGACGGTCCGTGTTCGTCACGATATATTGTCGATGTCGGTTTTCTAGTGCGTTTTCTCCTGCGCACGAAATAATATTAATGGCAGGGCGTAGTCGCGCGACGAGTGACGACGGAAGTAATGCCGACGACGACAGGCGACTGTGACGAACGGCCCCGTACAGAAACGCGCGCGTCCGAGTGATGATAACGAGCAATTAGGTTAGGTGGGCTATACCGACGACGACGCGACGTACTACGCGTGCGTATCGTCGCCATTACGATTATTATTAGGGCTAGGATTTATATGCTGGTTGGTATGTTTTTTTTTGCAACTTCCGATTACTTATTTTGTAAGTAATGTCCACGAATTAGCTCTAGCTGAGGTATATGATGGTATTTTTATTTGTCATATTTTTGCATATTTCGAACAAAATGCATATTTTTATACATTTCGACTACAAAAACACAAAAAGTGCATGTTTTATAGTATATTTCATTACAATTCATTTTATCGCAGTAGAAAAACTGATAATTTCAATTCCATAAAATCGGTGCTTTTGTCTTTAGACGAAAATACTGCAAAATCCATAAAGAATGCTATATAGCTTTATTTGAAAATAGTACTCGTATACAAAATGATGTAGCTTATATAAAAAGTAACTTTGGCTTTATCACTCGATCTATTTTGAAATTTATTAGAAAATGCATCACTTTTACTCGATGAGAATTTGGAAATCGTTGAAAACACACCAAATCTAAACTTGGCCAAAACAAAGGACCGATCGCTGAAAAAATCGACAAAAAATATAAAAATATTGTGTTAGAAAAAAATACCGGGCTAAAAGCTATGTCTACGATACGTGATATTTTAAATGGCAACAATGTATAGATGAAGATTTTCCAAATCTAACTCCTGGGGAAGTTACAAAATTTAGATATGCAAAAATTACGTCATGTGATGTCGAACGGAGTTTTAGCAAATATAAAAACATACTAAGGTCAAACAGAAGATCGTTCATTTTTGAAAATTGAAAACATCATGTAATCGTTTCATGTAATTCATTCGAGTAGCTTTATCAATTTTAAATCAATTAATATTTTAGAGATTTTAAGATTTTAGAATTTTTTCAATGTTTTTATATTTAAGTGTTTAACATATTTATTTTTATTACCTAATTGGTATTTAAAAAAAATTTATAGAAAATGTGTTTTTTAAATAATATTTATTTGGTTTATTTAAGCATATTTTTATTGCGTATTTTTGCATATTTTTAATAAACCAAATGCATATTTAATCATTTTTTTTATTGCATATAAATCCTAGCCCTAATTATTATTATACGTCGAGTTGGGAGTTTTTTCGAATATATATACATCAATGCGACGCGTCGTGTCTGGGGGGGGGGGCGAGGGGGGGATCTGTCCTTCCTGTTTTTAGCGTAAAAAAATGTATTCGTGTTTACAGAGCGAAAACCGCGACAAAAAAGAAGCTAGCAGTTCCGTGTCGGGATCGCCTTTGGATATATTGAACAGCAGAATCGTCGACTCGGAGGTGAAACCGACTTACCGCATCATCGGAACGGACGTCACTAGTTACAAAACTATATACAACTATTCCTGCACTCTATATGGATTATACGGTACCTACAACGCAAATAAGAAAACGAAAAAAAAAAAAAAATTAAGTTTTTCGTTTCGTTGGCTTGTATATATTTTCGATTTAAAGTAGATTGATTTTTTTTCTTTCTTTTTTCCCCCCCGGTCTCGAAAAGTAGTTTTCCATTAATTGTATTTGTGTTTCCGAACCCGAAAATTTTTGTTTTTTCGTCAATTAGAAAAGCTCGTTTTCTATTTTCACTTTTCTTTTCTTTTTTTCTTCCTCTTACCGTAGTTATATTATTATCTCGTACTTCGTAATTAAATAATTTGTCGCGGAAAAAACAAATCGCGTCTTACCGTTTTAAAACGAACGAGCGCGGTTTGATTTTTGAAAATCAATTATTTTTTTTTCGATTCCACACAATCTTTCCAAATCTATTTATTTCCGAGCGTGGTAATTTAGTGTTTCAAGAGAGAGAGAGAGAGAGAAAAAATCCTATTAAAACAAACAACCGACACACAGCACCTACGCAAAGACACGATTAAAATATATAGTTTACATTTACAAGTACTTACGTATATACGTTTTTACGATAAAACCGTATTTTAAGTTGAAGGAAAAGGATCGAAAAAAGAAAAAGCGAAAGAAGACGCGGCCACGGAAATGATACGGCTGATAATGAACGAACAGAATGCAAACACTTTGCCGAATAAATTCAAACCATTCGGCGAACAAGAGTAAGTAATCATAACGACACATCATAACAAATCACTTGCTATCAAAAATGATATCGTCGTTTTTGAAAAAAAAAGGGTTTCGAGTTTCGAGTCCTGTGTTTAATTTTAATCGTTATTCGTCACAACTGTAATACTATCTACTGATTTTTCTATACACACATAATATTAGGTGTTAAATTAATAACCAATTAATTAATTACCCAAATGATTCGAAGATGATAAGACTAATAATTGTGTTTAATATTATTTAAAGAAATGTTTCTAAATAATTTCAATGCGGTGAAAAGCACCCCCTCGGATTTTCTTAATGTATATATATATGGATGGATGGAGGGGGGGGCCCGTTGAAAATTTCGCCCAAATTTTGAATAGTTTAGTTAGCGAAAAAGTACTCGAATATTTGTGTTTAGAAATAAATCGTTTAATCTAGAATATCTCGGGACGAAATAATTTTCTCGCGGATCAGAGACGGCCGGTTCGTTTTCGACGAACGGGCGCTTAAAATTACATAGTAAATTTCACAATTTTCAACTGACGTGTCGGAGATAGAGTTTTATATTCCAATATGAATCAATATAGTAGTTATTGACTCTCTCCGATGTTTGCGCGCTATATTTTAAACCGGCCGATTTAATATTACCAACCGAGCACACGTAATGTCTACGTAGGTACGCTGCTAATATAGAAAAAGCGTTTATTTGACTGTGTACTTTTATACTATAATACGAGTATATACGATGCGTATTGCGTTTGCTCTAATTGGATTTCATTTGATTCACAGATTCATACAGAGGATAAAAACTCATCAATTACTAAACTTTCGAGACTCGAGAGTCATCGGTTCTCTTTAGACCTAAAATATTTAATACGTTTTACAGTGATATGAAAACATATTATGTTTAATTTGATCAATCGACGTACTCATATAGCGTGTGCATAATCATTATCGTCTATTCTGTGTTTTTTGTTTTTGGAAATATCTAATCCCGTGGAATCTACAAAAACAGCTGTGATGACGATTTTATTTCCCAACTGAAAAACAAACTCTACTGAAATCGTCGTCAAAAGAATTACCATCCTACTACCCGCAAAAGTGTCGACATTTTTCTTTAAACTCGAAATAAAAATTTAGAAACCATTATTTGTCCGGTTCGAAAATTAGTGGCGAGATTAGCAAACTCCAAACAACTACAATTTTATACTATAACTCGAAAGCAAATCTCGTTTGGAGACGATTATTATGATTTGATCGAATGGAAAACATTTCCGAGACGATTTTCTCTCGCCGTTTTGTCGGAAAAACTAAAGTAATAATGTCACTGCGATACGTCACAAATAATAATAATATTATTATGTATACGGTTGATAATAATATTACCGATCTCGTAGTAGACGGAAACGAATCGAATATTATATCGAATTGTATTCTAATACGTATAGATATCTCCGTGACGTCGTTGCAACGATAACGCGCAATGTAAATTCATATCGATCAAAGGGGTCTTTATTATGAATTAATCAACGAATTACCTAATCTAATCGGTAATGCCTTTACAGAAATATTCGTAGACGTTCTAATCATCGTGAGATTCCCCCCGCCCGCCCGCTTTTCACTGGATAAGTTTTCCGGAAACCGATTTTACTACTAATGGAATTTTCAATTAGGTCGCGCGATGCATACTTTCATAATGTTAACTATGTTAACTCGATATATTTACCTCGACTGATTCGGAACGCGCGCCAAAGAGATAGAAGAGGTATATCTAATTATTATTAAACTCGCCCGCTCGCCCGAGTGAGATGATTATTATTATTACTACACCGTAAGTTGCGCATACTTTTCCGATGTGTAAAATAAAATAACATCGCGACGAGAAACCCATAACACGTTTCATCATCAATTATTATTATTAACCGTTTCGACATCTAGAATAATAAAACGAAAAGTGCGTTTTATTTATTATTTCCACGAATCTTTCTTTCTTTCTGAAAGCCCGTTTAAACATTATGCACATAAAATACCGCCGCCGCCGCCGTCGATAAGCCTTACGCGATAATTTTTGAAAAGAACGTTTCCCAACGATTTCCAGAATGATCGATTTGCAAGGTCTGCTGAAAACGAAACAGAACTACACGGAGTTTTTAGAAGAAACGAATAAAGACGATCTCCGACTGGCGATGGAAATCAAATCGAACAAAAAACTACAAAACGCCGCGGCGTAACGACGACGACGATACTCCGAACTCGTCGCGAATCGATCGACGAAACCGTCGTCGCTATTACCGCCGCTGTTGTGCTTTATCGAGTTTTCAAATTTATAAAAAAAAACAAATAAACAATATCTAACCCGTCGTCGTTTACACTTTACTTTTTAAAGCATTATTATTAATTATTAATCCTTTACTAATAAGTATATAGAATATATACACATCTCTTTATGTACAATTAATAATTTATCAAATACAAATAAAAAAACGTTATTTTATTCCAAAAAAAAATAAATATTTTTACACATAATGTTTTAAAAATTAATTGAAAACTTATTATCAATGGAAATGTAGTAGTCATTAAAAATTTATCATATTAGATCTATTCACTTTCTGAAGAATTTGATTTGTTTTTGTCATTGCGTATGCGTATCCTGTCGTGTTCCTTACATGCTACGCACGTGGCCAACTTTGTGAAACGATAACTGTTCAGGAAATATCAATAGCGCTAACATTCATTTTTGTAAATATTTGTAGACACGTCATTTGAAAGTGATAATTTATATTATCAGATTAATTCGATGATTTTTTTTTTTTCACAAATAACGTTTGAAACGTTATAAGACGTTGACCTTCTAAGGACACCACGGTCTACGGCTCATAAGAAATAATTTAAAGTGTATTGTATTTATTTAAAAATGTTTTTTTTTTAAAGTTTAAAAATGCAATAATTTATAGTCAAGTTAACTGTGTGCTTAGATAGGTTTAATAAAATCAATAAAATTGGCTATCGGATGAGTATTGCTTTTTTTGTTCTGTCTTTCGAGGTTATTCACAGCAGGGCACCGCGGCCGAGTTGGAGAACCGCTGTCCCAGAGAGGTGTTTTTTTGCCGAGGAGGTGTAATATCGTCGTAAATACAGGGTGAAGGGTTATGAATCCTGAACGGACGGCGTTTCGCGGAACGCGAATCGCGTGAAAAGACCGCCGCCGACGGGCGAACGAAATAATAGAGGATTTTAATGAACGCGCGAGAGCAATCGACGAATCCCGAGAAACGGACGGATCAGGTGGCCTGACTCGGCCTGACGCGCCGAAACGTTCGTCCGACAAAACGGCTACCGTATTGTAATGGCGCGATGGACGCGAGGCGTGTTATTGCCGTGTGCTGGCTTACCGGCCGGTTTTCACTTTTCCCGTTCGAGTGAAACATCGTTTCATTTATTTTACCCCTCTCTCGCGGCAGCGGCTCGGTCAAGCGTGCGACTCGCCGACAGCTGTGACATTTATTGGCGCCGTGTAAGTAGGATTAATTCTTTAAAACCCGATACACTTACACACGCGCGCGCGGCCGAACATCGTCGTGTTGTTGTCTGAATTATTATTACGTTTTTTTTTTTTTTTATTTTCTCCGTTTGCCAAAGTTAAAGTAAAAAAAAAAAACGATTAGCTTGATTTCCAAGTACGGGGCTTATGGTCTCTTCGTTTTGAGTACGGTTTCACACGCGCGGATTTCACGTGGACGCCGGCAGGCGAGTCCATTGGCGTAAACTGGGGGGGAGGGGGAGCTGCCCCCTCTAAAAACGTAACGGAGCGATGCCCCCCCTCCTCTTCGGTATTTTCTAAATGAATTAGAAAAAGCGTTTTGGATATTTTCAAAGAACTATCTTATCGACAAAAGCAATATCAATCGTATACCTAATCAAAATGTATAATTGTTGTTGTTCATCGCGATAACAGAATTTTCAATCAATTACCAACTATCATTAAACCGATAATCTGTTTTACACTTTTGTACCAAACAATTATTAAATACCTGCAATAATCGTATTGACGACAAATATTATTAAAAATCCAAACACTCCGAGGACAATGAAACGAGACACGTTCTTTCGTGGTGGCTTTCCAGTACACGTCAGATAATGATTTTGAAAATCGGTGACTTCAAAATAAAAAAAAAAAAAAAAAAAAAAAACAAAGCACCGTTGATATAAAATAATAAAAATATAGTACCCCGAATGTCGTTATTTCTTTGAATTGAATTCGGAGTGTCGCGGTAGAATAAAGATTGAAAAGCACTGATCTAAGATATTTTCTCATTCTTTTGGTCATTTGGTTTCTTTATTTAACTTTTATCACATCGTAAAATTGTAAACCTCTCGACTTTGTAAAAAAAAAAAAACACTTTTTCTTCTATCGACTGTTGAATCCAAATTTATATATATATATATATAAGCACTCTTGCACTTCCGTAATACGAGATTCGCGACAGATAGTACTCGCCCTGAAAATCGAAAGGAAACCGATGATTTTTAAAGGAAAAAAAATATTCAAAACGTCTCGCCACTTTAACGTCTCGTCGTTACCTTCTTATTTATCGTAATATCCTGATTTAGTCGAAGAGCGAAATTATTTTTGAAAAACTAATACTATATTGTATACGTAGTTTCCAATCGTTTACACAATAATCATATTTATTGTAACTCGTCGCTGCGTTTCGAACGGCATACGACGACGAGTAGAAACGAAAGAAAAATTTCAATACTCCCGTTTTACAGTTTACGAACAGATAGAACGGAGGAATGAGAAATAAACTACGAAAGAACCTACCTCCGGGGGTTAGGGGGGGGGGGGGAGGGGGGAAGGAGGAAAAAATAATAACAATAATAAACATTACGAGAAGTTTTTTCGTTCGCTGTCGTCCGGGGGGCTGTTGTAACGGTCGCGCGGAAAAGTTCTCCCGTCACGCCGCCAAAGTGAACAATATCTCCGGCGAGGAGGAATTTTTCACGAACACGACGGACCTATGCGTCATGTAAACTTTATGTATAGGTACAGTGCCGCAACAACAATAACTCAACGCGGTTCTGACTGATTAAAAATTACGGATACAAGTCGTAACGTTTTCTATAAAAAAAAAAAATGATAGGCGATGAATTCGTATTGAATTCGAAAAAATAATAAAACCGGTCTGTCGGTTTCCGACATATTGAACTTTTGGAATGAATGAAAATATTAACACTAAAATCCATAAAAACAAACTGAAACGAATATTTCTTTCCGATATTTAAACGTGTAGTAATAATTGGATAAATAGTAAAACGTATTGCTGGCTGAACGCATTTATAATTATTTACCGAACAACAACTCACTGCCGTTATAGATTTCGTTTTCGATATTATTCATTGTAGTGTTCGAGTGATTTCAGTCAGCGAGCTACTTAAATATAGTTTAAAATCAGTGTTTAAGTGTTTGTTTTTTTTTCGTTTTCTCGAGTTTTAACTGTTTATCAAAACAAGTGAATCGTTTCCTGCGTTGATGATGAAGAACGGACCGACCGAGCAGTGTGTGACGGTCGTATACTATAAATCTAGTTAGACCAAGTTAATCCAAGTTCAGTCAAATACATTAATTTCGGAATTAAAATTAACATTAGTATTAAGAGTTAGTATTTTAGTTGCTATTAGTACTATAAATATAAGTAATATAATGGCTAAGTTTTAACTTGGACGTGTATAAGTGCGGCGGCGGCGGAGCGTCAACGATATTATTATTATTATTGTTATTGTTCGCGTTAATTCGAATCTCGCGTCAAAACTAAAATCATTATTCATGCGCTAGTTTTTTCCCCGACTGATTTATCGCGTTATACTTATCGAACGATAAACGACATAATATCGTTCTTAGTAAAAATCCAGTATAATAAACGTGTCACGACACGCCGCAATGATCGCGCGTTGACGCTCTCCTTCGTTCGTGGATTAGGCCTTCGCGGGGACACCACGATGGGGAAAAAAAACGCGCCGCGTGTAGTACCTCATGCCGGACAAGCTAAGGTGGTGAGGAAATTTACACGTCCGAAAACATACCAACATTTTTATGCGAAAACCAGTGAAATTCATAAAATAACTTTTCTTATAATAGAATCTGTACTCGATATCTACTTAAAACGTTATACGCTGCGAGAATTATAAGGGAGCCATTTTAATCCTCTGCAGACCGTAATCCGCCATTTTTCAATTATTATATTATGTTTAATTCATCGCGCGTGTTCCTGTGTACATTATTATCGCTACTCAGTATATTTTGTACCCAGATATTCTATTGTAAATACTCGGGTAAGTATCCCCCCCCCCCGGATATCTGATCCCGAAATTTTTTCTCGGACGAACGACAGTCGTGAAAAACGTCGAGTGAACCGAATTCGTCCTTTAAATAGTTTCGTCGAGTGGATAATACGACACACAAACGTGTTTTATACGTATATTGTATATGTGACGCGAATCGGTTTCGACTTTGACACTGCTCGAGCAGTATAAATGAAACTACGAAATCGGCGAGTTGTTGCATACCGACCACGGGGGGTTCGTCGATAACTGTTCTGAATTTCAGTGGGATGCGACTGTGTTCCTAAGAATTCGATATTAATCGAATTCGATATTAATCGAATAGCATTATAAAATGATTTTACTCGTGCGAGTAATTAATAGAGTACCGAGACTAATTTTGACGTAGTCAATAGGTACACTAGTAAATACTAGATATTGCATTGCAGATAATGATACTTTAGCGATATATAATATGGTTTACAATAATTTCGGAGTGAATTTTGGAAAATCAAATGCCATGTGAAGTGCAATCGGCTAGTGCAATTTATTTTTGTAAACTTAATAATGAAATCTACCGCATTTCAAATCTCTATTGATTTGTAAGACGTTCGAATTCGACGACGACGTACAGCGACGTAATTTCAAAATTACAGAGAAAATAACCCATTATTTGACTTTTTTCTTTTCTCACTCGAACCACTGACGAAAAAATACAATCGCGGAAGATAACAAAAAAAAAACAACACGTATTTTTCTCGTCTGGTTGATTTTATTTCGTTGTTTAATATTATATTATAATAACATTTAACGTGTAGGTAATAACTGAACGAATCTCTCTTTTTTTTTACTTTTTTTCTGTCGACCAGACATTTTTTTTTTTTTTTTTATAAATTACACGCCACCCCGGAGTCGTTGTTTTAATGCTGACACGAGTATGTTGTTGTTGTTGTTGTCGAACAGCAGAATAATATTGAGCAAATATTCAAATTAAAAACACACTTTGCGCGCGTGTACTTTTATTTTTTTATTTTGTCGACAAATCGTTCGATTAATTTGGTAAAAACTATCGTTGTCATCAGAATATTCTATCTCTCCGTCCGAACGGAAAATCGCATTGATAAAAAAACGCCAAGTCTCGCCTGCGGGTATTTATTTTTATTTTTTATACATGATAATAACGATAGTAGTAGTAGTAGTAGTAGTACGAGTACACTACTCGTAACGAAATGCATTTTCGGTATGAGATTAGAAATAATAGGTACCTCTACTACACGTCTAAATCGCTATTGCCATCTGGGTTTAAATGAAAACACGTTACTCGTTCGAGTACGACTACGTTGAGTCGCGCATGCTCTCGCGTATATGTTGTTAAGGCGATAACGTAATAATCCGAGGTAATCTGCCGTATCTCTTGTACAATATATAATCGTAAACGAACTTCAGGAGTATAACGACTATCAGACTGGCTAGAACGATGTTCAAACTGTCCCAGAAATTCACCATGTCCATTTGTTTCGCCGAGTTTCTGCACAGCGTGTTCCGAGGAAGATCGTGAATCTAAATAATACAACAATCGACGAGAATCAAAAACCGGTCCAACGCCGCGATATATATGATAAACTAGCTGAATAACCCGGCTTCGCCCGTGTGCAGTATAACTTTTTATTTTATCAGTTTTTTTTTTTCATTTTTACCCCTTTTACCCCTTTTAACTCCGGTAGGTGTCGAATTTGCTAATAACTTGCTCTGGGAGTTCACGAGGTCGGAGGACATTGCGGTGGCGCTGGTCAGTGAGCCGTACGATGTCGGTGTCGCTGGCTGGCACCTCGATTCGTCGGGGAAAGCTGCCGTAGGCGTACTCCGCCGTGGACTCACACTCGGCGACGTTGAGACGGGCGACGGGTTCGTGGCAGTGACCGTGGGCGGCAATGTGCGCGTCCACAGTTGCTACGCGCCCCCCGCCCTATCCGACGACGAGTTTGAGCAATTCTTGAGTCGCCTGGAGAGCTCCGTGAGGAGGCAACAGGGCACCGGAGTCGACCTCATCGTTGGGGGCGACTTCAACGCCCGGTCTGCGTCGTGGGGCGACAGCCTCACGAACTCGAAGGGCGACCATCTCTCTGCTTTCGCGGAATCTCTGGGGCTGGTCGTGATGAACGCGGGACGGGTGCCGACATTCTTCGGGAGGGGGGAGGGCTCGTGTGTTGACGTGACCTTCGCCTCCGGGTCTGCCGCCAGGCGGATTCGGGGGTGGACCGTGCGTACGGACGTGGAGAACATGAGCGACCATCATCACTTGTGTTTCTCTTATTGCACCGGACGCACACCCTCGGCCAACGGCGGCGGTTTCGCAGACGCGATAGGGGGCCGACCACACTCGGGCTGGAAAACGGCCCGGATGGACGTCGACCTCCTGGCTGCGGCAGTTATCGCCGTTGAGTGGGCGGGGGTGATTTCGCCCCGGGTAGCTCCAACCGCATCCGGAGACGCCGAGGCCGAAGCCGAACGGTTGGTCGGCAGCGTGACCGCGGCCTGTGACATGGGTCTGCCGCCGAGGAACCCGCACCTTGGCGGCAGAACACCGGTTTACTGGTGGAACGGCGGCATAGCGGTCGCGCGCGCCGAGTGCATCAGAAGGAGGCGGTTGTGGTTCAGACGACGCGGACGCGCCGACGGTGACGTCGCGGCCGTGGCGGAGACTGAACGAGACTACCGAGAAGCTCGAAAGGAGCTAAAGCGCCGCATTCGCGAGTCGAAGGCGAAGTGCTGGGCGGAGTTGGTCAGGAGCGTGGACAACGATCCCTGGGGGAAACCCTACAAGACCGTCATGAAGAAGCTTCGAGGGCCCCCGGCGACGTCGACGATGGAACCGCGGACCATCCGCGACATCGCCGACGTCCTATTTCCGGAAGGAAACGGAAACGGGGTGTCAACCGACCTCGGCGAGGAGCCTGTGGACATCACGGAGTTTTCCCGGGCAGAAGTTGACGCGGCTGTCTGCCGCTTCAGGTCTCGCGACAAGGCTCCCGGCCCGGACTCTATACCGAGCCGGGTCTGGGGCGTCGTGCACGCGACCCGACCGGAGCGGCTCACGGCGGTGTTCAACTCCTGTCTGAGGGAAGGGACCTTCCCCGGCCGGTGGAAGCGTGCTCGGCTAGCGCTGATCGCCAAACCGGGAAAGCCGGTGGGGGTCCCCTCTTCGTACCGTCCGCTGTGCCTACTCGACGACGTCGGCAAGATCTTCGAGTCCCTGCTGGTTGCTCGGATCGACGCTCACATGGCCGCTACTGGGGTCGGATTGTGCGATAGGCAATTCGGCTTCCGGAGAGGTCGGTCCGCGGACGACGCGTTGCGGCTGCTGCAGGAGCAGTTGTTGGCCGTCAAACACACGCGTCGTACGTGCGTGGCCGTGAGCCTCGACATCCGAAACGCGTTCAACAGCATCGGGTGGGATGTTGTGCGCGCGGCGCTGGTACGTATGGGCATCCCGCCATACCTCCGGCGGATACTGGACTCGTACCTGAGCGATCGGACCCTGCACTTGAGCGACGACTGCGGGGGAGGTCCGGTGACCGTGGGTATCACGTGCGGAGTCCCTCAAGGCTCCGTACTAGGACCCCTCCTGTGGAACATCGCGTTCGACACCGTGTTCCGCTTGCCGATGCCCAGTGGTACAATGACCATTGGGTACGCGGACGACACACTTGTGGTGTCGGAGGGGGATACGGTGGAGGCGGTGGAAGCCCGAGCGAACGCCGCCCTGGCGATGGTCGCCGGTCACATCCGGGAACTGGGGCTGCGGCTGTCGGTCGAAAAGACTCAGGCCGTGGTGTTCAAGTCTCGGTATGGGCCGGTCGACCTGAGGTTACGGATCCAGGATCAGACTGTGCCGACGTGCGCGACCCTGAAGTATTTGGGCGTCGTGCACGAGAGCAAAAGGGGGACATGGTACGGTGCGCACCTGCGCGCCGCGGCCGAGAAGGCATCGCGGGTCATGTCGGCCCTGAACGGACTAATGCCAAACGTTGGCGGCCCCCGTGAGGCGAGGAAACGCCTGCTGACGAGCGTCGTACATTCAGTAATGTTGTACGGCGCTCCGACGTGGGCTAACTTCGTCAATCGGCGGGGCGTCGACGCGATGGCTGCGGTCCAGCGACGGGCCGCCATTGGCAGCGTGAGTGCGTATCGGACCGTGTCCTACGAAGTAGCGTTGGTCGCCGCGCGCATGGCTCCCATCGACCTTTTGGCCATAGAACGGCATGATATGTTCGTGGCAAAAAGGGCGTTGAGGCTGGCAGGGATTGATGGTAGGGGGGTCCCACCGCCGGGAACTCCGGTGACGGCAACACCGACGGCCGGTCCCACTTCACTGAGGGATCGGACGGTGGTGGAGTGGGCTCGGAGGCTTCGGGACTCGGAGCCGCCCGCGGACAGTGGCCGCGAGTGGACTCGATCCCTGATTCCCCCGGACCTGCTCAGCCGGTGGGTCAACCGACCGCACGGCGAGATGAGCTTTCACCTCACCCAGCTGATGACTGGGCACGGCTGTTTCAACCGGTTCCTCCGGAGGATCGGCCGCGCCCCGTCATCGGGGTGTTCGCACTGCGGACCCCCCGACGGCTACGGTGTGGAGGAAGACAGCGCGGCCCACACACTCGTCCGCTGCAAGGCGTTTGACGGTGACCGGGAGCGCTTAGTCCAACAGATTGGACCATTCGACCCGGGCGGCCTGGTCCCCTTAATGCTGGAGGACCCGGCCAAATGGGGGGCGGTTGTCCGTTTCGCGGACAGCGTCATGGCCACCAAGGAGGACGCGGAGAGGGAGAGGCAGGCCCGACAGGGGATAGCCCCGTCAAGGCGTGCGAGAAGGCGAGCGGCGAGGCGGCGGGCCGTGTGACGGTCGCCGCCACGCCGGTCAGGGTGACAGCGGGGGTTTCTCTGGGGAATATTTGTTTTAAAAAGGGGGGAAATTAATGTTCGTGTAATTATGTAAAATAGTAACTGTAAGGGGGGGACATGGGGAGATTTGCTCCAGTCCCTCCCATTAAGTAGTGTGTATATTGTTTAAATAAATGATGGTGGTCGGGCAGAAGTATTGCTTCACGGCTGTATCTGCCCGACCACCGATTCATAAGTGTAAAAAAAAAAAAAAAAAAAAAAAAAAAAAAAAAAAAAAAAGGTGTCGAATTTCGAAAAATCCTTTCCAACGGGGTCTCCACTATATAAAACGAAACTGCTGCCCAAATTTCATACTCAAAGCTCCAGCAGTTCCAGCCAGGCGAATTTTTCTAGTTTCACACTTTTTACCCCTTTTAACCCCCTTAGGGGTCGAATTTCGAAAAATCCTTTCCCATGGGGCCTCTGCTATATTAAATGAAACTATTGACAAAATTTAATACCACAAAGCTCCATTGACTCAGGATTTTTTCCATTTTTACCCCTTTTAACCCCCTTAGGGTTAATTTTCTCCATAATTTATGCTATAAACCCGCTCCCCGACATTCTCTATCATTTAAAAAAAATTTGAGCCAAATCGGCCCAGCCGTTCTCAACTGATTCAATTTCCAATTTTTTGTCTCCATTTTTATATATATAGATAATCGACTATAACTATAATTGTTACACGTACTACAGTACTCCCTCGTTAACACGAACTCGACGGGACCGCAAAATAACCTGTTCGTGTTAAAAAAAAATGTGTGTTAACCGATACGCTTAACGCGAATTTGTTCGCTGATTTAGGAATGCCAAATTTCTCCGCAATTTTCGTTTTAGATAGTGTACATTTTTCTACTTTCACTAAAATGAGCTGTTTAGTTTCTAGATCGCGATAGACATTTGCTTCCTTTTTAAACTCATTTCGGTCGACACAGACGGACAGATATACACAACAAATCACTAACTAAGAACTCACAACTTGAAACTGATCGATACTCGATAGAACAATATTGATTTGAACGAGAGCGAGACCACTAAACCAGATCGCACACATACATAGAGAATTAGAGGGATAAGATATCGATAAAACTGCTTAGCTGCAATAAAGATTAAATTATGTACATACATACATACAAGTGATAAAACGAAAATAGATTGAACGATCTAATAAACGATAAATAAACGAAAAATCTGTTCGTGTTAATCAACAAAACGACAATGTGGTTCCTAAAATTTGTTCGAGTTTCGTGTGGAAAACTAGTTCGCGTTATCCAATAATTCGTGTTAACCGAGTTCGTGTTAACGAGGGAGTACTGTATAGTGATCAAATAATAGGAAATCGAATTTAATAATGAAAATTACGTAATCACATCGCTCGAAATTAAAAAACGCCGTGGTCAGTGATAATATTACGTTCTCTACGTCTACTCACCGGAGTCAAGTAATAGTCGTCGTCTTGCTGATACGAACATTTTATGTCCGACAGGTCCATAATCAACGATTGATATTTAATCAGAAAATCCTTCAAACAATCGCAAATACATTAAACATTGAATACTTGTAAAAACCGCGTGAGGATTCTTCGTTGTGCACCTGGAAAGCCGGAGCAAACAAACAATCGCAACGCCAAGGATTGTCGCCCAGATAGAGTTGACCGATGTTATGGTTTCGATTGAAAGCGTAATCCAACGCGTACGTCGGCACCTGGGATCAGATCGCACGTTAAAACGGTGCACATAATATTATTATTGTAATGACTCGAAAGAAAAAAGGACATGCACGTTGTTACAGACTTTGGTCAAATTGTTTCCTTTGAAACTCAGCACTCTGCACTGTGCCAGCCATTGCGATCCTTCTAATATGCTCATCGAATTAATCCGATTGTAGTCTAAATGAATGTCCAAAAGTTTCTTGTAGTAACGGTTCGTGAGCAAGTCGTCCACGGCGGATATCTAAATTTATCAACAGTACGGGATGTTGATTTATTACGATATTATCCCCCGTCCCGTCCCGTCCCGTCCCAATACCCTCGGGTATTTATTACTGTATTTAAGCCGATTTCTTATACGCGATTTCATGTTTCGACCATACGCGCGCGCGGGCTTATAACATTTAATATGATCGTTATTTTTCTACGTTAATTATAAATAAGAGTTTCGTTTCAGTCAATTTTTCCCGAACTCAAATCCTACGATATATATATTTTTATTTAAGGAGAGAAAATAAATTGTTTCCGTGGGACGACGGGTACAAAATTGATAGGATTATTACTTACATCGTTTCCGAAATCTATTTGAAAACAAAACACATTTACTATTTTTTAAAACGATTAAAAAAAACGCTTCGTTTTTTTACTTTTCGGCGAATTAAATACTTTTAAAACGATAATAATAATAATACATATTCGGCTTATCTCCGAGGTCGCGAGAGACAAACGTGTTTGTAAAGGTCACGGCGGCGAGAGTATTTCATTTTATTCTCTAATATGACATGTGTATGTATTAAATTGAAATCTCCTAAATTCGACCGTATCCTTTTTATCGCGCGCGTTCGCGTCATATTATTATTTCGTTATAAATTAATAACATGGATTTTGAAAATGAAAACAAAAAACCGTTTCGTTTTTACCTGATTTCCTTGTACCAACAGCGTCGTGGTGTTGTTTGGAAGTATTTTCGGCAACGTTTTCAAACCTCTATAACTGCAGTCCACCGTGATCATCGGCAGCAAGTTGACCGACGCGCCCCTGTTGCTGTGGACTATGTGGTCCAATGTACAAACACAGTTCTCCGGCGGATTGCTGGGGCATTCTCTTTCTAAATCCTGACCGAAAATATATTATATATATTACGTTTTATTTAAATTCGCGTCGAATGGCCTCCGACCATTATTTAACTTGGAAAATTACAATTTAACTAAAAAACCTCGTAAAAGTTTATTTTTAATTATAAAATATGTCGTTTTACTCTCAATATAGTGATGTCGTTTGAATCGAATTTTCAACTCGAAACGCGTATAAAAATAATAAAAAATACAATAATTTTTACTGGGTATAGAATTTTTAAAATGTAATAATTCGGTTTTGATAGAAATCGATATCCTAATTTTACAATATCGATTGTAAAAGAAATTCTTCGACGTTTATAAAATTCTCTCCTCTGGCAACGGAGAGGGCCTCCGAGAATCTAGTTCCGCCACTGCGTCGAGGAGCCGATTGTAAAACGTGTTTTGAATAAACTTTATTCGACACGATGATCGACGATTCGATATTGTATATTTCAACAAAAAAAAAAAAAAAAAACACTACTTGTACTAAGTTTTCGATTTTTAAAGCTGTAAAAACAGATTAGGTAACGAGTAATTTAATTTCATACGTCGTGGCTTACACACCTACGCTTTACTCGTTACACACGCTGTTAAACTTCCGGATCGTATATTATGAAATTAAATATGTACATAATTACCATTGAACCGTGCGAATGTATTTAGCGTATTACTTACACTTAACAGCCGTAACACGGGGATTACAGGTTTTCCAGTATACTTATGTCCGCCACAAATCATGCGGTTCGAGTCCATCACTTTGTAATTCAACAGCGGGTCCTTCGGTAAATGGAGCAGCCAAAATAAATTGTTTTTACAAAACCACGACTGTCCTGTGGGGGGGGAGGAGGGGGGGGGTGAAATAAATAAATACGTTACATAAAATAATAATATTATCGTTTTACCCCCCCGACTTACCGGCCAGCCAGATTTGCTTGAGTTTCGGTAAATATTCCGTTGTAGGCGGGTACAGATAGTGAAGTTTATTGTAACTCAAATCCAAGACTTCCAAATTCATCAGGTTCTTGAATGCGGTCGGTTTGACCCGATCCAAATTCAAGTGAGATAAATTTAAAGTCTACGCAAATGGATAACAATGATTTTTTCATACATAAGCTGCATGTGTATTCGTATGTTTCACATTACAAAACGTAAAATTAATTTTTTTCATATAATATACTCTTTAGTAATTCGAAACATATTAGTAAAAGAAAACGAAACTCTCAACTGAAAACCACCCTCTATTGGAACCGAAACTTTTTTTATATATCTCAAAAACCAACATTCCAATGTCCACGACAGTAGACATGTTTTGCACTCGAATTATGTATCGAAACCACTTTATTAAAAAAAATTACCTGCGTTTCTATGTCAATTTACAGAAAAAAAAAGATGAGATACGGGCGTGATGACGGGTGATCGATCTTTAAACTTGAAACCAGTGTACCGCGATTGCTCTCGATAAAAAAACGATTTTACTTGTAGAAAAGTGGATCGGCTTTTATTCTTATATTTTCTCTATTGATCTATATTCTTATCGATAGTTATCTATCAGTGATTTCTTTGGAAAATAACAAATAACTAATATCATTAAATCGAAATATTGTCGTCTATAAACATGAAAAATATGAAAATTAGTAGGCCATTTTGCAGTTTTGTTTTTGTAATTTTTCATCAGTTTTCGCCGTTATTTATCGACGGTTTTCAAAAAAAAATTTCTCGCGTTCTTGTTTTTCTAAACCAAAACGAACATTTTTGGCCTACTAATTTTCATGTGCCCAACACCCACATTATTTGCATTATACTATAAGCGAGTAAAAATACAAACGAAAAAACCTTTGATGTTTTTTTTACTCGGCTACCTAACCTAACCTATAAAAAATACGTACAACGAATACAACAACAAAATACACGTATCGGTTTTATAATATTTATCATGAGAAATAAATAAGACGCGAGATAAATGTACGCCGCCCGCTCGCGTTGTTTTCAGTCGAAATATTACGTATTATAATAAGGCACATGTTGTGCAAGTGTAAAAACACCGATATTTTTGGATTCGGAATGAAAAATTGCGTTTCGGACGAGCAGAGCGGAGCTACGTATATGCATTATTAAATGCGAAACGAACACGGACGCGATCTGAATAAAACACCGTGTGGTGTGTGGTGTACCCGCGAGAACTCGATTAGAATAAAAACTCGACGACTTTGGATTGCCGTCGAATCGACGACGATAGTAATAATCACACGAGTATATTATAGAGAAATAATAAAATTATTTACTTCAACGATTTCGAAAAATTCGAAATTATTATAAAGAGTTAATTCAAAAATACACATACGCGCGCAATACATAATATATTATGAGAAAAATATAATTTCAGTATTAGATGCAATTTTAATGATTTCCGATGCATGGAATGATGTTTCTACCACACTACAATAAGAAACTGTCTGCGCCACGCCGGATTCAACAAGGTTTCGGTAAACGACGAAAAAGAAATAGTAAGCGACAATAATTTGGACGCAGACGCATGCTTTTCTTCGGAAAACTTGCCGAGTTTTGCGGAGGTCGACGATTATTGCTCTTTTGACCGACGAAGAACCCAACGAAGAAGAAATTGTCAAGGCTATTTTGAATGCTAACGAAGATGAAAGTGAACAAGCCGACGAAGAGAGTGAAGAAATCGTATTGAAAGTACCGACCGTCTATTTCAATTCAAAAATCAAGTTACTTTTTATAATCCGGATATAACGATCTGACGATTATTGTCTCGAAAGATCCTTTGAAGATCGCGAATTCCATTGTATTATTATCGGTTTAGTTAATAACTCTGCAGTTTTCACGATAACGTAAAACTCGGAGATTCGAAATCACTCGGCAGGCGGCGATATTATTATTATTCTGTTCCGAAACGCGCGTGCGTTGTTTACGTAGATTTGCATTTTATATTAACAAATGAATAATATTACAAAACATTAGCGAGTTATCTGCCGCCGCTACGTTATATTATATACATTGCGTGTAAACATATTCGCGCGCGTGACGTGTAGATTTTTCTTTGTGAGATAAAAATAACAATGGGCTGCCGTTGTGAAAAAAAAAAAAAAAAAAAACGGAGCAACGAAACGTCGAGATTAGAAGAAGAAGAAAAAAAAGAGAGTATCACAATTAATGAAACGTTGAACAATTTTCGAGAGCGTAGAAAATAAGTAAAAAACGCACGCCGCCGCCCTCTCTTGTGAGTGCGTGCGTGCGTGTGCGTGCGCGCGCGTGTGTGCGCGCGTATTATACAAAAGTGCAAACAAGTCTGTAATTACAATAAGTTAAGACGAGTTGAAAATTTGTTTTCAGTTATATATAAAGTAACGAGGAAAAACGTCGTAATGTTGTGTTTTTCAATGCTACGCAAATTAGACCGGCCTCGGCGCGAGTCCCGGACAATTGAATTTTAAAACAGCCCTAACAAGGGAAAAGTAAAGAGTGCACACTCTCTTCTTCTGCCACTGTCGATGGCGGCTCGAAAACTCGAGCCAACAAACGAAGAAAGGCGACGCGGATTCACCGGCTATTTACTGAATAACGAGTAATGACAATAATAATAATAATAATAATATAATCTCTGAGGGCCAAATTAATGCGAGACAAAACCGAAACGCTTCGGTCGTATGAAACGTGTACCCGCGACGAATGAAAATATGATACCGGGACACGATCAGTCAAAAAATTTCTCCGACTTCCGAGCTGTTCGTGGACAACGCGACTGACTTTTAATACGTCAGCAACGTTTCCGAGTAATATTATGAGTTGTAAAATATTTTAATTTTATACATTTTGATCGTCGGTCGTAGCCTATATACACTCGTGCGGTGCGTTGTGGAATGAAAAAAAACTTATCGTTTACCTGACCCGACCGTTTTTTTTTTTTTTTTTTAGATAAAATATTAGAATATTGTTTTCTGTTTTTTGGGGGCATATTTCAAGGGCGAATATTGGTAAATTTTACGGCGTAACTGCCATACATGTTTAATAGATTTTTTGGGCGTATAATTGTTGACCTTAATTGAAAGGCGATATTCAAAACGTGGTATGGCCAAAAATTTAAAAATCGAGATAAACATCGATTCTAATGTAAAAAAAACACGAGGAATTCAAATCTGGCCTTAAATTCAATTTATATCGATTATTTCTATTTAAAAACTGCCATTCAATTCAAAACGTACTATTGCCATGTTCAAACCAAAACGCTGTTTTAAACTCTAAATAGATTTATTTTGACACCGCCAATCGTTGTTTTGTCATTTTTTACATTTGAATAAGCCAATTCAAAGTGTAAACACATGTCATAAGACGCGATATAGATTTTCTTAATTTGTGAACATTTTGATTGTTGGCAATACCACGTTTTGGATTATCGCCCTTCAATTATAACGTAAAACGTACTCGAATAGTACACGTTTCGCAACACAAACGACTTGATATTTTCGATTTAAATCTCATGACGAAGACTTTGAAAAATATTCGAATGGGTTGTAACGCGACCGTGTGTTTTCATAATTTATTCGGCCGATTTCGAATGGGAAAAACAAGCAGAAATTATTATTATTTTTTTATTTTTTTTTCAAAAACCGTGCTTATTCAACCCCGTTGTTATTAATCGAACACGAAAGGTTCTCGATTTCTTACGTTTATTTCTTCGCGCCAACTGAGAAAAGATAAGCATAATATATTGTCTTGAAATGATTATTTCAGTAATCATTTCGCTCTTAAACTACGCTAAAAAAAAAACTCCGATTAAAATATCATATCAAAGCTGTCGGCAAAATACATTATTTAGTTAGGTTTTAAATTTAACATATTATTATCGTATATTATAATGGGCGTAATACGTAGAGTTGTTGGATTTTTTTCACGGAGTTTTTAAAAACAATATTCGCGTTTATCGACCGACTCGATTTTCGAGTTCTGCAAATGTCCGTCGATAAGACGTACGACGATACGTTCTTTTTGCGCAAACCATAAAAACGAGCGCAAAGCGTTTATATTTTACAATCGATTTGGTTTCCTTTTTTTTTCTTTTTTTTATATTTACCCGAAAGATGATCGCTTAAAAAATATAAGTTGATACATCTCGCAATTCGGTGCGAAATCCTCATCTAAAAACTAATGGGCCGTATTGTTTTTGACGATTTCGGTGCCGCCATAATAACGCGATGGTTTCGTGTCGGTGGCCGTCATTCGAAACTACATCGTTTTCCGAGTGAATTTCGCCGGAAAAATTTCACCGTGCGTTCGCTTTTATTATGTACGTGTTCGAATCGACTACTTTTTCCGAAATTAAATTTAAATTATTTTTATCGGACGGCGACGACGGACGCGCGTTTTATTACCGTACAGCAAACAGATACGCGCCGTTTTTCTGCGATAACTAACGTTTAAACGTAATTATTATTATTATCATTGTTTTCCATAATAACTATTGTAAAAGTTGTTTTTTTCAAAAAGAAAAAAGCACAAACGTACAAACTCGAAGATTAATATTATTCGCTATGAAATTTGTTCGCATTTAATTACGAAATGTTGATTAGAGGTATACGTACACTGCGGAGGAATATCGAACGAGAGTGCGAGTTATTTTCTGAAAAATGTTTAAAACTTTATTGTTTCGGACGAAAAATAAACCCAAAATATATAATATAAATCAACCTACACTATATATATATACACGAGTATATATTATTATCTGTACACATTACTACGCATGGCTTTATATCAATTTATGGAAGAAAAAAAAAACTATCAGAATAAAGAAATATGATCGACCCGTTACCGAAACCGTAAAAAACGAGTTACCTAGTACGAAAAAATGTTATTGCCTACCGACCTACATTTATCTAACATTCCGCATGACCTTTTGACCATACTGGGCAGATGATAACCATTAACCGCAGTATGAAAACATGGTTCCTAAACCACACGCGCGCTCAATTTGTATTCGCGTCGTTATATTGTACGGCGGCGGCGGCGTGCGTTACACGGTTTTTTCATCCTTCTGTCGAGAGACGAAGGTACTCGGAAGTTTCTACTTTATACAAATACGATCGACTACCTACCGAAAAGCGCATCAAAACACGACGAATGAGTTTATATCGGTGTAACATGTTCTATTGATCGCTTGAAAAACGACAACTCTAATATTGATTTTGCTGACCTATTAAGATTAACGATTATTATTGCTTTCGTATCCTGCATACAAAATAATATAATTCTAATGATAATCGATTGAAAACGAAATCGTGTCAAAAGTCTTACGACCGCGCGTTCTACTGTCTAAAAACATAATAATATGCCTATCGGCTGATTTTTCAGTAACCCAACAGACCGCATTTGCGGTAAAATATATCTAATAATATATAAATGTGAAAATGAAAACCTTTGAGTGATATGTTCTCGGAAACTACCGAACCGATCGTTATGATTTTTTTTTCTAAATTGAAGAGCTCGTTGCGGAGAAGGTTTATGGCATTCGATCGATTCTCTAACTTTAAAAACAAAGGAGTTATCAACTATCAAAAACAATTGTACCTATATTGTGCGGCACGGCGGGATAGAGTTATTATTTATAAAACTAACGTTGGTTACCATGAATACACACCGGTGTTATTTTACGAGCATAATTTGTGCTTAGTTTTTTTACCTACGTTTTGATTATTCTTCATTATTCGCCTGGCCGGAACCGCTGGAGCTTTGAGTATGAAATTTGGTCGGCAGTTTCTTTTTATATAGTGGAGACCCCCTTGAGAAAGGATTTTCCGAAATTCGACCCCTAAGGGAGGTAAAAGGGGTAAAAATGAAAAATATAAAAAGTTGCACACGGCCGAAGCTGGGTTATTCAACTAGAGTATTGTATAAAATTACGCAGTGTGTTTGAAAAAAAAAAAGAGGGAAAAAAACCATACCGTTTTTGACGATTCAATAATCGACAGAGAGAATATTATGAGAACGAAAGAAAAGTTTTCGCGCACGACTCGAAATGATCTATAATACGTACATATTATAATTTGTTACGTCGAAATACTATTTCTCGTTCGGGCCGGGCTCTGGTTTTTGAAAGTGTTATATTTTCGGTAGATACGACCGTTAGTTTCGTAATAAATTACAATATTAAATAACTTTTTACGTGGTATTAACATAAATTACGGAAGCCAGCTTTAATTACTAAAAGCCTCCCCCCCCCCCGTATACAGATGTGTATTATAATGTTTAAGTACATGTCTGGCGAATGATATATATATATTATATACGTGTATATGTATATAAATAACAGATTAAAATATAGGTACGATAAATAGACAATGGCCGCGTGCGGGTCGCGACGAGTTGACGTTTATAATATTTTTGGATTTCGTAGCGGCGGCGCGGGATCCAGAGTGTCCGCGAATGATACATTACCACGTTGCCGCGAGACTGCGAGTCTGTCGATACGCGATATTCCTGCGGGTATGAGCGCAGAGACGAAATAACGCCAAGATCGTAGTCGTACGAGCACGTCGTCGTCGTCGCGACGAGAAATCTTTTCGGTCAACCGAAATGAAATTACGAGTATTACCGTTCGATACAAAACGTTTACACTACAAAGTAGCCGATAAGGAATTATAGTGATGTTGAATTTAATTCCGGATTACACGTTGGTTGTTGTTGTAATTATGATTATAATATGCGGCTTATAAAAAATAGAAAATAAATAAACAAAGTGATTATTATATTAATATTTAATGGTTAATACTCGTAAATAGGGCTCGGATTTCAATGCATTTGCATCTTTTTTTTGGGATATCTTACGCGATGCTTTCCAAGCTACAAATATGTTTCAAGTACTTCGCGATCTAACCACAATAATTTTTTTGGGGCATTTTTTGACGGTTTTAATGCATTTTTTAATTTTTTAGGACATTTTTGACCTATTTGTCGTATTGTGACTAAAAAAATTGACCTCATTGAAATTTAAGTACTACTTAGTAGTACTACGAAATAAAAATTATTTTCATTTTGAACTATTTTAACTAATTTAACATCAGGTTTTCCGGTTTTTACAATCTTTATGTCACACCATCCAATTAGCCGATATATTTATTTAATAAATAATGCATTTTTTGAAAGGGCATTTTTTTGATATTTTTAGGGCATATAAATCCGAGCCCTACTCATAAATAATAACGAAATATTATTAAATACAAACCATTGAATATATTTAAACAATCGTAAAATAAAATAAAATAAAGGTGTTGCCTCGAGTATTATAATAATATTAAGAGTGCAAAAAAGTCACGATCGGTTTCGATTGAAAATCATCATCGGGTGTAAAGAGCGCACCAACACCTTTGTTTTATTTTATTTTATTATTGTTTAAATTATATTAAATAGTTTGTATTAAAATGATTTTATATAATAAATGATGTTTTGTTAATATATGCGGTTGTGTCGGGTGTCGCAAAAACGAATAGCAAGAGAACAAAATATGTTTTCGAGTTAGTCATTTCAATAAACGTCGCGAGATATATTTTACTTCCGAGAAATGTAACGTAGCATTTTTCGCGCCTTTATTATATTGACGGCGGCGTGTTGTTCGATATAAGAAAAAAATCGAGCCGCCCGTTAAATTAAAAAATTACGAAATATTAGATATTTAACCTCTGACGTATTACGAATACGCCGAGTGTATCGCGCGAGGATCAAAGTAATAGGGACAGGATCTATGATATACGTAATTCTATTTCTCCGCCGCCGCCGCCTCGTGTTAATAAACAGGCATATTAATTCTATTTCCGAGCATGATGTTACGCGAGAGAAAATTCACAAATCTAAAGCGGAAGAAGTTAATGGAAATGTCCAAACTCCCGGCGCTTAAAAATAATATACTCGTATATTATATAATATCCTAGTGCACGAATATATTATGAAAAAAACTAATATGATACGTGTGATATATTTTTACCTTTAAGTTTTGCAAAAACACCGGGAACTCGCCGATGATATCTTTGATATTGCTTTTGGTTATCGTCAGCTTGGTGAGATTCGGATACGACCGTGGCAGTTCGTCCGGGTCGAAGTAGTTCAACGGCCAGTGGCAGAGCATGAGAGTTTGCAATAAAAAGTAACTGACAAATAATAATATTATTGTTCAATAAGTGTACGTGCGGTGTCGTGCCGGGCGCGAAAAAGGAAAAATATACAAAATTCAAGTCGAATGTCCGATTTATAATACTACGTTTCATTCAATTTTATACAACAACAACAACAAAAAAAACGATTTATATCACGTCGCGCGACGCGCGACGGTTCGAATAGTATTTAAATTATCGGTGCGATTCCGTGCTCTTAATATCCTTCGACCAGTAATCCAATGAATCAATTTTAAGTATTCTTTACCGAGCTACTTCTCTAGTAGGACACCGCGGTATTATGAAAATCGCTTGAAATTTGCTCTTCGTAATTGTCATTATGATGGTACACGAACGTACGGATAAAGCAAATCGGCTATATATTTTAAAAGGTCGATGAAACGCGACTGGGGCCGGTCAGCTCGAGGATTGGACCGGGACTCTACACTCCGCCCACGTCACGAAATTTGTACTCGAGATGACATTTCTGACGCTTTTAGTCGATTTTTCATCTTAGGCACGGACGGATACATAAAAAGCTCATAACGGCTTTTGACACAATGTCCTAACGGCAAACGACGTGGTATTTTTGAACGATGAAAAGTAATTTCTCTAACCGTCGATTAAACCGTTTTAAATACCATGTTCCTAACCTAACCCCGGGGGGGTCTGATCCCTATCTATTACGACGCGAACGCCGCTGGTCCCGGTTGTTTACTCACTCTTCGGCCAAGTAATTCTCGTGGAAACCGTTGCTGCAAGCCACGCGATAACCGTCCGTCTTGTTTACGGTAATGCACTTGTTCTGCGGCGTCGGAGACGCGCAGAATTCGCTCAATTTCATCGTGACCGCCGTGACGATCGGGGGCGTCAGAACCGTCGCTGCACATCTGAAATAAACGCTCTGTAATACACCTGGACACGTGTTGGGACGACGACGACGACGACGACGTCCGGTCGAAACTCACGCGAGCGATGTCACGAGCAAGTGTACGTCCATTTTTTTCGGCACACGACCTTCTCGAGTCGAGTGCGCTTCGCAGAGTAGTACGTTTAGACGTTATAATATAACGCGTGCACACGAACACGGTACCATTACTGCAGTCGTATTAAAAGAGTGCAACGACGAGGTAAGTAGGACGAGGCGAGCAAACACGTTTTTTTACGACTCGGTAAACAGACGGAAAAATACTTTTAAAACAAAAGAGACAGTTTATTGTTCAATTGCACCGAGAAAAAAAAAAAAGGAACGCTTTGGACTAAATTTAATATTAATAATAATAATAATAATTATAATGATAATTATAATGATAATAATAGTAATAATAATAATAATAATACTATGGTATTTTATTTAGAGTCGATTAGTTTTACTTAAAGCTACGAAAATCGTTTACGTGTTCCTACCTAGTCAACGTGTTCGATGTGTGCAATGTCGTGCAGGTCTTATACTTAAAAATATTTAATAATATTAGCACGACGTAGAGACCGATATTAGTATAGCCGGTTGTAAATCAAAAAAAAAACATAACAGTGATGTTAGAACGAGTCAAAGTTATTATATGTCTAAAATGAACAATAAAAGGCGTTAAACACGTTGTTTTCTGAGAAACATAATAAATGTCAAAACATCAAACTTATTATTTATAAAACATAAAAATAACATAAAATCGCCTTCGATTAGGAAAAAAGAAGTAATTAAAACTACGGATTTCGACAATACTGAAGTTGAGTTTTCTTAATGTAAAAATCATCTACTCCGACGGAGACGTCGCGATATTTTTAATTCGCCCGATGCAACGACGAGACAAACGGAAAATGATTTTTTCGACGCGTCGTTCGTGTTGGCGAGACGATTAAAGCGCAGACGTATTTTATATAATTTAAATTTAAACGCAAAATATTACAACGTGGCGTATTCTTACAATATTATTGAGGTGTGAGCTGATACGGATGCGATTCCGTTGTGACGATGTTCGTTATCTCTTTTCGATCGGAAGGGGTGCGCGGAAAAATCGCACGCGGTGAAATCGAGTAGTTTGTACGGGCAAAACGCGTGTTGCTCGCACGAAGACGACAACAGTCGATAATATTGTAATTATGTTTTGATCGTGATTTTCAAATAACAGTCGACGACGTCCGTCGACAAATTCAACGGACGTCGTCTGGACGAGCTTAAGTGTATATAATTTGTTCGTTTGTTTGTCACGCGTCTGGTGAAAAATGAAAAAGCCGATCGAAGGACTAGAAATAAACAACGACGTATACATAATAAACACTGGTAAACGAAAGGATAACACCACGTCGTCGTCGTCGTCGTATGATTATCTCATAGACGGAAACGAAAATTGAAGACGAAAAGACTTTTGGCGAAATATAAATAGATAGATAGATAGATAGATGGTGTATAATATGTATAAGGATAGAGAGAAAATATTCGCGTATCGTTGAAGCTCATAATATAATAATGTCGATAGTGCGAAAGTCGCGAAACTTAAACGGAAACGAAGAGAGAGAAAATGAGTGCTCGCTTATGTAATTATATTCGACCGATTGCAATTTCGACGTCGTCGTCGTCGTCATCGCCGTTACCAGGAGAACCACGACGTGCTGTTGCTCCGGTCGGAGGACGACGAAGACGAAGAGAAGAGATTCGTCAGCGGCAGCAACGACTTGGGAGATCGCGGTCCGTCGTCGTCCGTCGTTTGTTGTTGTTGTTGTAGGTCCGCGTCGTCCAGCGCGCACGCGTTCACTTTCGTGTTGGTGCGTCGTTGCATTTCGCACTCGTAAGTGCGTACGTCGGCGATCGTCATCGATGTCCAGTCGTCGATCCACGCGAACGCCTGGCGATGGCCGAGCAACAGAATCTCGCGAATCGTCTGTGTGGGAGGGAAAAACGTCAAGACCATGTTAAATAATATTTTATCGTCGGAAAAACGAAAGAACAAAAAAAAAAACAAACCAATAATAGAAACTTGGAAACGATAAAAAAAAAAAAAAAAAACGTGCCTAAATACCCGGTGGGTAGAAGATTATTTTGGGCATCTATTTTGGGCTTATTTACCCTCGAGTTTATTGCAGACCTCCTTAGAAAGCGGATATTCGTGGATATTTCGTTTCTGTGATTTGCGAGTGATAGAGGGTTGTTTTTGTAAGTAGTCGTCGTAATAGGCTATACCTGCGTGTGTTCCTTACCTATTCGGTTTTTCAAAACTGTTACTCACGCCGAGACCGTGGAATTTTGGAATTTCTAACGAGAAAAGAGACTCGGAGAAAAAAAATAATTCCATGTCATTTCTAAAACGAAACGTGTTCATTATCTCCGCCGTTCGTTCGTTGTCTACGTTTCTATATAGTATTTTTAGGGACGCGTCGGACTTGAGATTTCGCCAACTCGATGCTTCTTCGAATTATTTTCGAACTTTCGAAATGAGGTTTTCAAAAATCAACAGTGCCTACACATACGCCAAAATCATACGTATATAAAAATCCGGCGAACTATTCCGAACTATTTGAACTAGACGTTCGAGTCTGAATTCGAACTTACGTGTTTCTCGAACTTCGAACCGTTCGGATTTCCCAAAGTTCGAGGCGTTTCCAGAACTACCCATCGCTAAATATTTCATTTTATATTTCAAGATTATTTTTTATTCTATCTATATACATAAAAATGGAGACAAAAAATTGGAAATTGAATCAGTTGAGAACGGCTGGGCCGATTTGGCTCAAATTTTTTTTAAATGATAGAGAATGTCGGGGAGCGGGTTTGTAGCATAAATTATGGAGAAAATTAACCCTAAGGGGGTTAAAAGGGGTAAAAATGGAAAAAATCCTGAGTCAATGGAGCTTTGTGGTATTAAATTTTGTCAATAGTTTCATTTAATATAGCAGAGGCCCCATGGGAAAGGATTTTTCGAAATTCGACCCCTAAGGGGATTAAAAGGGGTAAAAAGGGTGAAACTAGAAAAATTCGCCTGGCTGGAACTGCTGGAGCTTTGAGTATGAAATTTGGGCAGCAGTTTCGTTTTATATAGTGGAGACCCCATTGGAAAGGATTTTTCGAAATTCGACACCTACCGGAGTTAAAAGGGGTAAAAGGGGTAAAAATGAAAAAAAAACTGATAAAATAAAAAGTTATACTGCACACGGGCGAAGCCGGGTTATTCAGCTAGTTTAACATAAATGGTTCGATCGAGTACCTACATTTTTTCCAACGAATTTTTCCAAAAAGTTTCGGCTCCGGGCGTTCGCCGTACTACCGAACTCTGTGAATCGTGTCCGTGCACGCCTACGGTCATCGTAATAATAACGTACGCGTCGAAACAATTATTTTCCACTAGGCGTTGTACGTGTACAGTGTACACGGCGTCTACTAGATCGAACCTGTTAGTCTCGTCCCACGAGAGTTTACTACTCCGAAACACGGTGGGAGTGAAATTATCTACAGGGTAACCCCCCATCACCCATACAACCCATTGACGATTTGGTAAAGGGAAATCCTCGAGCGACACCCTGTACGTATGCACCTGCGTGGGCATTTATAAGGTGCACTCTGCGCCGCGGGTTAAAATTGTCACGCAATAACAGCAACGGTGAGTTCAACACTTACGAGACGTCCCGGCAGTTTTCGAAATTTACTAATGTGATCGTTTCCTCCGCGACGAGATCTGTCCTTCGTTATCGCATTCAATGGCGGGGGGGGGGGCGTTCCGAAAATTGAGACTTCCAAAAATACACTAGGTTAGGGTGACCGTACGTCCTGTTTTATACAGGATTGTCCTTTATTTCGGCTTCGTGTCCTGTTGTCCTGACAAACGTCACTCAGGACGCTTTTTATCCCGTTATTTCAAGTCTGGTCCCTTATTAATCCTTTTTTCGTCCTACTTACTGTTAATTCATAAAATTTTGAAATTGATTTTATTGTGAAAATTTTTGTATGACATTATCGAATAGAATAATATAATAATCTATACTAATCAGTTGTATTTTTGTTTTTACCATAATTATTGTTACATCACATTGTTGTTGGTGGCGTATATATTAATAGTATATTTATAAATTTATAATAAAATTGTATAGTTATATCTCATCAAAAACACTCCGTGTAAAAACGGAGTTTTTCGGGGAAATTCGGGCGGCCAGATAGTTCGACGCAGCGCCACGCCGCCGTGACGTTTCAAAATAAAGTTTTATGTATTTTAATTTTTAATCTTTAATAGTTAAATATTGTATTTTTTACGATTTACGAAATCAAAAAAAAAAATGTACGAGTAATAAATACTTATTAATTTAAAAATATTATGGATATTATTTTTGTCCTGTATTTTATTTTTTTAGAAATGGTCACCCTACACTAGGTCATAAAGGACCTACGAATCCTGTATATATAGTGCCTATGATTTCTGCTAAGTAACCGTCAAAATGTGGTCTTTTCGAAGCAATTAGTACACCCATCACCTAGCCCGATAGATCAAATGAATTTCAATATTACAACATACTTTCAAACGTTCAGTCGCGACCGTAACCCCCTCCCCCCACCCCCCGTCGTTTCCCCATAAACCGAGTGGAATAAAGAGGCCCATTGATGATGCAACCAAACTAAAACCAGCGGCGGCGTTGCGATATTGAAACACGCGATACGTGTCGATAAGAACGGCCGAGTTGGCGAATCTCTTCGCGGCTGGTCGTCTTTCGAAACGAGTTAGTTACATACAATATACGTATTTCCCCCTCGATACGATTCATGTAATATTTACTTTTTGTATGTATTCCTCGGCTTTGGTCTGTACTCCCCACACCTCGAACGACGCTTCGACCACTTTGTACGAACACATTATCGGCGAAGTGGAATTTTTCCAATTTTCCGGCAGCGGGCCCCTCATGGTCTTTTTCGATTGGAAAAACTTCAGGTCCTGCGGAAAGAAGAAGAAAAAAAACCACTATGTTATTAGATCGCAATAGACTCGATAGTCTCGTCAAATACGTCGTCGTAACGAAAACCATCACGCTACACGTGTAATAATAATAATAATAATAATAATAATATCATCACGCGTTTATTACCTCTTCTTCTTTGTAGTGTTTCGGACTGACTTCGTCGTACGCGATATCGACGAAATCCACGGTTCTTTCAACGAGCTTCTCGCCGGTCAACCCGAGGCACTGTAAATCGAAACGAAAATAAAAAAAATTCCGATTAGGTCGCGTTCAATTATAATATAGTAGTAGTAACACGGCGCGTGATTACGTTTTCTGTCGTTCCGGAGTTGTCTTCGAACTTTGTATGAATGGTTACGCACAACTTGGGAATAAACGAACACTGAGGGGGAAAAAAAAAAACCATAAAAACGTCGTACTTAAAAATATTGATCTTTGAAAATAATTTTATACGTACCGTGTATTCTGAAATCCCGAATTCGGAACGGACATGAAATCAAACAAAATATATATTTAATAAGTTACATTATTAGTATACGAGTGTATATTATATAAGTACACTAGCTGACCCGGCAAACGTTGTTTTGTCATATATTTCCAGTGAATTTTTGCAGTATAAAAAATAACTGACTTATTGTAAGTGCGTGGCGACGACCGCGACGACGTCTACGATTGAAAGAAGAATGGTGCGCGCACGCACGCAATTTCGGTAAAAGTTATGTAATAATATAATATGACGTTGCGAAATCCATACCTTTTGCGTAAACGTCGTCGGGTTTTCTCTTTAAAATTGTATACGCCCATCGAGCCTATCGACCAATCACTATAGATTTGCCTGCGATCGTATTCGACCGTCCAATGAAAAAAGTTCTATTGTTCATCGCACGCACGCAATTTCGATAAAAGTTATGTAATAGTATGATATTGCAAAATCAATTCGTTTTTGGTAAAGCGGCCTATAGACGTGCAATATTATTGCGCAATATCGGGGTTTGTACAATATAATTGATCGTGTGTAGTTAATATTGAAGAGTTGTGCAATATATTGTACGAAATCAAAAAAGTTTGAAATATATTGTGCAATTCGAAAAATATTGTGCCGTATATTGGTAATATTGTGCAGTATTCAGTAACGTAGTCGTCAGTTATAGATTGTACAACCATCAATATTAGCTCTACACGACTCAATTTAATTGCACAAACTCGATGGTTGTACAATAATATTGTACATCTATGGGCAGCCTATAATATATTGTACAATCCATATTGCACAATAATATTGCACGTCTATAGGCCGCTTAAAGATCGTCGGGTTTTTTGATGACATAATAATCTATTCATCAAATTACTCGCTGATCGTTGCATCTCAAAATCTAGCCCGTGAAAAGTTTACCCCTTCTTTTAAGGGTTGAATTTTGAAAAATAAGTTTGTAGATTTATTTATATACATCCCCCTAGGGGAGGTGCTCAAACGGGGATTTTGTATTATGAAAAATTACTAACCTGTATTGTAAGTATGTACGTATATGTGAAAAGTATATGAAACACGCGTATATATATTTTAATTGAAAATGATTCGCGAAAAAATTTATAAACGATGATAATGGTCACTATGGTTACAGTATATAGGTATACGTACATACATATGTATAAATGGGTTATATGATATAAATGGGCTGACTTTTTCCCATAACCAATAGCAACCATTTAAAATTTCAAAAGTACATCACAAAATTCCCGTTTCAGCACCTCCCCTAATTGGGTTTTTTCAAATTTTTTTTTTCGTAAAAACCTTCTCCTGGCAATTACGAACAATTCAAAAAAAAATTTGAGCTAAATCGGCCCAGCCGTTCTCAATTATTGATGAATTGTTTTACATTTTTGACTCCATTTATGTATATATATAACCGTTCCAGAATATTCTCGGCGCTCGCCACGTATAAATATTGAAAAAAAAACTATTCTATCTTTTAAGTTGGACCATACATCGTGACACGAAATTTTTATATACATATATAGATATTTCTACAGAGTATTGGATTTTGTAAATATACTTGTAATTATTAATTAAACGCACTCGTGTCGCGATTCGTTTGAATCCACTCACCTGTAATTGTGAAAGGATAATAATTCCACGATTTCTCGATGATGTAAAATACTTTTGGAATAAACGCTTGAACCCAATACGGTAGACGGCTGAAAGAAGAATAAATAAATAATCAATAATCTAATCACGCGAACCGTTTTTTGTTTGTTTGTTAATTTAATCATCAAAAAACCGCTCGTTTTCGTTAATATTATTCGTAGATACGATTACAACAGATACAATTTAGAATATTATTATCGTATAGGTACGCCGCGGTAAGATAAATTCGAAACTCTTAAAACGTTCGCGAGCCGTTCATTTACAACATCGCGACGCGAACTTTGCGTTTAACGTAATGGACGGGGGAAAAGGAAAAAAAAAAATTAGATTACTTTGACAAATGTATCCTTTTTTCGGTAAATTGTCCTTTTCCGTGAACGGGGTCTTCGCAGGGAGCATTAATTATTGTCTCGACGCCTTCTCCGTTTTCCGTCTGTTCGTAGCTGTGCCTCGCAATCATGTAAAGTTGGCCGACATGATACTGAAAACGAAAAAACAGAAAAAAAAGAAAGAAAAAATAACAAAAAACTTATTACATAAATTATGTACCCGTGTAGTTTTTTTTTTTTTTTTTATATAAATTTGAACGTGTAAATCGTGACTATAACTGTACGGGTAAACACACACAGAACGTAATAACATCGTGCGGTTTAACGACCCGACTACGCGCGCAGCTACTTATCAGCCGAAACCATTCAGTAAAGTTCTTGACTTCATCGAGCTTTTCCATTTTCATTTTTTTTTTTTTTTTTTTACACTACGATTAAACGTCCGATTATAATCGAGTGAAATATGAATTTACTCGGTAAAAAAATGTGAAAAGTGCCAACCGGCACGGCGACGTGCGACGGCACATTCTCGAACGCGATTCGCGCTAATTTCGCTATTCAACTCTCTCAAGAGAGTTATATTGTGAAAGGATAAACCAAATAAACGATGAGAATAATTTTATTTTAAATGAACAAAAATGTTAATTAGGCGAAACTAATGAAACGCGAGAGATTTGATTGTTTTTTTTTTTTTTTTAAATCGCGCTTAAAAAACATGTTTATTCATTCCCGACCGAATCGTAAACGGGTAATAATATTTTACAATAATGTTTTTAACGGTTTTTTTTTTTAAATATTTACAATGCGTATAAAATATGATAAATCGATGTTGAAGGATGTTGAGGTCACTAGATTAATCCGAGTAGACAATGCGGAGAACGTGTTTCGGAAGGGCGGGCGTGAAAGACGAGTCAAATATTGATTCTGAAAACGGACGCAAACGATGCCAAACGAGACAAATCTAATAAATCGTTATTACGTATACGTGTAATAATTCTTCGTCGAAACAATACTGGTCGAATTCGACGACCGAGATTTCAGATGTCGAATCGTCATGAAGAAAAATAACAACCCGTTTTATTTATAACGATTTTACGAACGGGACGATAAAAAAATAAATAAATAATCGGCCGAATCGGTCGAGCTAATCGAGATGTCGTACTCGGGGTATACGTATATAACAAATAGATTATCCTCGTGTTTCAGAAGCTGTAACGAGTAGGTAAATAGTAAAAACTATGCGATTGTAATAATTGTTTCGGAGACGCTTGGCGTTGAAAGCTACGGCGAAATCGATCTGAAAGTCGGGAATAAAAATCGAAGCGAGTCGTTCGATAAATTATTATAAAAATGTGGTCAACTCGAAAACGAAAACTACGATATTATTAATATTATCATTCTATTTTTACGTGGAAAAACTATAGGTTTTATACATTCGCGATATTATGTAAAAAATACTTAAATAATGATGATTATTTGTCGATTACACCCGAAATACTTAATGATGTATAAATGTACTTACCTAATTTTGTTAAGTTTTACGTTACGGTATAAACGGATACCCAGGTATCATATTAATTTTGTGTGCATTACCTACGCGCGGGGGCGAGTACCTATAATTATTTGTCAACGGCCAGATTTAGAAAAGGTATTAATGAAATCGAGACGATTGGTAATCAATCATACGTTATGATATTATGTGATCTACAGTGAACGATCGACACGAATACAGAGTTTCAAAAAATCCGAACGAAAAACAACCTTTTTTTACATTTACGTCAACGCGTTTTATCACTTTTGCTGCAATCCCACTAGGGATTGAATTTTGGAGACTTTCGTCAAGACAAACTTATACTCGATTGTTAATCATCAGGGCTCATAACTTATAGCTCTAAAAAAGGTTGTTATAAGCGCTTAAATATGCACTAAAATATGCAACAAAAAAAAAACGTTTGTATACAAAAATTATTATTTTATTATTTATTATATTATTTTATTATTTTAGCTTCTATTATTAAAAAAAAAAAAAATTGAATAATATTACATCGGAATTATTGTACTTTATTGTATCATGAACAACTTGTGGTACTCATTTATTCTGCGATTGTTCTGTTAAAAAAAAAAATGTTTTAGGCTACTAAAAAAAAATTTTAAAAAAATTAATGAAAAAAAAAGCAAAATAGCACTTATACTCCGAAATATGCAAAATAAAATTTCGTATGCAGCTTCTTGGTTATCTGAAACAAATGTATAGCTCACCTCTAGGACCTCTCAAAAAAAAATATGCAAATGCTAGGAGTTATGAGCCCTGTTGGATCATTATCGTTTTGTTGACATTGAAATCACTACCAATTCGCGGCCACGAAAGTGCGCGCAGGTCCGCTCGGCAGAGAATAATTATTATTATATTACACGAATTAATTTTACACGCGAGTCGTTCGCGTTTTCCTCGAAACATCGTTTCGATCTACAACGACGGCGGTCGGGCGAAGGAGAGAAATAATTTACTGGCGGTAGTAATTATTATAATAAAGCGTAAACTCCGATCCGAATAAGAGGTGTTCCGAGCCGGACGAGGTACTATATAGTATATTATACACACGAGTGACGAGAGATCGGTAACGGGTCTTTTAAATAATTTTAAACCGCCGACGACGACGACGTTGTTCAGGAAAAACGATTCCGACGGATCGGCCTATAAAAATATAAAATATAATCCACACATACCCGACGGCTCCTGTTCCTTGGTAAAATTTCGCTCGTAAAAACGAAATCGCGACTTTGGTTTTTCGCAAACGTTTCGGTTCCACGCGAGATCAACGGTAGAGTGACACACGTACGGGTCGTATTGAATTTTCGAGATTTTTTTCGTCCTGCCAAAATGATTTTATAGACGTTTTACGAAACCCCTCCGCCCCCCCCCCGATATTTTTATTTTTTTTTTTTAATGATATTATCAGGGGCGGATTTAAGGCACTGCGAACTATGCGGCCGCATAGGGCGGCAAATTTTGAAGGGCGGCAAAATTATGTTGAATATTTATTTTAATTTTGTAAAATTAGATATATAATTAAAAAAAATAATATAAATAAATTTTGTTCTCATCAAATTACAAGTTTTAATGAAAAGAAAATTACACCATTTTTACTAATGCTTGTAATATATGAACGTAATATGAAGGATCTATATCCAAATATTGAAATTGCCCTTCGAATATTTGTCTCAACACCTGCTACTAATTATTGTACTGCCGAACGTTCGTTTTCGGTGTTAAAAAGAATGAAAAATTATTTACGGTCAACTATGTCACAAGAAAGGTTAAATTCCTTGGCCATACTAACTATATAAAGTGATTTAACATCATCATTAGAGTATGAAGACATTATTGATGACTTCTCAAGAATTAAATCTAGAAAAAAAAGCTATGTAAACTACAAAAATTAACCATGAATTCTAAATTTAAATATTAAAATTAAATTAAATGTATCAAATTATTTAATTTGTTTTGTTATATTCATTACATTATGTTTTTCTTATAAACGTTGTTACTCTAAAAAAAAAAATTGAAGATGTTATATTTGAATCGGAATTTTTTTTAGTTATCTTAAATGAAAAAATTAATTGATAAATAGATTTTGATAGGGGCGGCAAATTTAATTTGGCATAGGGGCGGCAAATTGTTAAATCCACCCCTGGATATTATGGTAAAATGGATATTTTCATTATAAATATAAAATATACGTCATAACAATATAATATTGTTATGTACAAATTAAAATTAATAAAACAACGACTTATTTCAATATTAACCTGCGATTATGAATCCACTCTTAAACAACCAGCCCGGAAATAAATTCCATCTGGTTAGGTACGTTTAAAAATATATTCTTTTCGTCCAGTACCCAGTTAGTACTTTTTTTCGTCAGCACACAGTGTCGTTATTACTTTATTAGATACGCTCACAAAAATACCATATTATTATATTTAGTAATATTATTGTTACACAATTAATATTTTTACCATTCATATTGATTGGATAAAAAAATTCAGAATTTTGTTTACCTAGTTACATCTCGTCGAGACTTTGTTCAGATATTCTTTGACAGATTAAGAGGAGAGCAGTTGTTTCTAAAACATGAAAACATTTGACATGATAATAATATATTATTGTAGCAGATTACTCTTCTACTAATGATTTCAATATTTTAAGAAAACATTTACAATTTTTACACAGTTTGGTTTACGAAACAAATATCGTGTATAAAATTAATCTTTGTTTTGTTTTTGAAACATTTTATTTCATTATCGTTTAAATATTTATTTAATATAGTTTGTATTAAAATAAAATTGCATATATATATATTTTAATAATATTTTGTTATTATTTATTAACCATTAAAAATATTAATAAAATCACTTTGTTTATTTATTTTCTATTTTTTAAATGCAATATAATATATAATATAATATAATATATTAAATATTATTTAATATATATATTATTTAGAATAGTTACGTACTGACCACTTTTTGATTTCCGACTCGTTTCCAATACACGACCGTCTTACACTTATTATATTGTTTTCAGACTTTTTTGCCAAGACGACCCACTGTGTTTTATTATTTTATTTTTGGCCCGGCGATTCTCCCTTCTAGAAAATAATCAAGTCTATTACACCCGAATCAAAAATCCTAAAATAAGGAGCAAATTTTGTACAAATACAGAACTTTATTTTTACAAATAATCGAACAATTCGTGAAGAAAAACCAAATTTACCGCATACTGTTTGTTATTGTATTTGAATTTTTGTTTAACGAGTAAATTGATTTAAAATTTTCATATTATTATAATGTTAATAAGAACGAAAGAGGACGATGGCAATAAAACATAAATTTTACTGGAAAAAAATAAAAATAACGGCCGATTCAGTTTTTATTATTAATCGAGCAAATACCGCCGTTTATATATATTTCCAATTATATTTATTATATTATATTTCGTAAAAGATTACAAATAAAAATATAAAAATAAGTGATAAAAATTCATGTAAATACTCTTTTTTTTTTTATCTCGCTCTATTGTCATCCTCAAACCTATTGGTTATATATAAATACAATACATAATATCATACAGTTCTGGTTTATTTTGTGTAAAAAAAAATACACAGTTTTTAAGCCCAAAGAAAATATTAGGTTATATATTATAAACCTAGTTTTTTTTTTTTTTTTTTATTTATACATACAACCTAAATATTTTTTATAAATATAAACAATGAATAAAATATTACCCACAATTAAATCTTTAATGTATTGTAAACACCAGAAATAACAAATCGGGCCATTGAATGTTAAAAAAAAAAAAAAATGAAAAAAAAAGATAATTTATAATAATATAAACCAAAATAATTCATGTAAATTAACATTTTTACCGTACTATGTTTTTGTTTTTTTTTTTTTTTTTTTATTCCTTTTATATATTATTATACAAAATTGTATTTACATAATAAAATTACAACTACCCATATTTTTCTGTGATTAGAAAAAAAAACATTTTATGAAAAATATAGTATACAATATAGATGGGCTAAAGATAGGCTAGATAAAATAATCAGGTTGCGCAGACAAATATAAGAAAATCAACTATAAATAAAACAAATTTAGCAGTGAACTACTGAAGTCATAAGAATAAAAACAATATTCTCGTTCAGTCAATAACACTTGATGCGTCTTCGGCACTGTTTATGTCGGTCATGTCGACGTCTAGGCTTTCGATTCCTTCTTCCCGAATCAGGTTCTCCAATTCTTCCTTGGTGTAATCCGTAGACTCTTCCATGTTATTGTTTTTACTGGACGAATCAATGATGCCCGCTTCCACGGCCAACTGAGTTAACGCCGATTCAGTGCTGGCCGGCAAATCGGTAGACAGTTTCACAGAAGATGGTACTTTTGAATTCATACCGCTCGATCTCGGCGTATTAGGTGAATTCATAATGTTCGTGTTTTTCAATTGGACTACATTACCACCGGCGTTCGACGTTAATATGGTCATATTGTTTTGACCACTGACCATTTGTAGGGTTACGGGTTTGCCACCGATTGTCATACCGGTCAAATTTGATTTGCCTAGGGTGACCATTTTACGATTACCGGTGCCCGCCATGGTAATAGTTATTGGTTTACTTCCGGTCGGCGTGTTCCCGCCGGACGACACCATTACCATTTGAACAGGAGAGTTAGCAACACTGGTACGGTTCGTCATGTTAGCCTGGGAAGCTGAAAAAGTCTGTATTCCCCTGAGATTCGAACCGGTTGTTACAATTATGATTTGTGGAGACGCCGATCGATTGGTATTGCCTTTTTGGATGACAATAGTTGGTTTGTTAGCAGCCACTGGAAGCCTTGCGCCGACCGTCTTCAAAGGTACCGTTTTCATAGTTTGATTCGTTTTCATAGGACTACTTTGTTGATTCATCGGGGGATTAATGAATTTCAGAACAGACGATTGCATGTTCTTATTCGGTGTAGTCGTTCCAATCATCTTTCCTGGAATACCTTGTATAAGATTACCTTGACTTGTCTTGACTAAGGTAACGAAATTAGATTGTGAACCTCCTGGTTTTTGGAAAATCACTTGCTTTCCAAAAACATTAGATCCAGTTTTAAGAACTGCTCCGGCAACAGATGTCTGTAAAGCGGGCCCGGTTATACGAACTGCTTGTTGTTGTGGAACGGTAGTATTTACAGGAGACATTACATTTTTTATTGATCTTTGCGTTTGAAGAATTTTAAAAGGTGCACTCGAAGTCTTAATCACAGGTTTTGGAAGTTCTGCTTGTTTAGAAACTACGACGGTGGTTTTGATCTTTTGAGTGGCCGACGCGGCGGCAGCAAGAGTATGCATGGCGGCATCCGACAGCATGTCCATCGAGGGCGAGCTGACAAACGCAGAGGTCTTAGGCGTGACAGGACTGACCGCCTTGAAATTTTGTGGTAACGATGGTGTGACATTGGTACTTTGAACGGTTTTTATTTTCATATTTCCAGACGCTTGAGCAGTAACAGGGGTGAACGGCTGATCTTTTAATAAAGAAAAGGAATTAACATTAGAACCCTGAGGTAATAACTGTATCATTTGGTTATTATTTAGTCTCGCTGGACTCCCAGCTTTAGAATTGGCAGGTACAATTTGACATTCATCATTTTCTATATTTCTCCTGGCCAATTCAGGTGTCAAGAAAGGCAATAACGAATAATCAATCATTGTTGGTGGAGCGGGAACTGCATATTCAGCCGGCGGGTCATACCTTTGAACTTGTAAAATATACGCATCGGCAGTAGGCACACCAGTCCAAACAATTTCCAAAGCATTCGTAGATGCTCGGACTAATTGATTTCTTGGACATCTCTGTGGTTTATCTACTTCTAAATACCATAAATCTTTACAACACACTTGATTATTCCACGCTTTTCTGTACCCGTCTCGGCCAGACCAAACGTACATTCTTGTCTGTATATTGGCAGCACAATGACCCGCTCTAGCCCTGGGCATATTGTCCTCGTTCATATCCATGTTTAGTTCTTCCCACGTCATGGTTTCTAAATTTAAACAGGCCAACTGATTTGTACACTTCCATTCTTTTTCGTGTATGGGTAGTTTTACTTCTTCGACAAATGGAACCCAACCTCCAAAAACGAACATACGATTTTTTATAGTTACAGCTGTATGCAAAGATCTTGGTAGAGGTTTAGGGCCCAAGACGATAGGTCTATTCCACGACATGGTGTCTATGTCCAATGTCCATAGATCTCCTAATCGACATCCGCTCATACCCCCGTAAATGATAAGTTTACATTTTCCTCTTGAATCGGTATAAGCTACAGCCGTGTGGGATTCTCTAGGAGGTGGAAAATCGCCAACCGTCTCTGGTATATCCCAGGCCAAGGCGTCTGGTGACGATATATCTAATGTATATAGATCATTTAAATATCGTGGTATATTATTTTTTGGGTCATTACTGTCATTTGCTAGCCCTCCGAATAGATAAACTTTATTACCTATTAGTGTAAAACTGTGACCCAGCCGTGGGCAAGGTGACATGTGATAAAGAGGAGGTCTGGGTTGAAGTTTACTCCAATGCCACCGACTCGCTTGCAATTCATATAGTTCGTTTGAATATTTTCCATATTCGACCATACCACCGAAAATCAACAGTCTAGTATTGTCTACGACTAAACCATACGCAGCGCATCCGGGCGGTATATCGCCGGAAGTTTGAGGTATAAACCATTGATTGTTGGCTGCATTATAGACGTGCAGTTCATCGACTATTCCTTCGTTTCCGCCACCGAAAACAATTAAAAGATCTTTGATGGCGACTGCTCGATGTCCGTGACGAGGTCTGGTTGAGGTCCAATAGGTTCGAGTATTTTCTTCCATTTTAATACTGGAGTGGAAGCTACAACTTCTTGTTTTATTTCCATTTTAACTGTACGTTCAGTGTTCAACAACATTATGTTCTTTTTTATATTCTGCAATAAAACAAAAATACCAAAAATATTAAAAACTAGCACAAATTAGTATTAATATTATAATATCATATTCATATTATTATACTGGGTAGTTAATAAATCAAACTGAAATGGAAACTTTGGGGGACGCTAGATTTATTTTCTAAATAGTGAATATAAGTGTAATATTATGATACTTAAAAGTTTGAATAATCTAAAACAAAGTCTGTTTTTACTTACTTACCTTTAATTGTAGAAATAATGTGATATAATAGTTGGAAAATCATAAAAGACACTTTTTAATTTATACTAAGAAAATAAAATAAAAATCCCAAAGTTTCCATTCAATCATAATTTAATAATAAGGGTACCACACAATTGAAGAATAAAATTAAAAATGTTAACATTGATAACAATAAAATATAAATTAACTGTTTTACACAAAATAAAAATATAACATTTCGGTAAACTAGGTGACAAGGTGATCAGAATAAATAAATATAGATATTTTCATTAACATTGACTTGACTTTTCCTTATTTTAACAATGTATAATGTATGTTATATACTACTTATACACGTGAAAGAAAACAAATGGATAAGAATATATAACTACTTATTCTACATTAATAAATATAGTATTTAATATGTATAACAATAATTATGAAACCAATAATACTATATTTTATTAAAATAAACAACATTTAGTAAATAATTATTTTTATCATTTTTAAATAGGTATACTAGGTATATCAATAGTTCACATAAAATATTATTCGATACCTATCCTTAAAAAATAAATATAAAGTTAAGAATTTGTAAAAATTTAAAAATAAAATGTACGTATACATATATATATATATAAAATATATGTAAGTTTAATTCATGATCAACACAATATTTAATTACGTACAATTTTCAGGCTATGAATGCAAAAATTAAGTTTAATCATTAATAGAGGAAAATGCAAAGCATTTTTAATGCATGATACAAAATATATCTCTTTTTTTTTCTTTCAAATAATAAAATAAGAACTGTTCGGTAGGTATATGGCATATGCAAATCTAACTAAAATAAATAAGAAATTTTAATTAATTTATGTACTTATTTATTTATGTATTTTAAAACACTTGCATTTATAGATTCAAAGATATCGTTAATTAATTCAAGAACAACTGCATTTTTACAAGTACATATTAATTCAAAAACATTGCAATACAAGCAACGTTCAACTATAAGAATACCTATGTAGTTATTATAATACTTTTCATTCGACTAAATATCAGAATTTATCAACGTACTCGACATTAATATTTCTCAAAATTATCATTTAACAGAATTTTTAAATATGAAATTATAAAAACCATAAAAATATTGCAGTCTATAAATTATAATGATTTTAATTAATACGACATTTGTAGAAAATAGTTATTATTTTTATAATTTTACCTAATGGTTTAAAATTTTCAAAAAAAAAAAAACCCTAATAATTATATCACAACCTATGAAAAATAATTTTCATATTACCTAGTACTTACGTAGGGCCGTGCGATAAATAAGGTACAAATGTATACTGAAAAATGAAAAATGAATTTATTACTTATTGAGATGGCATTTTCAAGTTACTCTATCGTTGGGAAAAATGCATCAATTTGAATGGCAACTATGTTGAAAAATAGTAAAATATATCTTGTTTATCGTGTAAAAGTTTTAAAGTAATAAATTCATTTTTCATTTTTCAGTATACATTTGTACTTTATTTATCGCACAGCCTACGTATATAAGTGAAAGTGAAAGAACACTACATAAATTATTAAATAATACATAATATGTTATTTATTATTTATATTAATTAATATAATAAACAGATAACATAGTATGAAAATGTGTTCATTAGTAAGTTATTTTTCGGTATTAATTAACTTAGCTTTTACATTTTTAAACGAGTTTTTAGGTAATATTTTACTAGCATTTTCGTGGTTAAAAAGCATTTTGGTGTAGCACAAAGCCAACTTTTTTGATACCTTTACTGTAGGTTTTTAGTACATCATTTCTTAGCCCTACTGATTTACTACCTTAGCCCTACCACCTTATTAGGAAAAGTACAACATAGTTTGTAAATCCAGTTTCAATTGCATATGTGTTATGTATACCTAGTACCTATATCATTCAATATACCAGTACGAACACAGAAATGTCCAAGCCATAAAATACTAGATTTTAGTATTGGGTCAATTTCAAAAAGAAAAATAACACATTAATTACTCGATCAACTAAAATTAAACAACAAACGAAAAAGTAGTTATTATTCGTCTAAATTTTTAAATGGCAATACGAGATGAATGTTTTGTTGGAGTTGAGTTATTGGATATTAACTATTGATGATATTTAAGAATATTCAAAAAAGGAAAATAGTATTTAGTGCGCCTATATTTATATTTTTATATAAAAGTATTTTTAATTTATAAACGAATTATCAAAACCTCCATTTGTAATTAAATTGCATGAATATAAAATAGCTGTACCTACTTAACAAATTCTAACGAAAATTGAGTATACCGAAATCAAGAGTAAAAGTATTCATGAAATATCATTCAAAAACTTGTATTATCTAATTTAAAAAATCAAAACATTATTAATACAAATATGTTAAGAATTATGTTACGTGACACCTAGTTATAAGTGACCTTATATATAAAAGTACTTATTGTTAGTACCTAAATGAAATAGTCATAGTCGAAAGTATAACATAATCAAAACAGGTTATTATTGTTAAGAAACTTTGAATTTTACGGTTCAATGCGGTAGATACTAACCCACATCAAATTCTTGATGAAAAAAAACCAAATTTTATTCATAATCATTACAAAAGAATTAGACTGATTCAAGTTGTTTAATGTTTGGCATTTAAGATTTAAAGAGCCCAAAAAAAAAAATAATAGTCAAACTATACCTACGACTGTTTTCCAGTTAAACATAATTAAATATATAGATATTTATGAAAAATTTAAGTTAAAATGTAAGAATAAAATTAAAAAAATGCTTGAAATTAAAGACAAACCCAATAAGAATTAATTTAAACGGTAGGTATTATAGTTAATTTGAAATTATTAATGTGTGTTTATCATAAAATACTGACACAATGTTATCTTATTAAAAGTTAAGGAAACATGAAAGAGGTAACAAGAGGTAACAGTTCATTAGAACAATACATTTGTCGCTCTTCACTTCCCACCTAAACATCGTGTAAGAAAAACAAAAAAAACATAATTATAAACAATTTAAACAAACCTTAGAAATCAGTCGATATAATCCAAATGTAATTCATGAAATATTTCAGAACAAGACCATTAGGTTTAGCGATTATCGTGAATACCTCGATTTCCAAGTCCACAATTGGTAATAAACTCAATACACAGTCGTCTGGAAGTCTACCATGATGACATTGTTGATCGCAAAGATTGAGCAATCGACGTTATGTGAAAATCATAGATACGACACGACGGACTGGCCATTCGACGAGCGGCGGGCGAGCGCCGCGTCGAAAAAGCGACCGTAAGACAGAGGACCGTAAGAGAGCCAGCGGTCAAAAGTCAACGGCCGAGCCGCGAAAACAAAGTGACGGAGCCGCCGGGTGTTGGTACCGAGAAGGTCGCCCCCGGGGGGTTCACGGGGGGCGCAAAACGACCGGACGAGCGTCTCGTCCCGAAAGGAGCCCCCCTACAAAGGATTCCGCGAGACGTGCCGGACGACCCGGGTCCGGGGGGGGCGCCGTGCCGCGGAAAACGGAGA